>OX578151.1:13269884-13799884 GCA_951213105.1 Amaurobius ferox
TATTGAATTTTTGACAATAAGTCGTCATTTTCATTGATTTGGCGTCATTTTTATCAATTTGGCGAGATTTTCGTAAATTTGACAACATTTCAAAAAGTCGCAAAGTTGGTGACATTCCGCCAAATTCGTCGCCAAAATCTCGCCAACCGTTATGGACGAGGAAATAAGTTATTTTTACAGCAGATAAATGACTATTGACGCTTAAATACAAAAGTATTACTCAAAGTATCTTTTTTCATGAATGGAACGAGCTAGATCCACGAGAATGATGTCACCCAATTTATCGCATGTTATTACATATGAAAAGTGAACATGTTTCTCAATAGAAAATATTTTTTTTTAATTTATATTACTTTTTGATAATTTTTTTTAAAAATGTACAATGTCTCGAGAACGGTTCATGTTAGCGTTCTAAAATTTAAGTCCATCGTTTTCTAATGAAAAATTACATAAGAAATGTCTATTTGCGTAACTTTATTAGCGGTTTTTTGACGATTTTTTCAAAATTTCATTCGAAAATTTAGAGGGGTTCTGACCATTAGATTGCGCATAAAAACAATAGACTTCCAGTGTTTCCGGATTGTGATTTTTGTACCAAATTTTGTTCGAACGGTTCATTCGTTCGTCAGTTATCGTCTCCACAGACTCACTGACACACACACACATACTTTCGCACACACACACACATACTTTCACATGCACACACACAGACATCACTTCAAAAATGTTTGATTCGTGATCAGGGATGCTTGAAACGTGCTCTCCCGTCCAAAACTCGAATTCGAATTTTTGACCCCGTCACAAAACTTTCCTTATACATTATGTATATAAGAAAAGTAATAATTAAAATAATAATTGCGCCCATATTATATGAAAAGATCACGTGAACCACTTCAAAATAAAATATAGCATCCATCTTGTCTCAAAATCGTGATCTTTAAAGTTCTTTTTAATTTATATTTAGTGTTACATCTGTCCTAAAACCGCTTTATTTTTAATTTTATTCGGTGGATCTATATCTATCTAGGTATTAAAACGGAAACCTTATATAAATTAATTTAATTAGGTTTTCTGAGCAAATATATAATGTTTATAGGAATTTTTTATATTTCCTATAAATATATTTTTCTACTTCCGATTTTTATAGGAATCACAAATGCATTAAAATAATTAAAATAAAAAAAAAACAAGAAAGATCAATCATGCATAAAGCATTGATTATGAAATACTTTCCAACTTCAATGCAATTTTATTTAAACAGCTCTAAAATGCGATACATTCCTCGATAATATTTTTAAAATTATCACAATACTACATTCATTTATTATATTTGAAAACTTAAAACTTCATCGAAAAAAATGAACTTCATTCCAATGACGGCATTGAAATATAAATTGCCTGGTTTAAACATCTCTAAAATGCGATACATTCCTCGGTAATATTTTTAAAGTTATCATAATACTACAATAATTTATTATATCTTAAAACTTCATCGAAAACAAATGAAATTTATTCAAATGACGTCATCAAAACATAAATTGCCTCTATATAAAAGCAGCATTTCATTCATAAACTTTCTCCATTCATCATGATACTAGAATAATTTATTTTATTTAAAAACATAAAACCACGGAGGTACAAGTAATTTAAATCTATGCTTAAAACTTCATAGAAAAAATCGCCTGGTTCTATGTGTAAAATCAATGAATGTTTCATTCATATCAACTATATTGCAGAAACCATGAGCTAAATAATTTTGGGTTAGAAAAATGCAGCAATTCTTATACAACTCATTCTATATCTTTTGGTGTTTACATTAACCATAAGTGAAAATTAGGCTTCGTTGTAGAAATAATCAAAGTTTGATGATCAGTTAAACTCAAATATGTTGTTATTAAGTTGTTTCAGTATGTAGATGCACATACACAGAATTTAAGCAGATATAAAGAGGTTTCAGAATGGATACAACACTAAATACGAATTAAAAAGGACTTCAAAAATCACCATTTTGAACCAAGATGGATGCTATATTTTATTTTGAAGTGAGTCACTTGATTTCTTCATATAATGGTCACGTGATCTCTGCAAATAAAGGATGTAATTATTATTTTAATTTTTATTTAAAAAACTACTGAATATATTTTGCTGAAATTCTGCGTTGACGCAGAATATAGGTGCACAAAAACACGCAAAAATTAAGCGGTTTTAGGACGCATGCAACACTAAATATGCATTTAAAAGGACTTTAAAAATTACGATTTGTACTCTGGGAAAAAAGACGGATGCCATATTTTATTTTGAAGTGGTCCGCGTGATCTGTTCATAGTATATAGGTGTAATTACTATTTTAATTTTTATTTAAAAAACACCTAACATATTGTTCTGAAATTATTTTATATATTTTATGGAATAATTTGAATATTTCTTAAAACTTTTTAAGCAATTTGTGAATTTTAAATTCGCTTAAAAATTGTCATTTTTACGACAGTTATCGTGCTAACGGACAGACCAAACAGAATGAACAAAGTCATAAACACTCAAATCATAAACAATCAAAGCCACAAACATTCAACTATGTTGTAAAGTGTTAAAAATATCGCCGCTGAATGAAAGACATGGAAAAAAATTATGAATGAAGAAGTTACTGCTTTTATATAGAGAGAAAGGAGATTTATATTTTGATGACATTATTTGAATAAAGTTCATTTGTTTTCGATGAAGGGTTCAAATATAATAAATTATTGTAGTATTTTGATAATTTTAAAAATATCACCGTTAAATGTATCTCATTTTAGAGATGCTTAAATAAAATTGAATTTCTGTTGGAAAGTGCTTCATAATCAAAGCTTTATTCATGATTGATCTTTCTTGATGAAATTTATAATGCTTATATCTAAAAAACGACATCAACCGTAAAAATGACTTTATCAAAATGAAATTTTAGTATGTTGTTGAGTTGCACTTTGAACAATAAGCAGGAATTCGTAGCTATTTGAAAGTTCTATAAGTGTATATAATTAGATTTTTTATTGAGTTTTAATTTTTTGTTTCAAAAAAAAGTTTAAAAATTTATCTATCCGAACGACTTCATTTTGCATACGTACATTTGAAATATTTTTGAAACTATAAAGAACTTTGAAACTATATTAAATATTTTTGAAACTATAAGATATAAAAAATAAGCGACAAAACAATGAGAAATTCAATTTCTAAATCTATATATATTTTAAAAACAGGTTTTATAGCTTACGAGTAATTGTCTTGTTTTAAAGAAGTGTGAAGATTTTACTTTTTAAAAAGTTGTAATGCTTACACGTATATTACAAGCTAAACGTGACAGCTATAAACAATAAGCAAGAATCTGTATGTCTCTGAAAGCGCTATAAATGCATATAATCAAATTTCTATCAAGCTATTTTTTAACACTTTACAATATAGTTGAAAAGTGTTTATGACTTTGTCCATTCTGTCTGTCTGTCTCTCTGTCCGTTCGCACGATAACGACCGTAAAAACGACTTTATGAACATGAAATTGTAGTATGTTATTGAGACAGTGTGTGGGACATACGGGAATGTAAATGAATAAAATCACCCAATTAGCTTTGGATTGAACCCGAATTGAAAAAATGAAATATATTGAACCCTATAGGACCTAATTTTTCACACATTTTTTTAACCGAAGTTAAAATTCACAAATTGCTTCAAAAATTTTAAGAAATATTCAAATTATGTCGTAAGATATATATAAACAATTCAGCAAAATAGATTTGGTAGGTTTTTTTAAATAAAAATTAAAATAATAATTACACCCATATAAAATGAAGAGATCACGTGACCCACTTCAAAATAAAATATGGCGTCCATCTTTTTCTCCAAGTGTAAAAATTGTAATATTAAAGTTATTTTAAATTTATATTTATGTATTGCATCCGTTTTAAAACCACTTTATTCTTGCGTATTTTCTGGTCATCTATATTCTGTGCCAACACAATTAAAATATTTTTTAATTTAAATGGTCATCAAACTTTGTTTATTTCTACAACGAAGCCTAATTTCAATGGATTCAGAATGTAAACAAGTGATTGTAAGATGAATTGTATGAAAATTACAGAATTTTTTCACGCAAGATTATTTAAATCTGGAGTTTGGAATAAATATGTATGAATACTTTTACATAGCTGCTTTTACATAATGCTTTTACTAAAAATTCACTGCTTTTACATAGAAAGCCAGACGAATTTTATTTCGATGACGTCATTTGAATAAAGTTCACTTTCTCGATGCAGTTTGAAGTTTTCAAATATAATAAATTATTGTAGTACTGTGATAATGTGAAATATATATGCGCTGTATATATCGCATTTTGAAGATGCTTAACTAAAATTGCATTTCAGTTGAAAAGTGCTTCATAATCAATGCTTTATACATGATTGATCGTGTATTATATTACAAATGTTGAGTTTTATTTTACAAAATGTTATTCACGCAAAACCGTTTCGACTCCATCGGACTTGAGCCACCGCCGATTTTTTTTTCTATATTTTGTATAAACTCTCTTTTTTTCTATATTTTGCTGTAACTTCCAGTTACACAAATAACCAACGATAGTTTTAAAAAAAAAACATCACATCCACCTATCCTGAATGTTTAATATACCAGGCAAAAGCTTTTTTCATGCAACGCGTAACTGGAGAAGGCTTTTAAAACCTCTCTCCCGGTGTGCAAATAAACACGATTTGTTTAAAGATTTAATGGAAGCTAATTCCCAAACTTTGTCTTTTTGTTTTATGCCTGGGGCTGTTCTTGTAAGTTTCACGATATAATCCGTCCCTAATCAAGTTTACAGTTTCTCAAAAAAAGAACTTTTGTATTCCCTGAATTATTGAGACGTCTATTAAACAGATACTGTATCGTGCTTCTCTACTTTTAACAAAGCAATTTATTCAATTATTTATTTATTTAAATTCTGATGACTTCTTTGTTTATAGCTTGTTCTCAAAACTTACCTGACCAAATTTCGTAATTTATATTTACTTTTTAATACTATTCAATATAGTAAAAATATAGTTTATTACGAAACTGTATCAACTGTTTTAAAAACATACAAAGAAGACAAACCACCCACACAGGCAGATATTATTCACACAAAACCATTTCGGCTCCATCAGTCTGGCGTCACTGCCGATTACTTTCATCCGTTCATAGTCAGAAAAAACTCCTACAGGGGGCATTCTATAAACTAGAATCGCGATCTCATTGTGGATAACAGCGTTCGCGGACCAGTTTCATACTTTTTACCAACACACACTAGGTTTGGAATAGCTGATACTTGCAAAATTGGTAGGAAAATTCACTGTCAAAATTTTAGGATCTTTTCAGGGGACAAGCAAAGCCAGGCTTTAATTTCAAAATAGATCTCAAAAACTGCTGTAAGAAAAAAAATAATATATATTTGAATTTTTTGGAAATGGATTAAAATATTTATATTTACATTTATATTTATATATAAATAGAAACTAATTTTTTGGGGGGAATTTTTAGTAGTTGAAAACACGTTAAAATGCATTATGTTGCCAACTGAAAAAGGTGCATTAAAAATGGAAATTTGATATAATTTAAAATAAATATTTGAGTCAGTTTGGGAAATTGAACTCAGTTTAACAGATTATGAAAGAGAAAAGGAATGTGAGTCTGTGTAGGGGAAATCAAATATATTAAAGGATATTCACAAAACTTTATATCCGGCTTTGTTATCAAAACAGCTAGAACTAGACAGAATTTCTTTTTAATTCAAGCGAAGACTTGAAAATTATTTAAATTTTATATTTTTTTCTAACATGGCAACATAGGAAAAAACCTGATGCAGGCAACACATGACTTTCCTTATATAATGCAATGAATTTACTACTTTTACAGTTAAAAAAAATGTTATTCTTATAGTAGATACTCATATTCTTTCCAAGAAATTGAATTTTCTTCAATTTGTCGTCATTTTCATTGATTTAGCGTCATTTTTATCAATTTGGCGAGATTTTTGTTAATTTGGCAACAATTAAAAATGTCGCCAAGTTGGCGACATTCCGCCAAATTCGTCGCCAAAATCTCGCCAAGCGTTATGGAGAAATAAGTTATTCTTACAGCAGATAAATGACTATTGGCGTTCAAATATAAAAGTATTACTCAAACTATCTTTTTCCATAAATGGAACGAGCTAGATCCACGAGAATGATGTCACCCAATTTATCGCATGGTATTACATATAAAAAGTGAACATGTTTCTCAATAGGAAATATTTTTTTTTATTTTATATAACTTTTTGATAATTTTTTTTAAAAATGTGCAATATCTCGAGAACGGTTCATGTTAGCGTTCTAAAATTTATGTCAATCGTTTTCTAATGAAATATTACATAAGAAATGTCTATTTGCGTAGCTTTATTAGCGGTTTGGATTTTTTGACGATTTTTTCAAAATTTCACTCGAAAATTTGAGTGGGTTCTGGACATTCGATTGCGTATAAAAACAATAAGCTTCCAGTGTTTACGGATTGTGATTTTTGTACCAAATTTCATTCGAATTGGTCCATTCGTTCGTCAGTTATCGTCTCCACAGGCTCACTGACACACACACACACACACACACACACACAGACACAGACATCACTTCAAAAATGTTCGATTCGTGATCAGGGATGCTTGACACGTTGCTCTCCCGTCGAAAACTCGAATTCGAATTTTCGACCCTGTCACAATACTTTCCTTATACATTATGTATATAAGGAAAGTAATAAAAATTTGACGTAGTCATGAATGAAAGCGGTTATTCGTAATTTAATAGTCACGATACTTAATAGTTCCAATCATTGCTCAAAAATACAATTTTTTGTTCGTGACGTCATTGGCATCTCTCGAAAGGGGTAAGTTATCCCACCCCCGGGGGTACATTGTCAAGTATAGTATCAATCGAAAGGTAATTCTAAGCCCTATAAAGGGAAGGGTAACACGCTATAATTGTAATATGTAATTTATACCCATGATACCGACTTTTCATAAAATGTCTTCTAAAATTTGAAAGAAGAAAATAAAGCTATTAAAAATGGATTCTGACATGAGAAATTCGAGTTGAGCCCTACTCCAGTAAATTTTTAAAAGATCTGTGTCTATAGAATTGTCAAAACTTATCAAAATAAGTCAAAAAAGAAATATTAAATGTATCCGACATATGACTTCTAATAATAATCATACCTACATAAAATAATAATTACACCCTTTATATGAAGATAGAGATCTCTTGACCATTATATGAAGAGGTCACCTGACCCTCTTCAAAATAAAATATGGCATCCAACTTGTATCCAAATCGTGATTTTTAAAATCCTTTTTAATTCATATTTAATGCTGTATCCGTCCTAAAACCGCTTTATTTTTGCTTAATTTCTGTGCATCTGTATTCTGAAATAACACAATTACAATATATTTGAGTTTAATGATTATCAAACTTTGATTATTTCTACAACGAAACCTAATTTTCACTTATGGAGAATGTAAACAGATTAGGCTGTAAGATGAGTTGTTTCTTTAAAGCAAAATTATTTTTCTCTGGAGTCTACAATATAGATGATATGGATTCATTGATTTTTCAAAGAGAAGGAAACGATTTTATGGCAGACTTTTTCGATGACGTCTTATGCATAGAGTTAAATTATAATACTTTTACCTCCATGGTTTAAAGTTTTAAAGTAGAATAAATTATTGTAGTACTGTGATGAGTGAAAAAAAATGTATGAATGAAATATTTACAGCTTTTACACAGAGAGCCATGCGGGGCGCGGCAGCCCAGTGGTTAGCGCGAGGGAATTACATTCGGTAGGCCCAGGTTTCGATTCCCTCAGCTGCAAAAACTGCCGCCGTGTTCACGCAAAGTACGACCACGTTAAACATGTGAATCCGTAAGTCCTTCCGAGAGGTTGGTGGTAGAGGAAGGAGAGTACTTTCCCTGTATATGCCTCCCCCACTGGGTTCCGGTCTAAATTGGGTGGCTATTTCCGGCCATCCAAACGGTTACTTTACACCTTTTTGGCAGGTCGGACGGTCTGGGTCCCAACAACAACAACAGAGAGCCATGCGATTTATATTTCGTTGACGTCATTTGAATCAAGTTCGTTTTTTTTCGATGAAGTTTTAAATTTTCAAATATAATTAATTATTGCAGGATTGTGATAAATTTAAAAAAATTACTGCTGAATGTAGCGCATTTTAGAGATGTTTAAATAAAATTAGAGATGGAAAGTGTTTCATAATCAATGCTTTTTGCATGATTGATCTTTCTTGATTTCTTTTACTGCAAGACGTATGTCAACAAGTTAAATAACACATCGTAATTTTTTTTTACTCAATACTTTTGTACTGACTCAACTAATTTATCTGTTGCGCGCAGAGTCTGAGGTCACAAAAATGTAACAATTATTTTCACCGTAAGAGACAAATTTCCTGAAACTGCAACGTGTCAAATTCAGTTTCGCTTACAAGCAGGGTTCGATTCCCTCCGCTACCAAAACTGCCGCCGTGTTCACGCAAAGTACGATCACGTTAAACATGTGAATCCGTAAGTCCTTCCGAGAGAGAGGAGAGATAGAGTACTTAGAGCCCGCAAGGGCTAATTTCTAAAAGTGTGCACTCTGAAGACTTTTGACAAAACTATATCATTTATGATTTTACTTGTGCTTCTATAATATTAAAAGAAAATTTGTGGTTAAGAAAGAGAGGGATAGAAAGCGAAAGATAATGAGGGGGATAGATAAAGATGAGATAGATATATATAGGGAGAAGGCGAGATAGATAGATAGGGAGAAGGGGGATATAGATGGATAGATAGATATATAGATAGATATAGGGTGAGCTAAGGAATGAGAGAGAGGAGGAGAGGGAGAGAGAGAGGAAAATAGATATATAGGGAGAGGGATATATATAGATAGGATGATATATGGATAGGGAGAGATAGATAAATAGGGAGAGATAGATAGATAGGGAGATATATAGATAGGGAGAGGGAGTGAGATATATAGTTTGGGAGAGGGATATATATATATATAGATAGGGAGAGGAAGATAGATAGATAGAGAGAGGGAGGGAGATATATAGATAGGGAGAGGGATATATATATAGATAGGTAAAGGAAGATAGATAGATAGGGAGATAGATAGATAGATAAGGAGAGGGAGAGATTGATATAGATAAATATACAGGGTGTCCCAAAAAGATTGAAATTAGCTTTAATTCTTTACCTGTCGGAGATAAGTGGGCAATGTAAATTGCAAAAATGTTAAAAGTTAGGTAGGAAATAAGACAACGTGAATGAAATAGTCCTCCTATTCATTTTCAAAAAGTTGCTCTTTTTAAATTTTTATACGACCCCCTTTGACAAATTTGGTCAATCAGAAAATGTTTATTTTTAATGCAACAAGATCATTAAAAAACCAGCATATCTGTATCTTTAAAATCAATTGAATTATGATAAAGGGAAAAATCTGACTTTTGCCACTTTTCCGTACCAAGTGAAAGGCTGTTTTATCAGTGAAAATACGGATCATAAACAAATGGACGATGGAAATTGTTTAGATCAAAAATAAGTTAATATGTGTCAAAATGTTTTATCACAAATGCATATAAATAAAGCATTACACAGACATAGATTATACACAGCAGTGGTACTCACTACGCGGTTGGGTATCCTATGTATAATGCTCCAGTTTTATCTTTTTTGTGATATGTCACAACTTTACATTTCTAATTTGATATAGAGTTCCCATTCACAATGTTCAATTTTCGATTAAATATAACTCGCTCAATTTTAAAGATACAACTATGCTGGGTTTTTTAATGATCTTGTTGCATTAAAAATAAAAATTTTCTGATTGACCAAATTTGTGTAAGGGGTCATATAAAATTTAAAAAGTGTTTCTTTTTGAAAATGTATGGGAGGACTATTTCATTAACTAGTCTTATTTCCTACCTTACTTTCAACATTTTTGCAATTTACATTGCCCACTTATCTCCGACAGGTAAAGAATTAAACAGCGTTTCAATCTTTTTGGGACACCCTGTATAGATAGAGTGGAGTAGCGGAATAACTAATCTACAGACAGTGACAAAGTTCGATACAGGTGTAACTTATCTCGGACGATGATGTACCTCGGCGAGATTTTTTTATGTGAATAACATCTATGCTTGGGGTTTTGGTGGCGGAAATCGGAGCTTTACGAAAAATAAACAGGTATGCCTCCGAATCTAATAGAAAAAACATAAATAATTTTTCTTTTCTTGTCGAAAATAGGGTCAAGATTATGAATGTATAAAAATAATTTCAATATTTTAATATTTTTAACTTCTTATTTTTTTTTAAATATTTAAAAAAGTATCTGCATGAGCAAATGTTTTATTAATTTTTTTTACTTTTACTCAAAATATCTTCGAAAATATAGAAGATAAATCGTAAAGTTCAAAAATACACATTAGGAAATTTAGTTTCTAAATCTATATTTATTTTTAAAATAAGCTCTTACAGTTTTCAAGTAATCATCTTGTGAAGTTGAAAAAAATTGAAAATTTTCCGTTTTTCAAATTTGTAAACTAAAATTCCTATCAATGAACAATTAGAAAGAATTCAAAGTGCTTCGAAAATATGACTGGATTTTTAATCCAATTCTTACTTTTCGAAGTGTAATGGCTCTAATTTTGATATTTTAGATTTTAACGTAGATTTTCCAATGGATGGGAAAGCAGTAGCACTTAAAATTCCACGATTGTTACAGATCATTCAGTTTATTTACTCCTCATTTAAATATTGGGGCATAAACACTAGAAATTTTATTATGTTTAAAATACTTTGGAGGTTAAACGAACCTAAAAATTCTAGTAATATTGAATGATTGTTGAGATTTGAACAGAATAGATGAAAATATGTGTATTCAAGTACGTAATTGGAAAATATCGTCAGATATCGTGTATAAGTTCAATTTATGTACCGAAAACAAGTTAGTAAAGTAATTTAATATTTTAAGGAACAAGTTAGTAAAGTAATTTATTATTTTAACGAACACGTTAGTAAAATAATTTAATATTTTAACGAACAAGTTAGTAAAGTAATTTAATATTTTAACGGACAAGTTAGTAAAGTAATGCGGTATTTTAACGAACAAGTTAGTAAAGTAATTTGATATTTTAACGAACAAGTTAGAAAAGTAATTTTATATTTTAGCGAACAAGTTAGTAAAATAATTTAATATTTTAACGAACAAGTTAGTAAAGTAATTTAATATTTTAACGGACAAGTTAATAAAGTAATTCAATATTTTAACGAACAAAGTAGTAAAGTAATTTAATATTTTAACGAACAAGTTAGAAAAGTAATTTTATATTTTAGCGAACAAGTTAGTAAAATAATTTAATATTTTAACGAACAAGTTAGTAAAGAAATTTAAGATTTTAACGAACACGTTAGTAAAATAATTTAATATTTTAACGAACAAGTTAGTAAAGATATTTAATATTTTAACGTACAAGTTAGTAAAGTAATGCAATATTTTAACTAAGAAGTGAGTAAAGTAATTTAATATTTTTTTTCGAAATAGTTTTTTAGTGATTCAATGTTAAAGTGAAAACGCAATTTTACACACATCGGTTTTTAGCGATTGAAAATATTATTAGAATTTCCATCTTAACACCATTGAAAAATTCGAAGTGATCGACCACGAGCTTTGAACGGAATCCGTAAGATAATAACTTTATATTTAAAATAAATTTTGAAAACAAAAATAAAGAAATTCTAATTCTTCCTGAGAGCTAAAACATAGACGGAAAGAAGTTTTATTGCCAATTTTTTAACGAGAAACTTTCGTCGTCCTGCAGCGCAACAAGACTTTATCCCAGAGGGCTGCCGATGGATGCATATTATCCCCAGGGTTCAAAGTTGCAGTTATTGTAATTAAATAATTTAAAAGAAATATTTTATCAGAGTTCTTTCTATCTGCAAAATAAAAATATATAAGTTTATATTAATTCCATTATTTTAATATAAAAATATATACATATATACAACTTCGTGTAATTTTATTTTGCAAATATATACAACTTTGTAATTTTGTTATGCAAATATATACAACTTCGTGTAATTTTATTATACAAATATATACAACTTCGTGTAATTTTATTATATAAATATATTGAGATGAAACTACAATATACGGTTAACTAGTGATTTAATAGATACAAATGAAAGAATATACATTAAAGGATATCCTTCTTATTTAAAAAAACAAGGTCCTCCTCTTTAAAAATATATATATTTGAGGAAATTCCCTTTATTTATAAAAGAAGATCCTCCCCTTAAAGAATATACATTTAAGGAAATCTCTCTTATTTCAAGAATAGCTTTTAGAAATGTACAGAGAAATCCTTCATATTTCTGGAAAATCACACCCTCTACTTCAAGAATATACATTTAAAGTAATACCCTCTTTTTAAAAAATAAAATCCTCCTTTTAAAGAATATATATTTAAGGAAATCCATCTTATTTCAGGAATAACTTTTAGAAATACATTTAGAGAAATCCTTTATATTTAAAGAATTGGGCTCTCCTCTATAAAAAAATATACATTTAAGAAAATCACTCATATTTAAAGAATCACATGTTCCACTTTAATAGTATAATACATCTAATGAAATCCCTCATAATTTCCCCTTTTGAAATATATACATTTAAGGAAATCCATCTTATTTTTAAAAAAAAACTTTTAAAAATATATATTTAGAGAAATCCTTCATATTTAAATAATCAGACCCTCCACTTCAAGAATATGCATTTAAAGACATCCCTCATATTTTAAAAATAAAATCCTCCTTTTTCAGCAATATATATTTAAGTAAATCTCTCCTAGTTTAAGAAAAAGATTCACCTTTTGAAGAATATGCATTTAAGGAAATGCCTAATATCTAAAGAATCAAATCCTCTATTTCAAGAATATACTTTTAAGGAAATCCCTTCTATTTAAAGAATAAGATTATATGTTTTAAGGATATACATTTAAAGAAATCCTTCCTATTTAAAATATATATATACCTTTCTTTAAGAATATACATTTAAGGAAATCCCCATATTCAAAGACTCAAACTCTCCTCTTTAATAATATTCATTCAAGGAAATGTCTTCTAGTTAAAGAAGATAAGATCCTCCTTTATAAGAATATGAATTTAAGAAAATCCCTCTTTTTAAAAAATCTGCTCCTCTTTCGTACGAATATACATTTAAAAAAATCGCTCCTATTTAAGGAATATAAGGCCCTTCTTTTTAAAAGTATACATTAAGGAACTTTTTCGAATCAGAATCTCCTCTTTAAGTATATGCATTTAAGGAAATCCGTCCTATATAAAGAATAATTCTCGGATATAAATAAAATGCTCTCCAATCCGAAAAATAATTTTATTTTCAATAATATTTATTTTTTCTCTAGTTTAGCGTCCACCATTGAGTGATCTGCAAACTTTTACACAATTTGCAAATTTGAAACAGACTTTTTTAGAAAGACATAAAAAAAAAAGCCAGAAGAAAACAAATATGAATAAAAGCCATATTGCTGGGAAGCAAAATTGTTTCCCACCATGCTATACCGTTCCTTCTTTCCACCTATCTTTTTACGGCAGTGGTGTCCAACATTTTTATGGCATGTGCCACCTTATGCTATTGCATCTTTAGCGTGCCACTCAAGTAGCCTTTTCTCCTAATTAACCAGACCTATATTAAATTTAAATAAGAACACAATTACTTTCAGTTACATAAGGTTTAATATTATTACATATTTTATATAAGGTTTAAGATATACATATATATATACTATATGAAATACACTCAGTTTCAAATTATTCTAATTCAATTCTAAAAGCATTGTGCTGTGTAATTTGTGCACCATGTTTTTTTTTGTTTGTTCGTTTGTTTTTTATTGCAAAAGAAGTAAAGTTGCATTATGTAGGGAAAGTCATGTGTTGTCCACATCAAGCACTTTATCTGTATTTTCGATTCATTTAAAACTGAATTTTCATTATCTCGAATTAAATTAAAATTGTTTTCTGTTTCGATTTTTATCAAAAAATATCATTATATTTTTATTACTTTCCCTATATGCATAGTAAAATGTGTAGGGAAAGTATTGTAATGGGGTTGAAGATTCGAATTCGAGTTTTTGACGGACAAGCACGTTTCAAGCATCCCTGAACTCGGATCTATCATTTCAGAGGTAATGTCTCTGCCTCTGTGCGTGTGTGTGTGTTCAAAGGAAATGTGGGTACAAAATTTACAATCGGTGAGTACTGGAAGCCTATTCGTTTTAAACGCAATCGAATGTTCAGAAGATATCCCCAATTTTTAAATGAAATTTTGGGAAAATCAACAAAAAATCACAGTTACGTAAATAATCATTTCTTGTGCAATTTTTCATTAAGAAACGATTGACATAAATTTTAGAACGCTAGTATGAGCCGTTCTCGAGATGTTGCACTTTTTCAAATAAATGTCTGAAAAAAATGACATTAAATTAAAAAGTATTAACTATTGTGAAATATGTTCACTTTTTATATGTAATATTATGCAATAAAATTGTTAGCATCATTCTCATGGATCTAGACCGTTCAATTCATCAAAAGAGCTACTTTGTATAATAGTTTTACATTTTGACGCCTAACAATTCGCCAACAGTCATTTATATGTAACAACTGCTCTTCTCTCCGTTTGTTTGTGACGCTTGGCGATAAATTAGGAGAAATATTGCCACCTTGGAATGATTTTGTTCCCGATTGACAACATTTTATTTAAAATTGCAAAAATAACACTAAGTTTACGAAAATGACACCAAATTAATGAATTAATTAATTAAATATTTTGATATATGGACTTTAGTGTTTATTGTAGATGCTATCTGCATTGATAATTGTCGATTTAGAGTTACTAAAATATAAGTTATTTGGTGCTTTGAAATAGTTTTACATGTTGTCAGCCAGGTAAAATGTATAATTCAACAGTAAAATCATTGTGCCGTATATCTTCATTTTTTTTCACTATAAGTAAATTCCTTGCATTACATAGGGAAAGTCATCTACTGTCCACATCAGATTTTTTTTCTATTTTTCTTATCAGAGGTGCAATTTTTACAACAGGCCTAGAACATACGAAACCTTTGCCCTGTTCGAACTAACATTAGGAAAATCAGATGTAGTTCTTCTTTAAACGTTTATTTTTTCCCCTTTCCCAATACGAAGTTAGTAATTCGAAACCAAATTTTCTCCATTTGTAAACACTATATTTACATGCAAAACAGACATACACCAGCAAAAATGTCCCACTTTAAAAATAGAACGCATCCATCATTTGTTCCCCGCCCTTTTCACGGCCATTTCTCACACGATGTGTCTCTAATGAGTAAAACTGCACTTTCATTCAGGGGTTCGATCCTAACCTACTAATCGACGTTTCTTAAAAAAAGATCTTGAGCTATTTCAAAAGCAATTTGCTTTCTTTTACTGTCTATCATTTGTGAGATATATCTGGGGTCTCTGAGATTCGTGAGTAAAAACTATAATTGAGAAGATGTTCTTTTGTCTCGTATTCTTAAGATCTTTAAAACATGGCACGCGATTTGTTCTTGAATCGTGTGAATATGAATGGAAAACAGATGTTTGATGTCTATCCTGATTCCGGACTGGAATTAAAATAGCCCTAAGCGATACTATAAATAAGCAATAAAAAATGTCTAAACTTTAACAGGAATAATATCATTGCAGTCGTGCAATTAAGAAACCTATCGCAATCATGGGGCATGGAATCTTACATTTATAATATAAACACCTTGATTTATCTGTCTATTTATCTATCTATCTCTAGGTAACGCTTGACGAAATTTTGGTGTCAAAATTAGTGGAATATCACCAATTTGAAGAGATTTTATAAAATATAGCAAAATTGATAAATATATTGCCAAATTGATAAAAATGTGGCCAAATTGGTAAAAATGACGACTTGATGAAAACTTAATATACTGGAAAAATATAAGAATCTACTATAAGAATAACCTATTTCTCCATGTGTAACGCTTGGCGATATTTTGGCGACGAATTCTGGCAGCATATCGCTAACTTAGCGAGTCTTTTTAAATGCTACTAAATTGACAAAAATGTCGTAAAATTGATAAAATTGACGCTAAATCAATGAAAATAACGACTAATTAATGAAAATTCAATAACTTGAAAATAATATAACAAACGGCTATATGAATAACCCATTTCTCCATCCATCCGTAACGCTTGGCGAAAAATTTAGCGGAATGTCGCAAACTTGGCGACTTTTTTTTAAATATTGTCAAATTGAACAACATGCCGCCAAATTGATTATAATGTCACCAAATTGATAAAACTAGCATTAAATAGGAGGCAATGCTTTGAAAATTTTTAATTCCGTCATTTGACGGACATACCTTCTAGTAAAAGAATAAAAATGCACAATAAATAACACTTAACACACACACAATAAATAAAATATATTACGTAATAAGTAAAATTGATGCTTGTGAGAATGGAATTTTCAATACTTCCTTAAGTAAAGCGATATGTCATGATGGAATGGCGTGTTCCGAACAAAATTTGGTACAAAAATTTCAATCGGGGGGGAATTAAAAACGACAGTACTGATGTCACTCAAATCGTCGTCATAGTTCATAGATATGTGTGACTGCCCACGAAGAAAGAGATCTCAGAGGTTATTTATTAAGAGATAATAGACTTCAAAGGTTTCTTATTTATTCTTGCTACTTTTTCCTGTTTTCTCTTTCCACTATAATATAGCGTTATTACATTGAAATTTGAACTCTTTCATTGCTTCATTCTATAATACTTTATTTTGCTGTACAATTTCATCTGAATTAATGATTACTAGACTTCTATCTTGACTATTCATTCCCTTGAAATATTTTTTTAAATCGCGTGGAACCCCCATTTGGCAGACACGAGGTTCGACGAGATTGAATTGTAAAAATAGAGTTCATAAATAATTATTAACTCACACTTTTGAATAAAATATTAAAATAGTATTTATTTCCCATCTCTATTTATTAATTAATGTTAATAATATAATTATAAATATTTTTCTTTACATCTGACTTACAAGATGTATATTTTGTTTTTGTAAAGATTTTGTTTAGTGTTATTATAAGTGTTTTTCATAAAACTGTTTGCATGAAACAAATTACATATTACTGTTTCATGATAGATTTACATTTTTAACACTTTACAACAAAGTTGAAAAGTGTTTATGACTTTGTTCATTCTGTCTGTCTGTCTGTCTGTCTGTCTGTCTGTCTGTCTGTCTGTCTGTCTGTCCGTTAGCACGATAACTGCCGTAAAAATGAGTTTATCAAAATGAAATTTTAGTATGTTGTTCAGACGGTCTGTAGGACCTATGGGAATATAAATAAATAATATCACCCAATTAGTTTTTTATTGAACCCGGGTTGAAAAAATGAAATACATTGAACCCTATGGGACCTAATTTTTCAAACATTTTTTAAGTAAATTTAAAATTCACGAATTGCTTCGAAATTTTTAGGAAATATTCACATTATCCCATAGAATATATAAAAAAAAATTCAGTAAAATATGTTAAGTAGTTTTTTAATTAAAAAAATTATTTAATATAGGGAAAAAAACAAATTCAATTAAATTCTGACTTTGGGATATCTTCCAGAAAGAAAAGAGAGAGATATTATATAATAAATATCTCTCCATTTGTTTAAACGTTTTGCATATGGGAGTGGCTTCATATTTTAAAATAAATTTGGTAGATAACAATTTTTCATTTTTTTTAAATTTTATGTAACTCTTCATGATAAATTTAATTGATGGCATTTTAAATGCACTTTCCTACGTCCTAGAGAGTTAAAATTTGGTACACAGCTTAAATTTGTTGAACATTTTATTCGACAAAAATTTGATGGATCTTTAAATATAGATCATACATTTTTTTCGAAATGGCCTGAAAATAATCCCCGTTCACTTCTATAAATCATTGGTGTAATATTGTTAAAAATTCTGATGTGGACAGCACATGTCTTTCCCTGCAGACTCATATTCGTTCTCTTTATTTATTCAATGATAATTTGAGTTTATCTGCACAACATAAGTATTTTAAATGACATTGAATTTACACGTTAAACTTATATTTGGTTCTCATTTGATAGCTAGACTTATTGTCAAAGGTGGCGTAGCGAAAACGCGAAAAAACTAGAATATCTCAAGAACGGTTAGTCCTAGAGTAATGGGGTTAGTCTTATTCTTTTTGTTGTCAAAAATCACATATAAAATAGGAATTTAATTGATATAATTGAGCACACGTAGTCTTTTATTTTTATATATAACGATTTTTGCTGGCCATTTCGCAAAAATAGCCCGTTCCTTTTTCCCGAATCGTAGTAGAATAACCTACAAATGATTTATATACAAAATTTTGTTAAATTTGGTATATAAATCACTTGTAGGTTATTGAAATATTATACTCCAAATTTTGTTAAATTTGGTTCATTAGTTTTTAGCTAGAGTGGATAAAGACAATTTCTGCGGCCATTTCGCAAAGAAGGCAGTTTCTTTTATTACGAATCGTACTATAATCTAATGAACATCAGGATTTCCCACAAAAAACATACCTACCAAATTGTATGAAATTCGGTCCATTAGTTTTTCAATTAGAGTGGATGTAATATCCACACAGACACACAGAAACATACACAGATACACCCTTACACACACAGACGTCTTCCTAAAAGTAGTTTTTTCGTGTTCTAGAAGTCCCAAAACGTGTAGATACTTTGAAAATTCGAGTTCCGATCTTCGGCACGATTCCAATACTTTGAGTACATACACATACACATATATATTATCTGTGTATTATCTGTGTATCTAAATTCCGTGCCTATGCAATTACAATAGTTGTGATTTTAAATGATCCCTAAACTTTTATTATTTCTTCAAGGAAGCCTAATTTTAACATATGCAGAATGCAAATATCTCAAGCGATTGTAAGATGAATTACATAAGAATTGCTGAATTATTTTCACACAAAATTATTTAGCTCTGGAGTCTGGAATACAAGTTATATGAATGAAATATTCATTGATTTTGCATAAAGAATCAGATGATTTATATTTCGATACAGTTTTAAATATTTAAGTATAATAAATTACTGTAGTACTGTGATAATGTAAAATATATTACCACTGAATGAATCACATTTTAGAAATTTTTAAATGAAATTACATTTCAGTTGGAAAGTGTTTCATAATCAATGCTTATGCATGATTGATCTTTCTTGTTATATGATGTAATTAAAAATAATATATTTCAACTTATTTAGTATTTTGCTATTATTGTTTAGATATTTTCTTCAGAAATTTTATCTGGCAATCCTATGAGTAGTTTATGGGAGTGCTTGTAATGTTCATTAATGCCAACTGTGTTCCTTGCCAATACAAACATTTTTCTCTTCAAGAAAATTAATCTTAAGTAAAATTATCGCTCGTTAAATTTTAAGCATCACTGGATTATCTAACCAAGTTTAAATTTTAAAATGTTTTATTAATTTATTAAAAGTACATTTTTTTACTCACTAATAAACTAGGTTATAAGGTTATAACTAGGTTATAACTAGGTTCACTAATAAACTAGGCTTTTTCACAACCATTGGAAAATTCTCCGAAATCTCTGGCACATGAAAGTGTAGACCTGGGGTTCCGAAGAACCCTGGTTGAAAATTACTGCATTAGGCAAATTTTTTCCACCAGATTACTTTTGTCGGAACGTCAATGATTAGGAATAGTTTTAAGAAATCAAAGGTTTTGATGTGAATAATATCTATAGGTGGGGCATCTCTGGATGAAATCATAGCGCTACACAAATTTAAACTCACTGGACACGAAAAGAAGTGCAACACAAGTAGGTTTTTACTAAATAGGTAAAGTTCATGTAATATGATTTTCAGAAAAGAAACAGATTAGAAAACCAATGTTTTTTTCATCTGTTCCAGCAAAAGTTCCTTTAAAACAAATTCACTATGTTGTAAAGAGCTTTGCTGTCCCAACCGGGAATCGAACCCTGAATCTCCAAACTGGCCAGTCGAAGCTCTATCGCTGTAAGCTCAAATTGTGGAAATGGACTCTGCATTCTCCACCCTCTAATGTCAGATTGTCGGGGAAAGGATAATCTCACTGACCATCTCCTGCGATTTTTACCTCAGATTAGCCGCCTGCTGCTACTACTTTTACCCAGGTTAGTATCCCGCGTGGTCGTTATCCTCCCAATTTGAAATCGGCGCTCACTCTTCCAGAATCCACTGAATCCGTACTAGTCGTACTAGGGTCACTTTCAGACCTCCGACATCTAATAAACCAATTTGGTTCTCCAAAGTTCGTTCAAATCCCTCTTCAATAAATAAAATTAAAAACTGTATTCATGTTGCCATGGAAATTTCTAATAAAGTGTCCTAAGCTTATGAGCAGATTCTGCTCTCAATTAATTTAGATCAATGAATCCCTTTATTTCATTCTTATTAACTTATATGGACTTATTGTGTTCCCTCCATATTTTCTATTAAAAAAAAAAGCTATGTTAACTGTACTTATTTTCTCGGTTCTTTCTTTTTCTTTTGACCCTTTTTATTTGTATTTTTTCTATTTTTTTTTCTAAATTTTATTCTAAATTTCTGTTTTTGTTTTCCATGTGCCTATTTTTTTTTCCTTATCATATATTTTCTTTTTATATATTTTCTAAATTTTACTTTTAAAATTTTATTATTTTCTTTAATTTTAATCTATTTTTCATAATGTTAATATACCTCACACTAAATTTTATTTTTCAATTACCTTTTTATCTATATTCGCAATAACCCTTTTCCCATTTTTGAAAAATGGACGTACTTGTCAAGTTCAAATATAATGTAAAACTGTCTGTTTAACCACACTATTTTTCATCCATTGTTATCTTTTTAGATCTAAATAAATGTTCGTTTGGCGGGATGGTAGACCTTGGGTGCCTCCTGAGTGCAGGAGGTATCCTTTCCCGGTCGTGCAGCTAGCTACTCTAAACCCACTATGTGAGTCGCACGGCCTGGGGTCTTCAGACCTCCGACATCTTCGCACTAACCTACCGGGTTGATTTGTTCGGGAGCCATTGTAAAGTACCTTACTGCCCCAACATGGAATCCAAACCCGGATCTTCGTACTGACCAGCCGAAGTTCTACCGTTGAACTACTGAGACGAAATTGCAAGCAGTTATCGTTGAAGTGCACTCTGAAACGTTTAATTATAGACGTTTTCTAAGCAGTGCGTTTAGTATTACCTCATTTCCAGATTTAGCATTAGCTCAGCGTACAGCGGAGCGTCAAAAATTGTATAAATATCAATTTTCTGGCCTGCAACTAAAATTTTACAACATATCCTATTTGAAGACGAAATTGAATGATTTGCTTCTAAGAGAAATAGTACTCAAGATGTGCAACAGATGGCGCAGCATGTATACAAGTTTACTGGAAAACTGCACATGCCTCAAGCTATTTCTCTTTGCAACAAATCAACCATTTACATCTGTTTCAAGTAGGAGTGTTTGTAGTTTAGTTTAAAAAAAATTTCTGTTGTGGTCAGCACATGACTTTCTCTACAGACTCAAATTATTTTCTTTTTATTTCTTGAATATTTCATTAAATTGAGTTGAATTGCACAAAATAACACACGTAAGTATTTGTAATTATACTGAATTTGCACTTTTAATTCAATTTCCGTTCTTATTTGTCAGCTGGACGTACTACATTCAAAGGCGGCTTATGAAAAATGCAAAAAACTAAAATATATCGAGAACGGTTAGTCCTAGAGTAACGGAATTGGTCCTTTTCATTTCATCGTCAAAAATTACTTATAAAACAAGTATTTAATTGATGCATTTGAGCATCCGTGGTCAGATTTAGATAGTTTCTGATTAGAGGAATTTTGCGGGCCATTTCGCAGAAAAGACAAGGCATTTTTCCCAATTCGTACCGAAATTTAATCAGCACCGCACGTGGCATACCTATAAAATTTTATGAAAGTGGGTCCATTAGTTTTTGAGTAAGAGTAGATTCATAAATTACACACACACATGTCACGCTAAAAATGGTTCTTTCGTGTTCCAGAGATCCCAAAAAGAGTAAATGCGTTGAAAACTTGATTTTAGATTTTTTACACGATTCCAATACTTTCCCTATACTTTACTATGTATTGTAGGGAAAGAAATATCTTGTTTCAACACAAAATAGGTTGGGAATAGGCGCTGTCTATAGAAAACTTTACGGACTGACTGCGCCATCTGTTGCTCATCCCATAAACTATTTCTCTTTTTAACAAATTAATCATTTACGTCTTCTTCGAGTAAGGGAAATTTTAGTACTTTAGTTGCAGATAAAAAGTACCATGTTTCAACAATAAATAGGTTCAGATTGTATGTCAGATTTAACATTATCAAGTTTATTAACGAATAAAATATTGTTTTATGCGGCTAAGAAAATAGAGTTTCTACCTTTAGCAAGACATGTTTTATTCGTAAGTCACCATTTTCTTGCTAGCTTTTATAACCAACTAAACTGGCTACCCCTGAAAAAGAAGAAATCGTTTGTTAAGTTCACGATGTTAGCAAACGTTTTGACTTATAAAATTTATGAGCATTTAATGAATGATTAGGAAAATTATTTCCATCAGGTTGCATTTGTCGAAACTGCAATGATTAGAAACAGTTTAAAAAAACAAGTTTTTTGTGTGAATAACATCTATGGTTGAGATATTTTTGCCTGAAATCGGAGTGTTACGGAAAATGCAAAACCTTTAGGTGTGAATTGAAGTGCAAGATGATATAAGTTCTCACCAAAGAGGTAAAGTAGATATAGAAAAATCTGCGGATTAGAAACAGTTTTAAAATCGTTTTTTTTCTTCTGTGTATAAAGCAAAATGTTAAAAATTGCGTACAGTTTACCACACACAGAGTTATCATTTCCAAATTAAGGATTAGCTTAGCTTATAGTGGAGAGTCACAAATTGTACAAGTATCAACTTTCTGGTCTGCAACTAAAATACTAAAAATTATTTTACTTGAAGACGTAAAAGACTAATTTGCTTCTAAAAGAAATAGTTCTTAGCATGCGAAATAGATAGTAATGTCTATCGATAACCCTTTGGAGAGACGGCGCCATCTATTGCACATCCCACAAAAAATTTTCTTTGTAACAAATCAATTAGTTACGTGTTTTTCAGGTAGAAAAAAGTTTATTTTTTTTTCGTTGCAGATAAAAGTATCATGTTTCAACACAAAATAGATTCAGATTTTATGTCAACTCAACATTCCCAAGTTTAATAACGAATCATATATAGTTTTTCTGTATCTAAGAAAATAAAATATCAGCCTTTAACAACTCCTGTTTTATTCATCCGATAACATTTTTTTTTGTTATGTTTCATAATTTACCTAGCTGGTATAACTCTGAAAAAAGAAATCGTTAGTTCAGTTCACCATGTCTGCAATCTTTTGGTCTCATAAACTCTATATGAGCACTTGAGCAACGATTAAGCAAATTATTTCCATAAGGTTTCATTAATTGGAACAACAACGATTAGAAACGGTTTAAACAAAATCAACGGTGGCTCCAGTCCGATGGAGCCGAAAAGTATTTTCATAAATAACATTTTAGAAAGACCCACAAATTACTCTTAAACTTTCAAAGCCCCACAAATTACTCGCTGACTTTCAAAACCCCACAAATTACTCGTTAACTTCCAAAGCCCCACAAATTACTCGCTAACTTTCAAAGCCCGACAAATTACTCGCTAACTTTCAAAGCCCCACAAATTACTCGCTAACTTCCAAAGCCCCACAAATTACTCGCTAACTGCGTATAGCTAGTTAGTGGCAATTTTAATTTTCGCCCCCACTTCATAACTATTCACTAACATACATTTCGCTAACTTGCTTGGCGGTATATAAATTAATCTCATACCATATATCTGACAAAATTCAAATTAAGTAGATTGAAATTAATCTATAAACTTACCCGCCATCACACAAATACGTACTTGAAGATGTACATATCCATCTTTTCTATTCAAACAATATCAATATTATGCATTTTTTGAATCCTTAAGATCATTTAATTTCAATAATGTCAGATCATTTAACTCCAGTTATTTTAGATCACTTAGCTTCAATTATTTTAGATCATTTAATCTCAATTTTTATGCTTGTGCACCAATACATCTTTAAGGAATAATTAAAAACATTAATCCGCTACACTCGTGACATGTTAAACATTACCACTTTCCCATCCACTGGAAAACCCAGATAAAAATACCCAAAGCCTATACTCAACCACTATACTTCAAAAACTAATTAGCTAAATCCAAAATGCAATTATATGCATATGTAGGGCTTTGTAAACAATACAAATTTTTGCTACTTGTTCATAGAATTCATTTGTTGTTCAAAGAGCTTGTTGTTCATAGAGTTAACTCATAGAATTCATCTGTATTTCTTATATCACTTCTGTCATTTGAGATATAAGAATTACACATTTGATAAACGTAAAAATTTTCATTTTTTTTTACATTTTCCAACTTAGTTGAAAAGTGTTTATGACTTTGTTTATTCTGTCAGTCTGTCCGTCCGCATGACAACTGCCGTAAAAATGACTTTTAAAATGACGTCAAAATGAAATTTTAGTGTGTTGTTGAGATGGTTTGTGGAACATATGGGAATGTAAAAGAATAATATCAACTAACTAGTTTTAAATTTAATCCGGGGACCTAATTTTTCAAACATTTTATTAGCGGAGTTAAAATTTACAAATTTCTTCGAAAATTTGGGAAATATGCAAATTATCACGTAAAATGTCGTTGTTGTTGAGACCCAGACCGTCCGACCTACCAGAAAGGTGTAAGGCAACCGTTTGGACGGCCGGGAAGTGCCGCCCAATTTAGACCGGAACCCAGGGGGGGAGGCATCCACAGGGACCGTACCCTCCTTCCCCTACCACCACCTTTCGGAAGGACTTGCGGACACACATGTTTAACATGGTCGTACTCCGCATGAACACGGCGGCAGTTGTGGCAGCGTGCAAATCCAGCGCGCAAACCACCGGGCTACCGCTCCCGAAATGTGCCAACAGCACGCGGTGTTCCCAAGTGGTCACCCACCCAAGTACTAACCGCGTCCGATGCTGCGTGACTTCGGTGATCTAACGAGAACCGGTGTTTTCAGCACGGTAGGGCCGTTGGTTCGATCACGTAAAATGTGTAAAAAAAACTTCCACAAAATATGTTAAACAGTTTTTTTTAAATAAAAATAGAAATATTAATTGCATCCATATTATATGAAGATATCACGTGACTCGTTTCAAATTAAAATATAGCATCCATTTTTTATTTTCGCTGTCTCAAAATCGTGATGTTTAAGGACCATATATATTTATATTTAGTGTGTGCATCTAAATTCTGTACCTACGCAATTACAATATTTTTTATTTTAAATCATCAATGAACTTTGATTGTTAAGTGAGTTGTATAGGAATTGTTAAATTTTTTCAAGCAAAATTATTTAGCCCTGGAGTCTGGAATATCTATATAAATGAAATTGAACTTCCGGTTGTTTATTTGTGTGTTCGTCTCATCATCACGGGAGAACGGCTGTACCGAATTGGATGAAATTTTCTGGGTAGACTTGGAATAATGGAATAATCCCATTCAAAATTTAGTCCATGTTTCGAGTTTTTAAAAATCGGGGATTATTGAGATATTAATTACAAACGCACTATTAAACCTCCAACTGAGATAGCAATATGCAAACTATATCTGTTCTGCAAAATTATTTGAAAAAAATTATGCTATAATGTTGCTAAGCGAGTAATTAAACCCAGTGAGTTTATATTTAAAAAAAAATATGAAACGGAATTAAACTCTGAGTTATTACACTAGTAAATCTTTTGCTATTTAAATAATAAAGAAATATGTATAAATGAATGTTATCGGAATTGCATTTTTGATTGGATTATATCCATTACAGCCTTTTAGTTTAAAGAGTATAGAGACTACTGATATTTTCAAATTCTTACACAATCTGTTTTATTTTTGGGAAACATTTTTAAAATTCATATATTGTAGTGCGGGTAAATTTTCTGCAACATGGGTATAATCTTTTAATGTACGAAAAAACAAGTAGTATGGGTAAATCTTCTAATACATGGGTATAATCTTCTAATTTACAAAAATATAATTAGTTCCGTCCGTCCGTCTCTGTACGGCTTGGCGAGGGATTTGACCGGATATCACCAACTTAGCGATATTTTTTTAATGTTGCGAAATTGATGAAATTGTTGTCTAATCGCTAAAAAATGTCGCCAAATTGATTAAATGTTGCCATATCTATAAAAATTCAACCAAATTGATAAAAATGATGTCAAATCAATTAAATTAATTCTGTTTTGAAAGGGGATACTATTCTAATGATGTTTCGGTTGCTTTTGACTGTCAATCTAACCATCCTATTTGACAACAAATTTATCGACTTTTTTAAATGTGACCAAATTGTTCAAATATTGCCAAATTAATGAAAACATCGCCAAATCGATAAAGCTGTTGTCAAATTGATAAAAATGACACAAAGTTAATGAAATTTTATTGCGTTTTGAAAGATAATAGTATTGTAATAATGTTTCGGTAGCGTTTGTCTCTTAGTCCAACTATCCCATATTCCGACAAATTTGGCGACTTTTTAACATGCTGTCAAATTATTGAAAATGCTGACAAATTGATAAAATGATACTAAATTAATGAACACCTAATTGATGACACCTAATTGATGAAAGTTCAATATTTGGCAAAATTAAGTTCAATTTACTTGATAATCCATGTCGCTTTGTAGTAATTAAATAATATTTTTTGTAAATTTGTTTACAAACGGAACCAGGATGTTTCTTCCTTCTGATCTGCCTGTGAAGATAGTTTTGTATAGCGAGACCAGATATTCTTATACGCCTTTTTAGGATAATTAAATTAAATATTTTAACAAAATGTTTAGAATAATAATGTCATTTAAAATATTGAAATTGCATTTCTGTTATAAAGTGTTTCATAAGCAATGCTTTATGCATGAATCATCCTTCTTGTTTTAACTTGACAAGGCGAATACTCCAAATCCATAAGAGCTTCTTTAAAAAAACATAGATCTAGAAACTAAATTTCCTAATGCATATTTTTCCCTTCACTATTTATACCTTTCTTTTATAGTTTAAGATATTTTGAGTGAAATTAAGCAAACTGAAAAAAAAATAACTCGCTTAAACAGATACTTTTAAGATTTTTCAAAAAAAATATGGTCGATCCAAATTCTAATTATGTACTCTTTTAAAGCTTCCACAAGTAGAAAGCTACTATGTAAGAAAAAGCTACAAATTATTGTTTATTTTTCACATCTAGCCCTTGCAGTTTTTGAGATATAAGCATTTCAAACATGAAAAACATAAAATTTCCAATCTTCTTCAACTTGACATTTTGATTACTCGAAAACTATATGAGCTTTTTTAAAAGTATATATATATATATATATATATATATATATATATATATATATATATATATATATACAATAGAACCTCGATATGTCGAATTTGAAGGGAGTAGAAAAAAAATTCGAGATATCAAAAATTCGAGATATCGAAAATTTGAAAAATTTTAAGGAATTCATAAATGAATATATACATCCTAGCCCTATACTTTACACATTTTAAAAAAAATCACTTACTTTATCTTACAGAGAGAGAATTGGGTATTACCCAAGAAAATGCTGACAACAAATAAAGCGAAGCTTGAAATGATTGTATACACATTTAATGTAATACTATGTACGTATATACATTATTAAAATTTAATCTTGCATTTCTTTACTTGCAAAATAGTCATCTATGACAGTTTGGTTACAGGTACTGAATCCTTCAATATCTATCACATTTTCCAAATGAGCTAGGCGGAACCAAATGATCTTAATTTTATGGTGATAGTTTACTTTAAAACTCTGAATAATACCTTGGTCCAAAGGCTCTTAACTTAGAAGCTGTGTTTGGTGGCATGAAATGAACTTTCGCGGATTTATATTTCGGCAAGCTATTATGCGCTGTACAGTTGTCCCAGAAGAGAACAATATCACGATTTCCACGGAACATTTTTCTGTCTAGTTCCTTCAATCAATGAGTGAAAATTTAGGCAGTCATCCAAGCCTTATTGTTCGCAAAATGAGTCATTGGAACAGATTTCATTCCTGAAAAACATCGGAGTTTAGCAGATTTACCTATCATGAGAGGTTTGAGCCTTTCTGAACTGTCCATATTAGTGCAAAATAGCATAGTTGATCTTTCTTTGCTTCTTTTCCCGCCATGACATGCCTTTAATGGCCATAGTTTTATCAGGCATATACTTAACACATAGTCCTGTTTCATGTGCATTAAACACATTTTTTGAATCGTATTTTTCCAAATGAAAAGATAAAAATTGTCAGATGATCCAAATGGTAAGATGAAAAAATTCGACATATCGAGAGTTTGATAAAAAAAATTTCGAGTTAAAGAGTTTGTTTTACATTAGTTTTATACCGTGCGTGAAGGGAGATGAAAATATTTCGAGATATCGAGATTCGACATATCGAGGTTCACCTATATATATATATATATATATATATATATATAGATTTAGAAACTAAATTTCTTAATATATATATTTGTCGTTTGCTATTTATATCTGTCTTCTATAGTTTCAAAGATATTTCGTTTGAAAGTAAGAAAAATACAAAAAAACCTCACTCAGATAGATTAATTTTTTTAATTTTATCAAAAAATTTTAAAATATTAAAATTATTTTTATACATTCACAATATGAGCCGTATTTCGGTGAAACAAGAAAAATTATTTATAGTTTTATCTATTTTGAGATATAAGCGTCAAGAATTTTTTGACACTTTTTATAGCACTACGATTTCCACCACAGATGCCCCAAATTATTTGTCCTCATATATGTTATTCTTAGTATCAAAACCTAGAGTATTATATATGGTTGGGGTATTTCTGTCTCAAATCTGACCGTTTCTAAAAATGTAAGAAATACTTTGGATGCAACTGGAATTGAAAAACGAAATACAATGTTGCCATATAGGCAGAATAGATATAAAATGTTCTACGGACTAGAAACAGTTTAAAAAATCTGATGTGGGCCACACATCACTTTCTTTGCAGATTCAAATGCATTTTGTCAATTTGTATTTCATGATGCATCAAATTGAGTTTAATCGTGAAATTGACGTGGATACTTTTCTTATATTATATCCAATTTGCTTTTTAATACATCTTCGTTTCATTTGGCAACTAAATTCACTTTAAACTGTTCAGCTCCTCAAAATTCCAAAGAAAAAAAATATATCTCGAGAACGGTTCATCCTACAGTCATGAGATCAGTCTGATTTGTTTTGTTGTCAAACTTTACCTGGAGAAAAAGTACTTAATTAATATACTTCAAAAATTGTAGTCATTTATTTCAGATATTTTCACTATCTTTGTGGGTCATTTCCAAAAAAGAGTCGGTTATATTTTTCCGAATCATATCAAAATCTAATCAGCATCAGGATAACCATCAGAAGAATTAACTACTGAGTTTTAAGAAATTTCATTAAGCAGTTTTAAACTACAGTAACAAACGTCTTCAGGTCCTCAAAATTAAAATTTAAATATCTCGAAAATGATCCATATTAGACTAATGGGGTTAGTCTTATTCTTTTTTTCGTCAAAAATTATATATAAGACAAGCATGTAATTAATGAATTTGAGCATATGTAGTATTTCATTTTAGATGGAATATTTTAGATTTGCGGAGAAACTTCGAAATATACGGCAGATTCTTCTTTCCGAATTATACCAAACTCTAACCAGCAACAGGGTATCTCACAAGTAACTTAATAACCACATTTTGTGCAATTTAATCGATTAGTTTGTCAGCTAGAGTAGATACAGAAGCTTTTTGCGGACCATTTCGCAAAAAGAGGCAGGTTTTTTTAGTTGAAAAGCATTTATGACTTTGTTCATTCTGTAGGTCTGTCTGTTCATTCGTACGATAACTGCCTTAAAAATGACTTTATCAAAATGAAATTTTAGTATGTTGTTCAGAAGGTCTGTGGGACCTAAGTAAATATAAATGAAAAATATCCCCCAATTAGATTTGGACTGTATCCGGGTTGAAAAGATGAAATACACTGATCCCTACTTTACCTAATTTTTCAAACATTTTTAAGCAAATTTAAAATTCACAAATTGCTTCGAAAGTTTTAGGCAATATTCAAATTATCCCATAAAAAGTATGAAAAAATTTTCAGCAAAATATATTCGGTAATTTTTTAAATTAGAAGTAAAATAATAATGACACACATATTATATGAAGAGATCAGGTAACCCACTTCAAAATAAAATATGGCATCCATCTTGTGCCAAAATCGTGATTTTTAAAGTTCTTTTTAATTTATATTTAGTGTTGTAACCGTCCTAAAACCGCTTTATTTGAGCTTACTTTCTGTGCATCTTTATTATAAAATAACGCAATTACAATATATTTGAGTTTAAATGATCAATGCCATCCATCTTGTGGCAAAATCCTGATTTTTAAATTTCTTTTTAATTTATATTCAGTGTTGTATGCGTACTAAAACCGCTTTATTTTTGCTTAATTTCTGTGTATCTAAATTCTGAAACAACGCAATGACAATATATTTGAGTTTAAATGATCATCAAACATTGATTATTTCTACAACGAAGCCTAATTTTCACTTATGGAGAATGTAAACACATAAAGATGTAAGATGAGTTGCATAAAAATTGCTGACTTTCTTTAACACAAAATTATTTAGTTCTGGAGTCGCAATACAACTGTTATGAATGAAACATTCATTGATTTTACATAGAGAACAGACTTTGTCGATGACGTTTTAAGCATAGAGTTAAATTACTTTTACCTCCTTGGTTTTAAGTTTCTAAATAAATTAAATTATTGTAGTATTGTGATGAATGAAAGGAATGGAATAAAAATGAATGAATGGAATATTTACGGCTTTTACATAGATAGCCAGGCGATTTATATTTCAATGACGTCATTTGAATAAAGTTCATTGTTTTTTCGATGAAGTTTTAAGTTTTCAAATGTAATAAATTGCTGCAGTATTGTGATAATTTTTAAAATATTACCGCTGAATGTATCGAATTTTAGAGATTTTTAAACCAGGCGACTTATATTTCAATGACGTTATTTGAATAAAGTTCATTTTTTTTCGATGAAATTTTCAATTTTCAAATATAATAAATTAATGTAGTATTGTAATAATTTTACCGCTGAATGTATCGCATTTGAGAGATGTTTAAATAAAATTGAATTGCAGTTGGAAAGGGTTTCATAATCAATGATTAATGCATGATTGATCTTTCTTGTTTAACACTTTCCAACGTAGTTAAAAAGTGTTTATTACTTTGTTTAATCTGTCTGTCTGTCCGTTCGAATGATAACTGCCGTAAAAATGATTTTATCAAAATGAAATTTTCATATGTTGTTGAGACGGTCTGTGGGGCATATGGGAATGTAAATGAATAATATTATCCAATTAGTTTTGGATTGAACCCGGGTTGAAAAAAATGAATTACATTGAACCCTATAGGATCTAATTTTTCAAAAATTTTTCAAGCGAAATTTAAATTCTCAAATTGTTTCGAAAATTTTAGGAAATATTCAAATTATTCCATAAAATGTATAAAAAATGTCAGCAAAATATGTTCAGTAGTTTTATAACTAAAACTAAAATAACAATTATAGCAATATGATACGACGAGATCACATGACCCACGTCAAAATAAAATATGGCATCCATCTTTTTTCCTAGTGAAAAAATCGTAATTTCTAAAGTTCTTTTAAATTTATATAGTTGCATTTGTCCTAAAACCGCTTTTTTTCTGCGTATTTTCTGTGCATCTATATTCTGTGTCAACTTAATTACAATATTTTTGAGTTTAATTGATCATCAATCTTTAGTTATTTCGACAACGAAGCCAAATTTTAATGGTTTCAGAATGTAAACAAGTGTTTGTAAGATAAGTTGTTTAAGAATTGCTGAATTTTTAATGCAAAATTATTTAGCTCTGGAGTCTGGAATAAAAGTGATATGAATGAAATATTTATTAATTTTACATGAACAGCCAGACGATTTACATTGCGAAAACGTCATTTGAATAAAGTTCATTTTTTTCGATGAAGTTTTAAGTTTTCAAATATAATAAAATATTGTAGTACTGTAATAATTTAAAATATATCAGCTCTGAATATATCTCAATTTAGAGATGTTTAAATAAAATTGCATATGAGTTGGAAAGTGTTTCAAAATCAATGCTTTATGCACGATTGATTTTTCTTATTTTATTTCGGATAGTACCAACATCTAATCAGCATCAGAAATCACCCACAACTGACTTACCTATAAAATTTTATGAAATTGGGTTCATTAGTTTTTTTAGTTATATTAGATAAATTCTTTGCACAGACACACACACACTAAAAATAGATTGTTCGTGTACTATAGCTTCCAAAACGTGGAGATCAGTCCAAAACTCTTATGGCGATTTTCGACATGAATCCAATATTTTCCCCATACATTACCATACATTGTAGAAGAAGTAAAATGTATCGTAGAAGAAATAAGTTTTTTCCATGTGTGTCAGAAAAAAACCTTAACTTAAAACACTTCGTGTATATAAGTTTACTACGCATATCATTGTCATTTCGAGATTTAAAATTAGTTTCGTTTGCAAAGGAGCGTAACAAATCGTACAAGTATCCATTTTCCGGACTACAGCAAAAATACACAAACTTATCCCACTTGAAGAGAAAAATGATTGATTTACTTCTAAGAGAAATAGTTCGCATGAAGCGCAATAGATGGCGTTGTCTATAGGCAACTCTGCGGAAACACTGAGCTATATATTGCACATCCCGAGAACTGCTTCTCTTTGTAACAAATCAATCATTTACGTATGTTTTGGGTAAGAGGATTTTTATTAATTTAGTTGCAGATAAAAATATCCTGTTTCAACGGGAAATAGATTCAAAATGTATGTCAGATTCAAAATTCACATTATTAACGAATAATATATCCTTTTATGTGGATAATGAATTACAGTTTCCATCTAATTAATTGATTTATCTGGAAAAGTGTCACATCTGAGAAATTTATACTTGACTCTAGACAGTAGTATTCTCATCCACTCTTCCAGGTAAAAGAGAGGACTTTTTTTAGAGTTCCGATATTTCGAATTCAAAGATTTTTGAGACTGAAGACCAACTATATACACATATACATCAGCTGAAAATGTTCATTTACAGCTCATGCTGAAGGTGTATTAACCAAGAAATCTCGAATTCATATTGCTATATGAAGGAAACGGCACAGCGAGAAATATGTTCCATACAACTAAACAGATGCTATAAACAAAAAAATATGATGTGAGTAACACATGATTTTCCCTGTAGACTCAAATTCATTTTCTCTTCATTTCTTTAATAATTCATTAAATTAAGTTTAATTGCACTGATGCACACTGAATTAATTTAATTCAATTTTTGTTTTTATTTGTTAACTGGGATTTTTTCAAAAGCGGCGTAACAAAAATGCAGAATAAACTCACATAATTCGGCAACGATTACGATTAGTCCTAGAGTAATGGAGTTGGTCTTATTCTTGTCCTCTTCAGAAATCAATCATGGAACACGTATTTAATTGATACATTTCAGCACACTTATTTTAGATTTTGGCGAATTTTGCGGGCCATGTCGTAAGAAAAAGACAGGTTCTACTCTACCGAATCGCACCAAAATCTAATGAGCACCAGGATATCCCACACTTGTCTACCAAATTTTATGATATTTGACCAATTAGTTTTTTTAACTAAATTAGATACATCGATTTTTTGTGGGCCATTTCGCCAAAAAAAGAGCAGGTTCTTTCATACCGAACCATACCAAAATTTAATCTGCACCAGGGTCACTCACAAATGACTTCCCTACTAAATTTTATGAAATTCGGTTAATTAATTTTTCAGTTACAATGGATACATACATTGCATGCACACACACAGACGTCACTCTAAAAGTGTTTTTTTCGTAATCTAGAGGTGTCAAAACGTGTAAATTCGTCGATAACTCGAATTGTGATTTTCGACATGATTCTAATACTTTCCTTATATATTACCATGCATTGCAGGGAAAGTAAAAAACTGATAGTTCAATCCCCCAAATACATTCAATAGCAAACTTCGTCACTGGTGACATACAGGGCTGACTACCGCGAGGCAATATTTCCCCTGAAAAGTGGGATGCCCACACATTCTCCCGATTTCCACTCAGTTTTTTAATAAATATTGGCTAGATTTTAACATGTTACTTACATTTTTAATGACTACATTTATACTCTATGCTAACTACAAGAAAGGCAATTAAGTCTTTGTTTAAAGGATCCGTTTTTTAGTATGAATACGGCAGTGATGTGTTAGTGGTCATGAGCCAGTTATAACTAAAATTTATGTAATTAAAAAGGATGTCCAACTAAATCTGTGAACGGGTGGGGACTCTCAGCAAGCCACTCGTTGCAAACTATTATTTTGAATATGCTATAATATTAGCTTACATGTCACATATTTGAATAATTGAGAAAATAAGTGAATTTAAATGTGTTTATTACTTTTTTAAATAGTTAAATGTGATCATTTTATTCTGACTTTACTTTTGGTACCCTTACTTTAATGATGCCCTAAGTGGACGATTATATTACCTATTGGACTAATCCAGTCCTCTTTGCACAGATATAATACATAGTTGAAATGCACTCACTTCCTGACTGGTTATTTTGCTTCATCTGTGTAGGATTAATCTCGTAAGACGGCCTTGAACTGGGAAATATAGACATTACCTGGGCGCAGATTTAAGTAGCAAAATTCCTGTTCATGTAAGTAACAAAGGCCTTTCAGCACGTCATCCATCCACCTTTTTTGGTCACTTGGAATTCCTTTTTTCTCAGGAAATATGGGTTTACAAAGTACCAATTCAGTGTATTCTTAAAATAAGGCATTATGGAAATGTCCCATCCTGATACATGAAACTGATAGATAGCAGATGTAACATTATTATTTTCCAAAAGTATGCGAGTTGAATAAATAGCTTGCTTGTTTTTGATCAGAACCTCTACTTTATCTTCGGTGTCATACTCTCCTGTACCTTTAAGCTTTATTGTTCATATCTCTTCCAATTCCTCCTGGTATATGAAAGACTTATATCATATGCTTTCTTCAATGAATTGAAATATCAAGTACCAATTGAGTTTTGCTATTATAAGGCATTATGAAAAAGACCTATCCTAGTACATGAAACTAACATCATCATTTTCCAAAGTCGCCCCTTTTTGACCACTCGCATTCATCTTCAATGCCATATATTTTCCTGTACCTTTATGCTTCATTGCCCATATCTCTTCAAATTTTTCCTGGTAGATGAAAGACTTTGTATCATATTATTTCTTCAATGAATTAAAGGCTCTTTTCTGATGCTATGTTCAGGAGCAATCGCCCTACTGGATTTCTTCCGAAGTACACGTAGCATTATTTAAATTTGGTACAGCTATAAAATACTTTTACAAACTTTACTTAGACTTATTTTTATCATTCAGATAGAACTGAATTGTTTCAAAAAAGAACTTCAAATATGCATTGTTGCTAAATAAAAGCTTATAACAACGCATTGTTGAAATCTTACTATAGTTTAGTCAAAATCATTGTTCCAGTCGAACTATAATAATAAAGTATTGGTAGATATCTAACCAATCATAGCACGATTTATTTTGACCAATCAGTGTCTTTGAAAGACCAAATGCTTTGGATCCTATGTATGGCGCATACATAGGATCCAAAAATGATTTCTCTGAATATTTAAATGATTTCTCTTTACCATTCACGAGTACGAAAAAACAAACATTTAAAATTGAAATATTTAAATTACTTAAAAATAAATAAAAGATTCTAAATTTTAAATATTCAAATTCATTCGAAAGTAAAATTGAGCAGTCATAAAAATCATGTATATTTAACCTATCCAATAGAAAATAACACCTTTCTAAACTAAAAGGATATTTCAAACGCCTTAAATATTTAATCATTTAAATGTGAAAAAGTTTCAAAATTTAATTATTTAAAAATAATGTTATATTTTAACATAAACAAAAAAAATTCAAAATTTAAATTTAATTTGAAAAAAAAAATGCTAAATTTATTTCCACTCAATATTACGCAAGATTTGATGCTCATTGTTTTAGCAATATCTAGAAATCGATTCACTTAATAAAAAGCTGATCTGTACAACATATGTCTTTTGCTACAAATAATGAAATTCTGACATTCTGGGAAAATAATGACACAATTTAGAGCTTTGTGTCGTCATATATAGCGCTTCATGTATAGCCGCCGTGTTTTAATATCTCAGGAGGAGAGCACCTTAATGAAAAATTAATAAAAAGACAAAATATCCTTTATGGTTTATTAATCTTTGAATGGTCATAAACACATAATTTACTGCAAAAAATAGTTTTTTAAAATTTGTAAAAGTTTCTTCATAAAATCCAATGAAATATTCACGTTCAAGTTTTCACCTGCAACTCTAAAACAAATTGATATTTGCTGATTTAAAGAAATGTCTTGCATGTATATTCGTCTAACATGTTTCTTGTTTATCCATATACATAGAAGGCTGAATCTTTTCACATTTATTGTGTCTACCATGGAACAGAATCTCGGTGGCGTCTGCAAATGGGTCATAATCCCTCCCCACCAGAAACCTTTCGAAATCCGTTGAAGTTCGAAGAAGAGGTATTTTGTGATATGCGTATTAAAATATTTGTTTACCCCCCTCAATTTTTAACACTTTACAACATAGGTGAAAAGTGTTTATGACTTTGTTTATTCTGTCTGTCTGTTTGTCCGTTCGAACGATAACTGCCGTGAAAATGAATTTATCAAAAAGAAATTTTAATATGTTGTTGAAACAGCCTGTGGGAGACATGGGAATGAAAATGAATAATATCACCCAATTAGTTTTGGATTGAACCCGGATTGAAAAAATGAAATACATTGAACCCCGTGGGACCTAATTTTTAAAACATTTTTAAGCAAAATTAAAATTCAAAAATTAATTTGAAAATTTTAAAAAATATTCAAATTATCCCATAAAATATATAAAAAAATTTCAGCTAAATATTTTCGGTAGTTTTTAAATAAAAATTAAAATAATAATTACACCCATATTATATGAAGAGATCAGGCCATCCACTTCAAAATAAAGTATGGCATGCATCTTTTTTACCCAATTAGTGATTTTAAAAATTCTTTTAAATTTATATTTAGTGTTGCATCCATCCTAAAATCGCTTCCTTTTTGCGTATTTTCTGTGTATCTAAATTTTGTGCCAACGCAATTACAATATTTTTTAGTTTAAATGATCATCATATTTTGATTATTTCTACAACGAAGCCTAATTTGAATCTATGCAGAATGTAAATAAGTGATTGTAAGATGAGTTGTATAGAATTGATGAATTTTTTTCACTCAAAATTATTTAGCTCTGGAGTCTGGAATAAAAGTGATATGAGTGAAATATTCATTTCTTTTACATAGAGAGCCAGGCAATTTAGATTTCGATGAAGTCATTTGAATAAAGTTCATTTTTTTATGAAGTTTTAATTTTTTTAGATATAATAAATTATTGTAGTACTGTGATAATTTAAAATATATCAGCGCTGAATGCGTCGCATTTTAAATATGTTTAAATAAAATTGCATTTCCGTTGAAAAATGTTTCATAATCAATGCGTTATGCATGATAGATCTTTCTTGTTATTTCTGAGGCCGTTACGGCAGAACCTATCGAAGCCAAATTTTCAATTCCCACCCATGGGAGGCAGAGTAATGGAGTTTTCTGAAAAGCCAATACATTTTAACTTGTTTGATAGTTTGCTATAATTTTGTTTTCTCTATAAAATTTTTATCTGGCAACCCTATGTGTATTTGCTGGGAATGCTGGTAATGTTCATTAATGCCAACTGAATTTCAAAATAGTACTGTCTAAAGATAAACCTTCGAAAAAACTGTGCAATCTATTGCAATTTCAGCAAAAAAAATGTCTTTGCAAAAAATAAATAGTTTGTGTGTTTCTCGGGGAGGTGAAATTTCAATGTTTTTCGTTGCAGATAAAAGTATGTTTCGGCATAAAATAGAAACAGATTCTATGCCAGACTCGACATCCCCAAGTTTAATAACGAATAATATATTGTTTTCTGTGGCTAAGAATATAAAGTTTCGGGTTTTAGCAGCTCGTGTTTTATTCACCCGATAACATTTATTTTGCTATCTTTCATAATCTATCCAGCTGGTATTACTCTGAAAAAACTGTGTTTTCACTGTGTTTTCAATTGTTTAGACTCATAAACTTTATATGCGCACTTAAGCAACGATTAGACAAATGATTTCCAACAGGTTTCATCTGTTGGAACAACAACGACAGGAAACAGTTTGAACAAAATCGGCGGTGGTGGCTCTTGTCCGATGGAGTCGAAATGGTTTTTCTTGAATAGCATTGTGGTGAAAAAACATTTAAGGAAGTAAATTCATCTTTATGAATGAATTTTTGTATTAAATTATTAATCTTAATTAAAGTGGTGGAGAATCGTAACATTCGTATATTGCTATCGTGGCGCAAAACACCCCATTACTTCTTTGCACAATTTCCTAAAAATAATCGTTAAATCAAAACACAACACATTAAAATGCACATTTTTAATTTTTAACATAAATTATCATATATTCACACCTCTATTATTGTTATGATTAAAATTACATCAATTTTAACAAACGCTTAAGAAGGGGAAAAGCACCGGGTGAGACCAGGTCTTTTGGATCTTATTCCAAAGATCAAAATTGATCTAACATACACGAAGTCTGGCACATATACCTCTGTATTTCGGGTGTCGGTTTAGCTGTCACCTGCTCCGATTCTTTTTCTGATATTTGAAGTCAGACTTCGCCTTTTTCTATAACATTCTCAATAGTAAGCAAATAAAGACTCTCTCTGAATAAAAGTGCTTAAAATCACGACTCTCTCCCAACAACACTGCTTGAATAATAATTATTTTATACTCGTTAACTTTCCTTCTTGCAGCCTCATCATTTCGCCTGGTGTTCATATACGCCCTCCTTGCTCTCATCGGATGCTCCTCAGTGCGATGGCGCATCTTCGCATTATTGGCTCCTTCAGTTTACAATGAAGCTTGGCTCAAGTCTTGGCCCTAGAATATTTTACCCCACAATAAAACTCCAGTAAAGTTCAATAAGTTCAGTCGATTTTTTCAGACTCATTTTTTTCGTTTACAGGCTTTTAAAGCGCCACAAATGGCTCGCTAACTGTTTATAGCTATAGACAACCTTCTATTTCTCATCCCGATTTCATCTGGATACTCCGACCATAGACTCTACTTCAAAATATCACATTATTTAACTAACTTGGCGTTATATAAAATAAACTCATACACTATATCTGATGATATTTTAGATTCTAGTTAATCAATAAAATTGACTGGCAGCACATAAATACGTACTTGGAGACGTATCTTTCCATCTATTATATTCCAAACTCATAAATATTTAAACATCTTTAGAAGCCCACGTTCATTTAACTTCCCACTTCTCTTTTAAACAAGCAAACTATGTCGTCTTTGTGCATCAATTTTTCACAAAGGAGTAAGTAAACTCATTGGGCTGTCGCAGGCGTGTCATTTTAAATATTAGAACTTTCCAACCCTGTGAAAAACCCACGTAAATTTACAACGATATCGAAAATATAGCCATTTTATTTCGAAAACTAAGTGCGAGATCGAAATCCCATTATATACATTTTGTAAAGATCCCTGCTACCCCAACCTGGAATCGAAACCTGGATCATCGAACTGGCCAACCGACACTCCACCTTTGAACTACTAGGATGAAGTTACAAGTTCTTGTTGTCAAAGTGGACTCCACAAATTGTAGGACTTTCAAAGCGATACATATTCTTGTTTATTGTTTATAACTAACTCCTGTCCGATTTTTCCTTTATAACTAGCGTCATTCTTATTTAAATTAAAATTAATCGTTTGCAACCGATTTAGAATATCGCACTGAATATCTCTATACCAATTAAACTTGAATCAAAATTATATTTAGAATTATAAACAAGAGTGTTTAGAAAGAAGAAAAAATTTGCTTTTGAGATATAAGCATTAAAATTTGAAAACGAAATTTTTTCAATCTTCTTTAGCTTGACGAAACAAATGCTCGAAAACTGTAAAAGCTTTAAAAAAACATAGATTCAGAAACTATATTTTCCTATGCATAATTTTGTCGCTTACAATTTATATCTATATTTTATAGTTTAGAAGATAATATGAATAAAAATAAGAAAAATGAAAAAACAAACACTTGGACAAGTACTTTTCAAATCTTTTCGAAAAAATGAGGCTCGATCAAAATCCCAATTATATAAACTTGAAGGACTTTTAAAGAGCTACAAAATCTTGCTTATTGTTCAAAGGTAGCCTTTTAAGTCTTTGAGATGTAAGTACTTAAAACTTAAAATTAAAATTTTCAATCTTCAACTTGAAAAGATGTTTACATTACCCGAATACTATAGGCGATTATATATATATATATATATATATATATATATATATATATATATATATATATATATAACTAAATTTCCTAACTCATATGTTTGCCGCTAACTATTTTTTATCTATCTTTAATAATTTCGCAGATATTTCGTGTGAAAATAAGAAACATAAAAGAATCACTCAACAGATGCTTTGGAATATTTTTTTCGAAAAGAAAATTTCAAAATATTGAAATTATTTTTATATATTCATAAACCGAAACGTATTTCCAACAAAACAAAAAGATTTATGTATATTATTATCTAATAGGTTCGGAGGAAACAAATAAATCATTTTCGTCCAAAGTGTTTACTGTTTTTATAACGCTCGATTTCCGCCACAAATACCCCAAATTAGATTATTTTGATGTGAATGACATCTATGGAGACTAATTTTTTATGTAAATAACATATATGGTTTGGTTACCTATGGGTGCAATCAGAGCGTTTCCAAAAATGCAAACACTTTGGACGCAAACTAAAGGGCAACGCGAAAGAGAATTTTACCAAAAAGTAAATATAAAACGTTTTACTGACTAGAAACACTTTTAAAAGTCAAGTTTTCCATTTGTGTCCTAAAAAAAGCCTTTAATAAAGAAAAATTCGTATATACAAGTTTGCTACGCATAACGCTATCATTTCCATATTTAGGATTACCTCAATGTACAGCGTATCGACGAAATTTGAACAAGTATCAATTTTCTGACTTACAAATAAAATTTTAAAGCCCATTCCTATTTGAAGACGAAAATGATTTATTTGCTACTAAGAGAAATAGTTTCCATAACGTGTTTCCATAACGTGTAATTTCCATAACGGCGCTGCTTTGTTATAGCCAAAAACATCTACAGAGATGCAGCGCCATCTATTTCATAACCCATTAACTTTTTCTCATTTTATGAATCAATCATTTACATCTTTTTTTTAGGAATGAAAAATTTCAGTAATTTAGTTTAAAATAATAATATCATGTTTCAGCACAAAATAGGCTGCATGTCAGGTGCAACATTCTCGAGTTTATTAACGAATAATATATTGTTTTATGGGACTAAAGAAATAATACAGATTTCATTTTTAACAAATCGTGTTTCATTCATCCTTCAATATTTTTTTAATCTTTTGTAATCTACCCTATTGATATATATCAAAAAGAAAAGGTTACTAGTTCATTTCACCAAGTTAGCAATCATTTTGAGTCATAAATTTTATATCAGCAAGTAGGAAAATAGCAAGTAGGGCAAGGGCAATTAGGCCAATGATTCAAGTATTTTTTGCTTGACGAAACGCTTGAAATAACTTGTAAAACTTTGCCAAACGCTTAAAATATTTTGTAAAACCTCGCGGAACACCCATTTAGCTGAAAATAGACGTAAAAAGTGGTAGAGTTCATAAATAATTATTAACTCATTAAACAATTATTATATAATTATTAACTCATTAAACAATTATTATATAATTATTAACTCATTAAACAATTATTAACACTTTTGAATCAAATATTAAAATAGCATATATTGCCCTTTTCCATTTATAAATTACTGCTTATAATAAAATTATAGACATTTTTAACATGGATCTGACTTGCTAGATGATGCATATATTTTGTAAAGATTGGTGTAATATAAGAGTTTTTCATAAAACTGTTAATAAAAATATATATTCTTTTGCATATTACTTTTCCTACAATGCACGGTAATGTACAGAGAAAGTATTGGAATCGTGTCTGAAATCGCAACTCGAGTTTTGGACATATCTACACGTTTTAGGACCTTTGGAATACGAAAAAGCTATTTTAAGCATGGCGCCTGTGTGTGTCTCTGTCTATGCAATGTATGTATTCATTCTAACTCAGAAACTAATTAACCAACGTTCATAAACGTTCACAGGTTTATCACTTGCAAGTGACTCTGGTGCTGACTAGATTCTAGTTCGATTCGAGATAAAAGAACATTTTTTTGTGTGTTGTTGTTGTTGTCGAAAAACGTCCTACAAAAATCACATGTATCCACTCTAGTTAAGTTTCGAATTTTTACACATTGGTAGACACTTTGGCTTTCTCACAATTTGGAAGATAAGTCACTTGTCGGTTACCCTGGTACTGATTAGATTTTGGTACGATTCGGAGAAAAACAACCTGACATCTTTGCGAAATGGTCTTTAAAATTTTTCGAAATCTAAAGTAAAAGACTATATCTTCTCAAATGTATCCATTACATGCATGTTTTATACGTCTTTCTTTACGACAAAAATAATAAGAATAATAAGACTAATATCATCATTCTAGGACAAACCGTTCTTTAGATAGTTTAGCTGTCTCGCATTTTTTCTACAAGACCTTTCAAAATACGCCCAGTTACCCATTGAGAACGAAAATGTAATTAAAAGTGCAAATTCGTATTATTTCCAATAAATATGCGTATTATTTTAGACAATTAAACAAAATTTAATGAATTATGAACGAAATAAAGAGAAAATTAATTTGAGTCTATGGAGAAAGTCATGACTCACATCAGATTTCTTTTTGTTTTATGATTGATCTATATTCTTACTTTCCTTATATACAGAATACAAAATACCTTCTTTACATAGTATAATATATAAGGAAAGTAGTGTGACGACGTCGAAAATTCGAATTCCAGTTTTCTACGGAAGAGCATGCTTCAAGCGTCTCTGAACACAAATTAGACTTTTTTTAGGTGATGTGTGTGTGTGTGTGTGTGTCAGTTTGTCTGTGGAAACGATATCACGAACAAATTAAGCGATCCAAACAAAATTCAGTACAAAAATCCCAATCAGCAAATATTGGTAGCCTATTGCTTTTACACGCAATTGAATGTTCAGAACACTCCTATATTTTGAAATGAAATTTTAAAAAATCATCAAAACTTAAAACATTCAATAAAGTTATGCAAATAATCATTTCTTATGTACTTTTTAATTAGAAAACGATTGACATAAACGTTGGAACACTAGCATGTACCGTTGAGATATTTTATATTTATCAAATAAATTTATCCAAAAATCACATGAAATTACAAAAAAATATTAGCTATTGTGAAACCTGCTCAATTTCCATATATAATAGTAAGTGATAAATTTTTTATCATGATTCTCGAAGATCTAGCTTGTTCCATTCACGAGAAAAGAAACTTTGGGTAATAGCTTTGTAATTTCACGCCATTAGTCGGTTATCTACCATAAGACTAACCCATTTCTCAATAAGCAATGTTTGGCGAAATTTTGGCGTCGAATTTGGTGAAATATCGCCAACTTGGCGAGTTTTTAAATGTTACCAAATTGACGAAAATATAGCCAAATTGATAAAGATGTCACCAAATCGATAAAAATGACTCCAAATCAGTGAAAATGAATCAGTGAAATTGATGAAAATTCAATATTTTGGAGAGAATAAGAATCTACTATAAGAGAAGATACTTTAGGTAATAGTTTTGTATTTGGACGCCATTAGTCGTTTATCTGCTATAAGAATCATCTCCGATCAGAACGCTTGACGAAATTTTAGCGACGAATATGGCAGAATATCACCAACTTGACGAGTTTTTTAAATGTCGACGAATTGATGAAAATGTCGCCAAATTGTTAAAAAAAGTCGCCAAATTGATAAGAATGACGCTAAATCAATGAAAATAGCAACTAATTGAATAGAATTCAATATTTTGGAAAAACTATAAGACTCGGCCATAAGACTCCGTCTGTAACACTTAGCAAAATTCCGACAACAAATTTTGGCGGCATATTGCTAACTTGGCGACTTTTTTAAATGTTGCCAAATTGATAAAAATGATATCAAATTGATAAAAATGTCGCCAAACTGATAAAGATGATGCCAAATAGGATGCAATATTTTGCAAATTTTAAATTCCTTCATATGATTGGCATACCTGTATAAGAAATGCTCTTCTAAATATTGTCAACTTGATGATATTTAGACCCACATTGATGAAAATATCGTTAAAATTTCAAATGTGATGCCAAATTAATGAAAATGACGCGTAATTGATAAATGTATTACTAAAATATATTTAAATATATGGACTATATTGTTTATTGAAGATGCTACCAATATTGATAATTGTTAATTTAGAGCTGCGTAAAATATAAGTTAATTGGGTAAGAAATAGTTTTAGATGTTATCATCCGGATGTACAATTTACGGCACCAAATTTACAATTTACCGTTACAAACACTACCGTGGATCTTTTTATCACTTTTTCACCAATAAAGACGTAAATTCATTGCATTATATAAGGAAAGTCATGTGCTGTCCACATCAGATTTTTACAAATGTCACTTGTGACATAAGACGTAGATTTAAGGAATTGCTTGAAATTCGTGTGTTGAAGAACTGTTATGAAGAAATAATTATTTCTATTTCTTTATACAATATATTTAAAACTTTGAAAACACTCGATGTATTTTTGCATCGACATTAGATGTGTGATAATGGTATATATGAAATCTCCATTGACACTATGAATTCAATTTTAGAAGCTAATTTAAAATTTTAACATTATGTGAAGAAATGTCTGTACTCCTGCATTGCCATACATATGGAACACGTGGATACAAATTATTACGATATGGTCTTAAAATCTTCGTAACGATTTTCATGTTTTCTGTAATGTTGAATATGAACAAATTATTTTTACAATGACGGCTTTCTGTGTGTCTGTGTATGCATGTTCGTATACAATTTGTTTATATAGCTACACTATATAAGTTTCCCGCAAAAGTTCTTGCAATGTAGAGATCCAGCGTATCATTGAAAAAGCTGTTTACAACATTAAAATTTTATTTGTACGTTGCTCAAGTTTTCTTTAAGTATCCATTTAATTTCCATTGACGTGATATGATGCTGCAGAAGCGTCTAAATACAATTTTTATAGGTGCCCCAAGGTTTTATTTTTTGACGCATATAACCAAGAATGTTGTGACAGCTGTCGTGACGGAATTCGTCACTCTTTTGTAAATTATATAATTACAGTACTTTTTAAACTTTTATATTAATATTTAATTAATCTGTGTCCTGGAACCCTCATGTCGTATATAATTTACCATATTTAAATTTATTTGAATCTGTATTGAATTGTGGCCATTTTTATTTCATAATAATTCTTTCACACTCGAGGAACTGCGTCCGTTGCTGAAGGTCGCACTTGTTTGCTGGCGGAGACGGCTGTCTCCATGTTTTTTCGCTATGTTGGGTGATGCAATCTTGTGCTGGATTTCGTGTGGTTCTGCACGTGCCTTGGGAGCTTTGCAGTTGAAGGGGCGGATCCCTGGATACATTTGAAATGGAAGCATTTTTGTATTGGTGGATGAGAGAAGATGTGAGCCCCTTGTGATTTTCTATTGGCCGGGTTCTGGATCCACCTGGAAAGTTTAAAAGCTGTGTGATTCTTGATTCTGGGCTCTCTCCCTGGAAAAACATCTTCGAACCCACGTCGGCTCGGGACTTAACCCTCAGGTTGAGTTACCGTGTTGTGGGGGTCGAGAGAGACGCCACTGCTGTTACCGTCGCCATTGCTTGACCGGACCTGCTGATGCCTTGCCCTCGCCGACCGTCGACCGTCGTGTGAACGTTGGAGTGATGCCTCATTTTCCTTGATCGCGTATCGGGACCAGAAGAAGCAAATATGATACTGATCCCTTGGCTGGCCTGATCCGGTACCTTACCGGAAACTGCGGTTCTGCCGTTCCTGCTGGAGCGGGGCAATGTTTGCCCCGAGGAAAATTACCAGTGGATACCTGTGCTCTTTCTGCCATGAGTCCTTCCAAAAATATCTTGAGGTAAGACTTGAATATTTAGACGTGCCGTTGGCGGTCGTCAGGACTTGAGCGTCGACTCCGAAGAACTCTTAGCCCTTGATTTCAGCTGCCATAATAAATATATATATCATTTAACTTCAGTTTCCTTCTTTCATATTTAAGAATTAATACTTCAAGGAAATATAAATTAAATTAATAATGTTAAATTAGAATTGAAATACAGTTACTATTTAAACCTTATGCGTTCCTCGAGTGTGTATTCTCTCTTTGACCATACCATGTTTATCTGAATAATTGAACATGTGATATTAATATGTAATTCTAGTAAAATTGGATTTAAAGAATTGATATTTGAATTCCGTCAAAGAGCCGATGATTTTTAGTAGAGGTGGTCCAGTGGTTTAGAGTTGATTACAAATCAGAAATTGTATTTGATGTGCTAACTCCATTCTTAAGTAATTAATAAATTTAGATTTGAAATTAAATCGAGTTTTTATTTGTGTAGAAATTGTGTTAATTTATGTATTTCAGCTTTTGGATGAGTTCTTAAAAGTAAAAGTTTTTTTCTGTTTATTTTGGGATTTTGTTTGGGTTTCTCCGCAGGTCATCAATTGGAATTCTTCCATTTGACGGGAGGTGTGTTTAGAACCAGGGTAGAGAAATTTCCTGAGAAAGTTATACTTTCTCGGTCAGCCGTGTCGGGCGGGAATCCGTTCCGACTTCTGATGCCCTCGGAATTCCCGTCTTGACACAGCTAACAATTATTTTTTAATGCATTTTAATAAAACCGTATGACTTGAAACATATTTTTACAATACTTTTTTTTAAACTTTTTAGCCTTTTGTAATTAATTTTTCATCAGATATGCAATCAAAGCTCTTTAAAATATTTCATTGACTTCATCATAACCTGGATGTCTGTTTCAGCTTCTTTAATGGCATTTTTAACATACTTCGCTACGTCCTAAAGATATAAAATTTGGTACACAGCTTAATCTAGTGGAAAATTTTAATCTCTTAAAATTTAACGCATCCTCAAAACATAGAACCGACATATATATATATATATATATATATATATATATATATATATATATATATATATATATATATATATATATATATATATATATATATATGTATATATATCGGATATATATATATATATTCGATAAATCTCCTTTGCTTTATATAATCCTATTGCGTGGCTTAATATTGGACTCTTTTTAATTATCTTACAGAAGCGGTTATTTAATACCTTCTTTTTGCATTGTCACGTGTTAAAGGTTTTTATTTTATATGATATGCCTGTTGCCATTTGGAAAACAATAATAACATGCATAAATTATTCATATTCGATTGTATGGTATTTGATTTAAGGTTTAAAATTTGAGACTTATCTAATGTTCAATCGAGCTCAACCTTAACAAAGTTTCAGGATACTCTGATTTTAATAATTATATAAAATTTGATTGATATCGCTGGACTCTTTGAGACGATATCTTATCATGGCCACACGCAATCGAGAGCACACACTACTTTTAAAACGTTCGATTTGAGTTTAACACTAAACTTACCGACACTCATTATACCTATTATACCTATTAGTACCATAATCGGTCAAATGACCGGTTTTTAGATAAAAACTATATTTTTTCTGATTGAATGCAGGTAATATTGACTTTAGTAGGGAAATATTAAACAAAGTAACTTTAATCTAATAGACTCCATTCGGTTTCTAAAACTCGATTTGCTTCTTCTATTGTGCTTGTTTTTGTACGTTTCATAATACGGTGGTCAATTATCAACGAAAATGCAGTCTTCACGTTACCCTTTATAATATTACGTTTTTCATATTCCGTTGGACATGATTCTTCCCTGAAAATGATATGAAGTGCTGCTCTCCCAGATGTAGCACCTATTTGCATTTCTTCCCAAACACTGCCATCCATCGAAATATACTGCTCATTTTTTCATTCTCACCTTCAGAACTTACGATAAATCTCATTCTTTTCCGTCCTCTAGGCATTACATTCATGATATTCTCTTCTTTACAGTCGGTATTTCTAGACTCCCACTCAGTGTCTAATAGATCATTATCATTTTCAAATTATATATCTTCCCTTTCAGAAAGTTCACCTTCATCCATTTCCGAAAACTCTTCACCTATGTTATTTATTTCTTCTAAGAACTTGGTGTGTCTTAAATGTTTCGACATTTTTTTGAGGTGAAGTTTAGGAATGGAGTAACGTTGTAAAAACAGAAAATAAACTAACTAGTAATACTTTATATTTTTGGTCAACTTTTCCTGCAACTTGAAATTTTACTCACTTTATTGAAATTTTATTGCACAATTATCTTAAATTGAACTTACTACACAACAGTCCTTTCAGAAATGGGCAGGAAACTGATGAAAATATGTGGAATGTGCCTGTACATCACATTTTAATAATAATGCCCGATAACCTTATAAGGCAATGAATTTTTCTCCCGGTCAAATGACAGGACGTAGTAGATAAAGGTAGGCTATGTATCATTATCATATAAACATAAAAAGAAGAAAAATAAATATTGAAAAATTGATTGTATACTTTTAATAGAACAAGTCATGAAGTCAAGTGAGAAAAAGCGATAATATCATATTCGAATTTTCTAATCAAAAGTTTATAACCGGTCATTTGACCGGTCATGGTACGTTTAGTATTAAAAATAATAAAACAGTCAAAATTTTGAATTCAAATTGTTAATTCACAATGATTTTCATATACATTAAACCAATATAGAGGAAATATCACGCTAGAAGCGCAAAAGAGCATTCAAAAAATATTGTTGAGGTTTATGGAGTTTTCATCTTCTCGTTCTTGCGAGCATCATAAATTATTCATGAGTGGCCGATGGATGTCGGAAATATTCCCATTACAGCATCATCATCAGCATCACATTCTTTGTCCAGTGTGAATCTGGCAATGACTGCGCTGCGTCCAATGAAAGGAGATTGGATAATAATTACCCAAAGCCAGTTCATTCTGTTCTCTGTTTGAATGGAATGTCGGGATGCCTTAATGTCGGCTTCGTTCATTTTTATCCCCATAAATGCCATTCTCTGAAAGTTGTTTAAACTTCAAAAGTAGCATATAAGTTTTATAACATATGTCACTTTAGAAATATCATTTTTACATTGATATTGTAAAATTATTATTGTTGTTTTTTATAAAGGAAGCAGCGCTAATTATGGTATAGTTCTTGTCATATTAGAAAGTGAAACTGGAAAGAATTTCGTCGTCAAAAACGTTATCCTAGAGCATAGTACAAAAATATTCTGTTTATATCTCTAATGAACAGAAGTAGACCTAACAAAATCTGAAAGACGTTTTATGGGCATAACTAAAACCACTCAAATTACTGCAAGAATAACTGTAAATTAAAATTTTCGTTAAAACATAGCAAATAAAAATTTAGTTACGGTATAAACCTGTTTCAGTGGCAATAAAACAACATATTTTTTCAGGATAAAAAGATGGATCAACTACATCAGCAAACATAAGCAAACGTCTGTCATTAAATAGTAGCATGGCGTTACCCAGGAAAGAAATATTTGCCAAACAAGAACTAGTAGAGGAAAAAATAATTTTAAAAAAAGAAACAGTTAAAGGATCAAAAACACTAAGGTTCTGTGTGCAAAATAAGCAAACTAAATGATTAAGATAGACTGACTTAATTTACCTTATATTCAAGTGGTCACTTTACCAAATGTTACTGTATTTGCTGCTTGAATATGTACCCCTGGTGGCCCAAGATTTGAAACAGGGAATACAATTTATCAAAAGGCGTAATCACCCGCTCACTCTGCCCTACCTGTTAAGTGAACGTAATACGCCCTATATTAACTCCAGAATACGTCTTAGCCCGATCCGTTGTTCGTAATAACCTTAAGCCGACATAATCAAACGCTAGGTCCTAACAGTGTTTCTGTCAGGCATTCCTCCGGTGGACGAAGCGCACCCCCAGGGACGAGTATTCGCCCTCCCCCTCCCTGAGACATTTTATGTTAACCTAGTTTCTATTTATGTGACACAGCATTTAGATATATTTATATAGGGCAAATAGAAAACTTGCCTCCCTAAAATTTCATTCGTCCACCGGCCAAAAAGTTCTGACAGAAACATTGTCCTAATACGACCGTATATGCCCTTAAAACGCTGTTCGCTCTCTATGCCAACGCAATACGTCCTAAATAGGCTGTTATACGCCCAAAATACACTTTCAAGTTCTACATGGGCATAACATGTCATAAATAAGCTCTTTTGATATCCCTAAATAAGCGCAAGGGGCGCATTCAAATTGGATGTAATACTTAATAACTGTAAATGATCAGTATGTTTGCTAAATTAAAATATTTGCAATAAAGAGAATCCTTGGGGACATCATATTTTTTATCATCTTTCTTACCGTGTTCCGAGAACACAGTCTCAAAAGAACTTTTTTAGGGCCTGTGTCTGATAATGCGAATGAAGTCATCTACCAAACACGTGCCGCCACCTGACATTTTCTGCCCAATTCTAAGGCAGGAAGTCGTCATCTCGCAATCCCCGCCTATCGATATTTATGCGCCAGCGTGTGAAAGTGAGAGATTTCGACTTGACCCTTCGCAGAATGCCAATATTTGTTAAAAATTAGCAATACATTTATAATTTATAAAATTACAATTAATAAATGGATGATTTTGCTAATTTTTTTATATTTAGGAGCAATCTGTAATATTTAAAAGATCGGCTGTTAAATTATAACAATCAGATTGTCAGTAATGTTTTATATCGCAATTTTAAAATCAAGTACATCTTCACTACATAAAAAGTATATATACACACACATATATATATTTGTGTGTATGTATATATACGTGTAAGGTGTATATATATATATACATATATATATATATTTTCCAGGTATTCATTTTTTCTTTTTTATTCCTTCTTTATGTATGTCGTCCAAGTAGAAATAGTTTATAGATATAATCTATCTATTTCTTCAGAAACATACATTTTTGTGTTTGCTTCTACAAAAAACTTGGACATGATTAGATTTTTGTAGAGGTTAACAATTCATGATTTAGGCTTAGAGCCTCGTCCACGTGTACGGCGTTTGTGCTTGATTTCGTTTGTTATACTTATTTCGATTCCATACCTTTGTATTATATTCCATACCTTTGTATTACTATTTTTCATTGACTTGTTGTTTCGATATTTATTTTATTTTTTTTTTCCATTTGCTTGAGGATTAGTTGATTTTTACTTTTGTTTTGTAAGCCAGTTAGATAGTTGAATTTAGTTTAAGTTTTTCTTTTTTTGTTTCCATACCTTTTAATTTGGTTGATTTTCTGTAACTTGATAGCTTGTGTTTTGTATTTTTTATCCATTTGATTGATGATTTGCTGTATTATATTTTATTCTGTGGGTGTTTTAAAAAGTTAGGTTTATCGTGTTACATCTTCTTACTTTTCGTTCATTGGATTTTCAAACTTCTATTATTATTATTATTATTATATATATATATATATATATATATATATATATATATATATATATATATATATATATATATATATATATATATATATATATATATATATATATATATATAATACATAAAATGACTTTAAAAAGTCAAATTCCCTACAAAATATTTAAAGATCATTATATATACAACAATAAAGCTGCTATATACATGTGTATAACTAAATAAACTCCTAAAAAGGACAAGTACCTATATACCCATAAAGATGTTAAAAGAGTATTTATAAAGTAACGACCGGTGGGAGTAGGGACCCCCAACTCTCCGGTTAAAGTTTTTACTGACATGGCGAAACGCTCCCGGTAGCTGAAACCTTCAAACCACTAACAACATGACACTTAACATTACCTCGAAAAACATAAAACACATTAAAAACCAAGTCATTAATATAAAAAAAAACCAAAAACACTTTTAACAACACATATAACTACCTAAAGATCTGAAATGGAGGGGGGGAGGATAAAATCCCATATCAGCATATTAAAACTACTGTATGGAATCATTAACTAAGTGGTTATATTATATATTTTCAAAACGATACTAAAACACCAAAAAAGAAATGGACAAATGCAAGATTTTTCCCAAACCTGACTGTAATAGCCAAATAGCCACAGAAACCATATTGACTCGAACCATAAAAGTGACCATACTAGTGTATGAAATTATTAACAATGTGGTTATTTTTATATACTACAAATGACGACTTTCTGTGTGTCTGTGTATGCATGTTCGTATACAATTTGTTTATATATAAGCTTCCCGCAAAAGTTCTTGTAAAGCAGGAGATCCAGCTTATCCTTGAAAAAGTTGTTTACTGCATTATAATTTTATTTAGACGTTGCTGAAGTTTTCTTTCTGTATCCGTTTAATTTCCATTGAAGCGATATGACGCTGCTGAAGCGTCTAAATGCAATTATTTTACAGGCGCCAAAAGGTTTTATTTTTTGACTCATATAACCAAGAATGTTGCGATAGCTAACAATTATTTTTTTTAGTACATTTTAATAAAACCGTGTGACTTAAGACATATTTTTACAATATTTTATTTTATACTTTTTAGCTTTCTGTAATTCATTTCTCATCTGATATCCAATCAAGGCTTTTTAAAATATTTCATTGAATTAATCATAACCTGGAAGTCTGTTTCCGCTTTTTTGATGGCATTTTTAACATACTTCGCTGCGTCCTAGAGATCTAAAATTTAGTACACAGCTTAATCCAGTTGAACATTTTAATCTATTAAAATTTAACCATTCTCGAAAAATAGAATCGATATATATATATATATATACAGAGGCTGTTCACACATTTTTTAGACGATGTATATTGTATTCACAAAACTAAATTACATAAAATTCTTGTGTTTTAAATGTTCTATTTGACATCCCTTATTCTGAACTATCTTTCGACACCGCAATTTCCAGTATAATAATGCCTTTTGAAGTGTCAGAAGAGGTATTCTATCCCATTTCTCCTGAACAGCTTTCCAGAGTCCTGTAAGAGTTTTGGGACGACGTTTGGATAATGCAGATTTTAAAAGTCCGAAAGCACAAAAATCCATAGGTGATACATCGGGAGATTTAGTAGGGATATCAGTGAAGGGTATGGCCTTGATACCAGTTTTTTGTTCCATTTCTTTTAGGAAATTTACAGTGGATTTTGATGTGTGACTGCTAGCTTTGTCCTGATGGAGTCTCACAGATTGATGGCACTGTGGGTAAAGCGATGGTATTTCATTCAGAAAAATTGGCGATAAAATATGTTCCTGATAGTATTTGGAGTTAATCTTGACATTTTCCCCCACTCTCTTTATTTTTAACTTGCCATTATAAGAAAAACCAGCAACAATCACGAATCCCTTAGAAAAACTTTCTTTCGATTCTTTGAACCATGTATTTAAATTTTTTCTCCCCTTTTATGATAATAAATGGCTCTTTTTTTGTTGCAATCATTTAAATACACCCATGATTCATCTATTGTGACAATTGTTTTCCATTTTTCTTTGGATAAGTGTTTCTCATATAGAATTCTGCAGCGTGTCCTGCGTTCAGCGATATGATTTGGAAGAAGACGATGCACATTGCGTTTTTTCGCTTTCTTAAGATTTAAATCAACGTTTATCATTTTGTTTACAGTGGACACCGAGCATTTTAATGATTTTGCAACTGTCCTTTGACTAGGGGGATTTTCTATTAACATTAAACAACGTACCTTTGCAATAGTCGAAGATGTCCGTTTTTTCCTTGGATACTTGTTTGGAATTTTTGTCCCACTTGAGGCTCCAATTTGACGTTTTTTTCCTTTCCTGTTGACGATATTACCTATCGACGCTTTAGATATCACAAAACCATGACTCTCACATCGTTTTTGGATAACAGAGTATGCATATTTCTCTTCGGAAAAAGCATAAATGTAGCCTTCGAACCACTGTTTTGTTAAAAGCGCCATTTTTGAATAAAAACAAAACTTTCAAGCCGCAGACGATAATTTTGACTTTTAAAAACATAGTACAATTGGAATTATTTCTTTTGTAGCAAACGATTTTTTATTACCGCTTACCAAAATCGTCTAAAAAATGTGCGAACAGCCTCTGTATATATATATTTAAAAATTGGCAAAAATTCGTCTATTAATAGCACGGATTCCGTTTGAAGTTTGTTTAAAAGAGAGTTCGATACTTCGATACTTACGACTGAGTTCGGATAAAAGGTCTGCAATAACATCTGCCCTCACTGAAGATTCGATTTGTGCGAAATGTGTTCAAAATGGCGTTTCACATTTAATAACTAAAAAACTATAATTCAGATTTAAAGAACAAAAATCTGATGTGGGCAGCACATGACTTTCCTTATGTAATGCGATGAATTTACTACTTTTACAGTAAAAAAATAGATTATTTTTATAGTAGATATTTATATTATTTCCAAGCTATTGAATTTTCGTCAGTGAGTCGTCATTTTCATTGATTTAGCGTCATTTTTATCTATTTGTCCAATTTTTCGATAATTTAGCAACATTTAAAAATGGCGCCAAGTTGGCGACATTCCACCAAATTCGTCACCAAAATCTCGCCAAGCGTTATGGACGGAGAAATAAGTTATTCTTACAACAGATAAATGACTATTGGCGTTCAAATACAAAAGTGTTACTCAAAGTATCTTTTTTCATGAATGGAACGAGCTATATCCACGAGAATAATGTCACCAAATTTATTGCATAGTATTACATATGAAAAGTGAACATGTTTCTCAATAGAATTTTTTCTTTATTTTATATGACTTTTTGATAATTTTTTTGAAAAATGAGCAATATCTCGAGAACGGTTCATGTTAGCGTTCTAAAATTTATGTCAATCGTTTTCTAATAAAAAGTTATTTTAGAAATGTCTATTTGCGTTACTTTATTAGAGGTTTTGATTTTTTGACGATCTTTTCAAAATTTCACTCGAATATTTAGAGGGGTTCTGAACATTCGATTGTGTATAAAAACAATAGGCTTCCAGTGTATTCGGATTGTAAATTTTGTACCAAATTTCGTTCGAATCGGTCCATTCGTTCGTCAGTTATCGTCTCCACAGACTCACTGATGCACACACACACACACATACTTTCACACACACACAGACATCACTTCAAAAAGGTTCGATTCTTGATCAGGGATGCTTGAAACGTGCTCTCCCGTCGAAAACTCGAATTCGAATTTAGACTCCGTCACAATACTTTCCTTATATATTATTGTATATAAGGAAAGTAATTATTATAAGGTATGTTTTGAGCTGAACTTTCCACTAATCGACCAACAGACACGCCAATATCCTCATTATTATTATAGGTTATTTATCCACAAAATAAAATGTTTCTATGTAAGTGAAATCATATGTTGAACACATTTTTTATAAGCTGTTTACTTTGTATAGCATGTCATACTGATTACATATGAATTCCGCGTAACAAAGTTAATTTGAAAATTCAACATACTGATAAATCTAAGAGAGAAAAAAAACTTTCTTGTGTAAATTAATGTTAGCAAGAGGGATAAATGAGTTAAAAAACATTAATTTAAATATGTTTACTGGATTAAAAGAAAATATTCATGAAAATGTATATCTAGTTACCAAGCTATTTTTCGACAACAAAAAAAAAATGTGGAAATAAGCGAAAACGTGAGATTATTTGCTGCTGTTGTTTAAACCTCATTTTGTTAATGTTGTCTTGACTGAAGGCATATTAAATTAAAAATATTATCAAAGTGAAGTATAATTTTAAAATTGTGATGTTTCTTTTCACCACATGACGTTTTCTTTAAACTAAAGCATTTGAAGCTTATAGAAAATAATAAAACAATTCGGCGTCTTGCGATGTTAGGTCTGGCTTAAATAGTCTCTGATAAAAACATTTATACAAACATTTATACAGAAGGAGATGGGGGCGCGGTAGCCCATTGGTTAGCGCGCTGGAGTTGCACTCGGTAGGCCCGGGTTCGATTCCAGCCACTGCCAAAACTGCCGCCGTGTTCATGCGGAGTACGATCACGTTAAACATGTGGGTCCGAAAGTCCTTCCGAGAGGTTGGTGGTAGGGGAAGGAGGGTACGGTCCCTGTGGATGCCTCCCCCACTGGGTTCCGGTCTAAATTGGGTGGCACTTCCCGACCGTCCAAACAGTTACCTTACACCTTTCTGGTAGGTCGGACGGTTGGGTTTCAACAACAACAACAGAAGGAGATGGAACATGCAATAATAATGCACTCAAAAAATATTTGCAACCATAAAAATTTAAACAATCGCGAAACTGGGTATCCAAATGTCGTTTTTAAAAGACACAAATGACCAAACTGTCAGTGACAATGATGTTATAAGGTTCGGGCAACGCGCATGAGAACGGCGCATCGTGCAGTATTTAAAACGACCGGTGTTCTCACTCCCGGCAATTCGTACAGGATTTTCTACTTTCATACTGATCGTTGTGTACAGAGATGGCTTTTAAACGTACCCGACGGCGCTCCAAAAAATTGTCGGATTTAGAGAGAGATCGAATTATTAGACTGATTGAAGCCTTTAAGTCCAACGGACGTATCAATCGCTATCTTGGTCGGAGCGATACGGTAGTTGCTCTTTGTGGACAGCATTGTATCATAGAAGGGACATGTAACCATTGCAGAGGATCAGGATTTCCTAGATAGATAACTGCTCGAGAGGATCGTGCAGTCAGGAGAGGAGCCACATCTACACCAATGGCGTCGCTATCGGCCATTTAAAGACTTTTGCCATCCTCCATGAATCCTGTATCAGTGGGTGGACGGGGACGACTAGTAAACGGTGGGATTAGGTGTCAACATCCATTAAGACGCCTACCACTGACCCCTCAACATAGGAAGAGTCCTCTGAATTGGTGCCGGACTCTGTTAAGTTGGACAGTGTACGATTAGAGGCATGTTGGTTTTAGCGACAAATCCCGTTTCTATCGCAGTGCTAATGACTGCCGTGTACGTATATGGAGGCGGGCTGCCCAGCGTTCCGATCCCGCATATGTTGACGGGCGGCTTATGACCTTTACACATGGTGTAACAGTCTGGAAAGAAATCTCGTAAGACAGCCTCTAGCTGTGCTGCAAGTCAATCTGGCGACTTACTTGTACATAGACAATATTCTGCAGCCGATTGGTCTGCCTATGCTATCAAGCCGCCCAGGTTCCGTTTACCAACAAGAATACGCTCGACCACATATTGCACGAATTTCTCAACAAGGTCTCTGGGGATTTAATACCCTCCCATGGTAATCCAGGTCTAAAGTCCCATCCCCAATTGAACACGTCTTGGACATACTGGAGCAGTAATTGCAGCCTTTTCATAATTCCACTGTTAATATAAAAGCAAAATTTGATGTGGCCAGCACATGACTTTCTCGATATAATGCAATGAATTTACTTATTTCACAGTGAAAAAATTATGTATAAATGATATGACTATTTCGAAAATACTATTTCGATGACTATTTTGAATGATATATGACTATTTCGAAGTACCCAATTAATTATATTTCACGCAACTGTAAATTGACAATTATCAGTACTGAAAGCATCCGCAATAAGATATATAGTCCATATTTTAAAATATTTTAGTAATTCATTCATCAGTTTGGCTTGATTCTCGTTAACTTAGCGTCATTTTTGCAATTTTAACAATATTTTCATCCGTCTGGGGTCGAAATATAGCCAAGATAGCGAAATTTCGCTAAATGGGTAGTCACGTTCGCCAAATTGATCGCTAAGCGTTACAAACAATCAGAGAGCAAAAAATTTCTCATACGACTGTTGGAGAACTATTAGGCGTCAAGATAGAAAACTAGTACCCAAAATTTTGTGAATGGAACAAACTTAATCCACGATATTGATATTAAGAAATTTATTGCATAATATTACATACAAAAAGTGAACATATTTCACAACAGTTAATACTCTTTGTTTTAATTTCATATGATTTTTTGAAAAATTTATTTGAAAATAAGTGTAATATTTCGAAAATGGTTCATGTTAATAATAGCGGTCTAAAATTTATTAATGGTTGATATTAACGTTCTAAAATGTCTCGATTTTTAATTAAAAATTACATCAGGAATAATTATTTACATAACATTATTGAAAGTTCCGATGTTTTAATGATTTTTTCAAAATTTTATTCTCAAATATGAGGGGTTTTCCAAACATTCGATTGCGTTTAAAATCAGCAGACTTTCAGTATACATTAATTGTAATTTTTGTACCCAGTTTCATTCGAAACTCTCCATTCGTTCGTGAGATATCGGCTTCACAGACTCAAAGACGGACATTTGAGCGCGCGCACACACACACACACACACATACACATAAAGGCCAATCCGAGTTTAGGAATATTTGAAACGTACTTTTCCGTCGAAAATTCGAATTCGCATTTTTGACCCCGTCACAATACTTCCTCCTATACATTATACTATGTATATAGGTAAAATAACAAGTGAATGAATATGAAAATGCTTATCTTATGCAGAATTATTTTCACAACGGATAAACATAGGAAGACGCTTCCAAAATAATATTAATTAAATAAGATATGTTACTCGCAAAATAATGGTCATTAAAATACATGCATTCATTAAAAAAAAATCTGATGTAACGAAAATGCATGTAAATACCGAAAAGCGGAAGATATCATTTGCTGTTTTTCTGCATCTCATTTCGCTAATGTTGTTTCAGCTAAGTAGATATGACCTTTAAAAATATTTTCGAAAAATAGAATAGAATTTTAAAAGCATATTAAAAAATAAAATGTAATGGTATGGGAATAATCTAATGTATGGAGTGTAATGTATTCTAATCTGAGGATGTAATGAAATACTTGCAAAAATAAATTAAAAAGTGTAATCATGCCTAAAAAATGTGTGTAGGGGGGGGGGGGGGAGTGTGTGAGTCAGTCAGTCAATGAATGTGTGTGAGTGAGAGAGTGAGTCAGTGAGTGTGTGTGTGGGAGTTGTATGTGCGTGTGTTGTGCGTGTGTTGTGTGTGTGTGAGTGAGTGTGTGAGTGAGTGTGTGTGTGAGTGAGAGTGTGTCTGTGTATGAGTGAGAGTGTTAATGTGTGTGTGTCTGTATGTATGAGTGTGTGTGTGTGTGTGTGCGTGAGAGTGCGTCAGTGAGTGTGTGTGTTGTGTGTGTGAGAGAGACTGAATGAGTGAGTGATATATATATATATATATATATATAAATATAAGCTTCATACATTCATCAAATTTAGTACACAGGAAAAGAGTACCTCAACGGCATTTTTTTAAAATTCGAATTAGTTTTTAGTTACTTTATGTTTAACACGATTTTGAGCGATTTTCACACAAATCGGTTCCTTAGCGACTAAAAATATTATCACAAAGTTTCCACCTTGATACCACAAGAAAAGTTCGTTAGGAACGTTCTTTCTAACCTAATCATTCGTCACACTAATTCCACGAGTCCACAATTTGCATTGCACTTCAACATGTACTCTTTTTTTATTTCGTTCCTTGTTTTATTTGATGGACTGTACGTCATTACTTTGCTGTGAAAAAGTTAAAATCATTGTTCGGGCAGAGAAAATCATAGGCTGTCTACTTCAGATTTGCAAGGAAAGTAACAACTATATACGAGTAAAATTCCGAAAATTGTAATTGGAAATGAAAGTCAACTATCTTGTGTACCCTGAAATATTTTACTTGAAAACGTGATTGCAATTCCAATACAGAAAGGGAGAATCACGTGATCCTCTTGGGCCTGGGGACTGCAGGCAGTTAAGCTCACTCTATATCCTGCCAATGAGAACTTTCTCGCACCAGCTCGCCGGCCAATGGGAGTCGAGCAATGGGAATGTATAAGGGTGCTGCAGGCCAATGGGCCAAATATATATAAGGGGGAGAAATGAAGTAAGAGCCAGCAGATCAGTTCAAGAGTAACACACAAAACCTCAGAGTCAATAATAATCGTCTCGGAGTAAATGATGAAAGAGAAATGGACAGAGATATGGGAAAAATCGTCATGAATCAGAATAGTTAAGATCTAAGGCTGTATGAGTTCGATATATAGAAGGGAGGCAGACAAATAAAGATGGTACTGTCCCACATGACAATGCAGAGTCCACTTCGGCGATAAGAGCTAGCAATTTCGTCCCAGTAGCTCAATTTCAGAGCGTCGGCTGGCCAGTTCGGAGATCCATTGTTCGATTCCCGGTTGGGGAAGCAAGGTTTTTTACAATGGCTCCCGAACAAATCAACCCTATATGTGAGTGCAAAGATGTCGGAGGTCTAAAAATGACCCTAGTACGACTAGTACGGATTCAGTGGACTCTGGAAGATGTAGCGCCCATTTCAGATTGAGAGGATAAAGACCACGCAGGTTGCTAACCTGGGTAAAATTAGTAGTAGCAGGAGGGTAACCTGGGGTAAAAATAACAGGAAGTGATCAGTCAGATGGTAGTTGTCCGCCAATCTGATATTAGAGGGTGGAGTATGCCCACTGATGGTCTCCACTTCGACGATAGGAGCTTGCAATTTCGCACCAGTCGACGCTCTATTCAGATATCCAGGGTTAGATTCCCGGTTGGGGCAGCAAGGTTCTTTACATATTTGACAACTAACTCAAAAATCGTCATAAATAACATAGTTTTCAGTTCACAGACAGTGTAGGATCGATATATAGAAGGAAGGCAGCCGTCTAAATATGACTCTGTCCCAGGAGACTTCTGCAAACAACTCTACAACTCCTACAGTTATAGCAACAGGTACCCCTTTTGTTCCCCATGAGGAATTTGCGTTTTATAATCAATGAATTGTAAAGATACCGCGCTGTCATCACTCATACCCTCCAGGTTTTAATTGAAACCTTCAGGAATAGTAAATTATGAATTGAAAATGTAAGTCAAAAGAATGCTTTAAAATAATAAATTCATTCGCCCAAAACTAAGCGTCATCCATTAAGTATGGTGTGTTTTAATGTTTTATCTTTTAGACTGTATGCCTTATATAGGTAGATAGGGAACTGCTGAAAAAGGTGGGTTATGTTCGGGCCACACGACAATTATTACTTTCACTATTACTAATAAAAATAACTCGAATTTTTCGTTCCGACACTATACTTTCCGTACATATATATATATATATATATTACTAACAGTTTAGTGCTCTTCATACGAAATATATAGTATAAAAAACTTAACTCACAATTGTATAATATTCAAAATGACACTGTTATTCAAAGCATTCTACTAAAATATTTAAATTAATTCTCCTAAAAGGAAGTTTAACAATCTCTGTTCTTCCTATACAAAATTGTATTAAATTATATTAAGAAATTATATTAAGAATCTCATTTTTCTCTATATAAAAATTATCTTCACAGGCAGATCTGAAGAATAAAAGAGCCTGGCCTCGTTTGTAAACAAATTTACAAAAAAAATATGAAATGGAATCAATATATGCCAAAATAAAAGCGCTAAAATTGTATGTGAAGATATCCCCGTACTATTTATATTCCCGAATATTAGAAGATATGCCCGTGTATTAGAAGAAAATTACCCATACTGCAATATATGAATTTCAAAAATCTTTGCCGAAATAAAACAGATAACGTAATACAGTGAAAATACCAATTATACCTGCAATCTTAAAACTTGGAGGTCATAATTGATTCCAATATATGTCAAATGAAAACACAAAAATTGCGTAGGAAGATATAACCGTACGACTTACATAAAAAATAATAGACCAATGGAAGATTATCCGTACTACAATTTATGAGTTTCAACTATTTTTGCCAAAATAAAATAAATGACTTAATAAATTGAAAATATCAATCATTTCAGTAATATTTAAACATGAGTCAAAAATGCAATTTCGATAAAAATTTATTTTATATTCATTCCTCTATTATTTAAGTACCCTTCTTTATTATTTAAGTACATTTCTGTGTTATTTAATTGAAAAAGATTTAATAAAAATCCGTTGCTAAGCGACATGTTATTCTTTTCTTCAAATAAATTTACGGAAAAAATATCGTCTGCATAATGCTATGTCTATGGAACATTTAACTGTGTGTTTTTAATTAATATCTAGACAACCCCTGGTCCTATAAGATCGAAACATGGACTAAAGTTTTAAGTGGGACTATTTCAAGGCTATCCTCAAAATTTCATGAAATTCGATTCAGCAGTTCTCCCGTGATGATGAGAAAAACATACACACAGACAGATTTTTTATTTTATTTATGTAGATTACATATACAGGGTGTATCTGAAATCATCTTCAATATTTGGTAGGGAGTAGGATAATAAGACTATTTCACATAGGAAAGCATAGGCGCAAACGAACGCATGGCGGTGTAGAGGGCGCTTTGTGTCCACAACTCCCATTCACGCGCAAAGCTGTCTGACGTGTCGTTTCAGCATGACGGCGCTCCAGTACATTTCGCAAATGATATGCGTGGTTACCTGGCCAGAAAATTTGGAGCTCAATGGATTGGTCGCGGTGACACCGGTTTGTTGGCCAGCACAGTCACCGGATTTATCTTCAATCGACTTATTTGTATGGAGTGCGATGGAAAACATGGTGTACGGGACCCCTGTTGCCAGTGCTATGGACCTTGTAGCACGCATATCAGTTGCCGCCGCAAACATCCGGGAAATGCCGGGCATATTACAGAAACTCTGATTGTCCTTGGACTGTCGTTGTGAGGCATGTACTCTAGCAAATGGTCGGCATTTCGAGCACCTTTTGTAAGTCTGTACAAACGATGCACAAATAAATGTTTTATTCTTACAACTTTCTGATTATGTTTTCTTTCCATCATTTAACTGGACTCATGTTACCCTACTACATGACGTTTGCGTTCATGCTTTCCTATGTGAAATAGTCTTCTTTTCCCATTCCCTACCTCCCCACCAAATATTAATGATGAATTCAGATACACCCTGTATATAGGAAAAACTACAATACAAAAATTTGTAATTACTTTTAAGCTAAATAATGAGTCGCTTTGAGAATTTATTTTACTTTTGCGAAACAAATAAAATGTGAGGTAATGTGACTAGTCTTCTGTGCTAATGTGGTGCACAGTGGACCTGGTAGGTCCTCTGTTTTTATTTTCCCTATATACATAGTATAATACATAGATTCAGTAATTCAGTATTGCGTCGGAGGCAAAAATGCTAATTCGAGTTTGTTTTCGAAGAAAGAGCACGCTTTAAGCATTCCTGAATTCTAATCGAACGTTTTTGAGGTGATGTCTGTGTTTGTGTGTGTGTGTGTGTGTGTGTATGGTGCTATCAAATTAAAATACTTTTATTATAAAGTGTTTTCATTAACACTTTACAACATAGCTGAAAGTGTTTATAACTTTGTTCATTCTGTCTGTCTGTCTGTCTGTCTGTCCGTTAGCACGATAACTGCCGTAAAAATGTCTTTATCAAAATGAAATTTTAGTATGTTTTTCAGACGGTCTGTGGGACCTATGGGAATATAAATGAATATTATCACCCAATTAGTTTTTTATTGAACCCGGGTTGAAAAAAAGAAATACATTGAACTCTATGGGACCTAATGATTCAAACATTTTTTAAGCAAATTTAAAATTCACAAATTGCTTCGAAAATTTTAGGAAATATTCAAATTATCTCATAAAATATGTAAAAGAAATTTCAGTAAAACATGTTAGGTAGTTTTTTAAATAAAAATTATTTAATATAGGGAGAAAAACAAATTCAATTAAATTCTGACTCGTTATACCCTCCAGAAAGAAAAAAGGGATGTGTTATAAAATAAATATATTTTCAAGAGTTTAATTATTTTATATATGAGAAAGGTTTCACATTTTAAAATAAATATGGTAGATAACAATTTTTCAAATTTTTAAATAAAATAAATTATTATAGTATTGTGATGAATGAAACGATTGGAAAAATGTTTATGAATGAAATGCTGCTTTTATATAGAGGCGATATTTATTTCGATGACGTCATTTGAATAAAGTTCATTTGATTTCGATGAAGTTTCCAAATATAATAAATTATTGTAGTGATATGATAATTTAAAAAATATTACTGAGAATTGTATCGCATTTTAGAGATGTTTAAACCAGGCAATATATATTTCAATGCCGTCATTTGAATGACGTTCATTTTTTTCGATAAAGTTTTCAAATAAAATAAATTAATGTAGAATTGTGATAATTTTAAAGATATTACCGAATATTATCGCATTGTAGAGATATTTGTATAAAATTGCATTGAAGCTAGAAAGTGTTTCATAATCAATGCTTTATGCATGATTGATCTTTCTTGTTTAATATTAAATTTTCAGACGTGTCGCCATCCATGTTAAAAGAAAACTTATGTTTTACAATAATTGGAATTTTAGAGGTGACGCACACTAAAACGTTCATTTGGGCAACTAAATATAAAATACTCAATCTTTGAGTGACATAAATATTTAAAATTTGATGATCCAGTTCGATAGAATGCAATAGCAAAAAAATCTGATGTGGACAGCACATAACTTTCCTTATAAAATGCAATGAATTTATTACTTTTACAGTAAAAAAATAGGTTATTCTTATAGTAGATACTTATATTCTTTCCAAGATATTGAATTTTCTTCAATTAGTCGTCATTTTCATTGATATCCATTTGGTGAGATTTTCGTTAATTAGGCAACATTTAAAAAAGTTGCCAAGTTGGCGACATTCCGCCAAATTTTTCGCCAAAAGTTCGCCAAGCATTATAGGGAGAGAAATAAGTTATTCTTATAGCAGATAAATGACTATTGGCGCTCAAATGCAAAAGTATTACTCAAAGTATCTTTTCTCATAAATGGAACGATTTAGATCCACAAGAATAATGTCACCAAATTTATGGTATGATATTACATATGAAAAGTAAACATATTTTTTCAACAGTCATGAGATATATTCATTTCATGGGATATAATCTCCACAGACTCACTGACACACACACACATACTTTCACACAACCACACACACACATATTTTCACACCCACCCACACACACACATATTTTCACACCCACACACACACATATTTTCATACCCACACACACACATTTTTTCACACCCACACACACACAGAGAATGTTCGATTCGTGATCTGTGATGCTTGAAACGTGCTCTCCTGTCGAAAACTCGAATTCGAATTTTCAACCCCAACAGAATACTTTCCTTATACATTATTGTATATAAGGAAAGTAATATAATTATTCAAAAATTCATATTGTTTCGGTTTCTCTTATTGTGAATCCGTTGATTTTCAATGGCTGTTTAGCTAGTAAATACAAAATGTTATTTGGATTCAACATCAAACTCTGAAGGAGATTGTAGGGATTCACTAATTATTTCTACTTCTGGTTCTTTTCCATTTTTGGTTCAAAATGTTCATTTCACTTGAAGCATATATTTATCAAGATTGGCTATAGATGATAACTGATATTAATTTAGTATTACATTTTGGAGGATGTAAGATGGTTCCCTAAGAATTTTTACCTCCCGCTTCTTTACCATATAAGTTTCGAAAGTTTTCCTTGAAACATCTGTTTCAAGGATTCGCTATAGATAGAGCTTAGATAATAACTGATATAGATTCGATATCACATTCTGGAGGGAGTAAAGAAACTCACTAACGATTTCAACTTCTGGTTCTATAGATGTCACTTTCGATTAGAAAAAGTACATTTTTGATTGAAACGTTTATGTATATATTTTTATGGACGTATCGTTCAGAATCGTGGGTATAGACATAAGATACAAAAACGAGTCCAAGTTTCTGGATAACTAACGTTTATCCACAAGCACAAAGTAAGCAGGAACAATATACAATCAAACAACACTTAAATGCTCCATTAATTTCACGGAATAAACGATAATATTCTCAAAATATTGGCGAATGTGATTTTACAAATCAACATCTAGTATTCGCAAGACATTGACAAAAGTCACAGTTCACTGTAGCTCGTATATTGTTAACGCGTCAACTGAACTCTAACAGAGTGATGAGTCCTTTTTATAGTCTCTCTATAGAAACTTCTGGAAATTTCTCTAGAAATTTTCTGAATTATCTAATATCTCCTAGACAAATCGTTATTTCGTGAAGTTTTTAAAACATTCCGGAAGTCGCCAAACGTCGCCAAATTGGAATAAATCGCCAAATCTGGAAATCATTCTTCTGTCTCGGAATTCTAGAAACCATAGAGTGACGTCAGGAAAAGAATGTTCATACCGCTATCTTCTGGAGAAAACACTCCGATGGCACCGTTTGGTCTGCGGTAGAGGCAAAAGACAAGACGGGGGACGCCAGTGAGAGAATATTACATGTCCGCAACAATATGTGTAGGGATGTTAATCGCGTCCGTGACAAACCTTAAGTCACGCGTGCCTCCTGGGTAGCACTAATTGAGTAACGGCTAATAGCTATGGTATCTCTCATAATTTGTAAAATTATTATTTTGTATGAGTTAGTTTATTTAGTTGTTTTCTACCTTTGTATCATTGTGAGAAGACATATATTTAATGGAATGATTTCCAATAAATCCATATGTAGCAACATATGTATAGGGATCTGCTATAAATATAGTTTACATGATAACTAAGATACTATAAATATAGCTATACTGTAATATAGTATAATAACTATAATATTTAATATACTATAATATTTGTAATTATAATATATATATAACTATTACAGTATAATACTATAATATTTATATATCATACGAGTAATATACTATATTTAAATATAATATAATTTATATATTTATATATAATATAATATACTATATATTATACTATAATATATATAAATATTATAGAATAATATTATAATATTTATAGTATAAAAACTAAAAATATAGCTTACATGATCACTAAGAATTTTCATTTCTGTTTCAAAAAAATTTCTTGAGACATCTATTCAACAAGATTGGCTGTAGATAGAGTTTAGATGACTGATATGAATTCAACATTACATTCCGGAAGAGGTAACGGTTTGATAAAAAATTCCATTTCTTTGTTTTTTATCACTTCCCATTCTAAAAATTTCATCGAAATACCTATTTCTCGAAATCGGCTCAGATAATGACTGGAACTTTACTAAGGGGATTCACTAAGAATTTCCACCTCTTGTTCTGGAAATGCCACTTCCAGTTTTTAGGAAAATTCGAATAAATGCACGAAATGAACGTGCATAAAAGGAATAAGAAGTCTTAATAGTTTGGTCAAAATTTAACAATACAAACCCTTTGCCACCCTACAAAGGATCTTTCATAAATTTATTGTTTTCATATATTCATGTCTCCAGTTATTTTTCAAAGGAGCAAAAAATAATATTGCTGCATAAAAACAATAAATTAATAAGTTTATTAATAACCGTTTCTTCTTTTCAAAAAGAAAATTTGTAAAACACGCGTGTGAATACAGCGATAAATTGAACGCAATTAATTTCCATTTAAAAATGTGAATTCGCGAAATTTAATTGAAAATCTTTCATCAAACATTTTTTTGCAAACAAATACGATATTAACATACGCTTTGTGAATTTCTTTCGAGCTTGCATCTACGTGTGTTTCATCGTGTTTTAATGTATTTTCGCAGCAATAGAGGAAAATATTTTAATTGAGTGCCAAAACGCAATAAAAACCTAATTGAATCGTTCCAAACATAATAGAGCCCCTTCCAAATTAAATCAGGTGTAAAACAGGGATGTGTGATGTCAGGTTTATTATTTAATATAGTTATTGACTGGGTCATGAGAAACACCATCCAAGACAAAATATAAGACATTGGATGGAAATTTATATCAGTTTTAGGAGATTTATATTTTGCAGATGACATTGCTCTTTTGGCCTCTAGATTTCGTAATATAAGTTGCGTCTCAAAAGTTTATGCACTTTAGTATAAACAATAGGTACCAGAAGAAGGAGAAAATAAGAAATGCAATTTTATCGCTATATATTTAATAACGACTAATAAACAATATAAAACTGTGAGACCAGAATTTGTTCTCACATAAGACATATTTGTAGTATTTACGATGTCCAGAACGGCTAACAAAGATGTAGTCTGGCTGACACCGGGGTTTATGACAACGGGAACTTTAAGGTCAAAAGGACTATAAATTTAGGGGTGCCAGACCAGAGGGGCTGAGAGGGGCCTTGCTAAATGTGAAATGATGCCATTGGGTTGAGAAGAACCAATGAGCGCCAGAAAGAAGAAAGGCGGAGCTACCCCTCCCACCCCACCCCCGCCGAGGGAACCACAGCTTGGAAAGAAAAAGAGTGCAGTTGTAGACGAAATCAGAGGTAGAGAACGAGAAGCAGAGATGGAAATCAGACATGAAAAAAGAAACAATCACGATTTTTGACTGAAGAGCACGTGTAGAGAAGCATAAAAGAACCAACAGATTTGTAGAGTGTCCCGTAGAGGTTCCAAATTAATGGAGGTAGATCAAATGGCGAGTGCATCAAAAGTACGAGGAGGAGCCACACACCACAGAGTTATGGCAGTATAAGACTGATGCAATCCTTTGAGAGATCATAAGCCCAAGACTAAACTGGAAGGTATGTGCTCAGATTATCACAGGTCCTAGACATTATCGTAAATCTAATAATTCTGGTCGCATATGTCTCCTCGCTAAAATAATTAATGAAAATTGATGTTATTGATAAATTGATGTTGTTAATAAATGATATTGTTTAAATTTAAATAGTCTAATCATTTATATTAATTAATAATTCTTTTCAGGACTTACACAAAAGGTAAAAGTTATTGGAGGGTTTATTGCGGCACAACAACGAGCAATGTACGTTTAATGTTAATTCCACTTTATGAGTATCAACGGCCATGTCTTTAATGCTTAATAATAATTAATGTTAATTATAAACTTTAACTTTAAGTTACTTTTTTATTTTGTTTGCCACAAAAACCATAAACATACCTGTTTGATTTGCAGGTTTCAATAAACGAAGTAAACACAAAAAAAGCATCAAAAAACTTGTTTGGAAAGTTTACGCACAAGTAACAAAAAACGTGGAAAATCAAAATAAAGCATGGAAATAAGGTAGTAATTTGCATAAAACAGTTCTGCAGACTTTTGCCCACTATACATAAGTACACTCATTCCACTATACATAAGTACACTCATCATTCAGTATAATACCGCATATGAAACAGTTTACAAAAGACGAAGTGTGTGAAATTTAGAGTTTAAAAGCTTATGGAAAGTCTGTTCTCGATATCTTAAAAATATTAAATCGGTCAAAACGAGGCATTTATACTGTGCTACAAAAAGAGCACGATTATAAAGTAAAAGATAGATCAGGCCGTCCAAAATGTGCCAGTTCTCAAGATGGCGGAAAACTTTTTCTTCTAGCATCGACTCAAGAACTGTCGTTATCTGAAATACAAAGTGAATCAGGTTTAAAAGTATCTCGATCTACTATTCACAGACGTTTACAAAGTAATTGTTATATAATGCTCGCACATATGAAGCGAATTCCGAGTTTAACTGAAAATCATAAATTACGTATTATGGAATGGGTTTTTAACACATGAACTGGGACAATCAATGGCTAACTGCTATATTTAGTGATGAAAAGAAATGGAGTATTGATGTCCCAGATGTTTCGGCATCATACTGGCATGACCTGCCCAAAATACCGAAAGTTTTTTTCAGTACAGAACAAAGTCTTTCCTTGATTGTGTGTGGAACGTTTTGTTTCAATGGTACATTATCCTTAGCCTTTCTTAATGGTAAGCAAAATGCGCTAATTTACCAACAAGCGTTAAAGGATCACATATTACCAAAAGCTGCGAATCTAGCATTTTCAAACTTCTGTTTTCAGCCCAGTCATACTCCCATTTATGCAGCAAAGTGAACAAAACTTTGGTTGCAGTGTAATAACATTATAGTTATGGATTAGCCGGCCAAAAGTCCCGACTTCAATCCCATAGAAAACCTCTGGGGGATCCTATCCAGAAGAGTTTATGCAAATAGCCAACAGTTTTCGTCTTTAGACGAATTAAAGTGTGAAATTGAAAACTGCTGGTATAATTTAGACCCAGAAATTCTTCATTCTCTTATTTTGTCAATGCCAGATCGTGTTTTTCAAATTATAATACGAAATGGATATTACATTCGTTAAATAACTTCATTTTTTGTTATTTGTGCATGAACTTTTGAAACAAGTTTTTTTATGCCTTTTTTTTTTGTATTTACTTCGTTTATTGAAACTTGCAAATCAAACAGGTATGTTCATGGTCTTATATTGTTTATTAGTCGTTATGAAATATATAGCGATGAAATTGCATTTCTTATTTCCTTCGTCTTCTGATATCAATTGCTTACACTAAAGTGCATAAACTTTTGAGACGCACCTTACAGCAGAAAACTAATGACCTTAACAAGTTCGCTAAACCTACTAAATTTACGAATCATTAAAAGTAAAACAGTCTTAAGAATTAATGAAAAAACTTCTGAAAATGGAAAGTTATATTATGAACCCATTAAAGATGTAAATAGCTTTACTACTTACCTTGGAGTACTGGTGAACAAGGAGGGTGGAACAGATGAAGAAATCAAAATAAGAATTGCAAAAGCTCAGAATTGTTTTAGAAAACTATATAAAATATGAAGAGCTACTAACCTTAAGTTAAAAACCAAAATCAAACATTTAGTATACAAAACATAAGAAAAGAAAGCCGAGATTATATTACAACCAAACAATCCTTAGTGAAGGGCGTTTTATTGTATGGAGCCGAAACACTGAAGTTAACAAAGGGCCAATGCAGCAAGTTGAATGCCTGACAGATTAAATGCCTGAGGAAAATTTTGGAATGATTTTGACCTTACGTCATTACTAACACCAAACTCTGCAAGAGAGACTATTTGTTATATTTTGGAATAGAGGGATTTGAAATGTTTATAATATAATCTCGGCTTTCTTTTCTTATGTTTTGTATAATTGTGCAATTTGGTGTAGTTTTCTTTAGTTTTTCATTCCCCGCATGTTGCGGAAGATTTTTTGTATAAGTCTCTCCCCGGAGCCTTGTTGAATATTTTTTTAATTTAATAAATATTCTGTGGGTGGTGGGCGTCGCCGATTCGTGGTGGCGCGGCTTGTCTGGTTGGTTCCTTTGCGGGCGGATCTGTGGTCTGCTGGGTGGGGGTTCCATTCGTCCTCGTCGGCGTTCCTTGCCGGGGCTGAGGGCGTTTGGCCCCACCTGATGAGGAGTGGGTCTGTTGTCTCCTGTGGTGTCCCGGGTGGTGCGCTCGTTGCATGGTGGGGTCGGCAGTTTTCTCTGTCCGGTATAATTGCGTGGCTCGTCGTTCCTGTTTTGTGTTGGGGATCGACAACTTTCTCCCGGCCCGAGAATCTTAGATGCTCTGCCTCGTTTGGTGAGTCCTCGGGTCTGGGCTGCGGGAATCTCTACAAAAGAACAGGACAAAAAGCAATAGAGATGAAAATGAAACACCGTAGATGGAAATGGACTGGGCATGTCTTTAGAATGCCACAGCATAACATCCCTGCTGTGGCACTTACTTGGGCGCCCGAGGAAAAAGATCTCGGTGTCGGCCCAAACTATCTTGGAAGAGACTAATAGAGCAAAAGAGAAATCTGCTGGGATGGACGAGCTGATCAGAAGCAAGGACTGAGGCACATTATCGACCAGGGTGGCGACGCAAGCTGAAGGTCTTGTGTGCCACTTAGCACGATGAGTGATGATGATGATGGTGATGATGATGAAACATAATAGGAAGTCGTTCTAGAAAATCACTTTTTCAGAAAAGTGAGAAAAACTCTTTTACGTCTTTCGTGTGCAAAAAATCTGAACAAACTACACATTTAGTGTATTGTACAAGAAAGTTTATTCATCTTCCGTATTTCAGCAGTTTGGCATCTTTTTAGATTTTGACTCAAAATAATCTACGGGATAATACTTTATATGCATGTTAAACATCATTTGAAAAAATGTAATGTGTACAGCACATAGCTTTACCTACAGATTCATTTTTTTTTCTTTTCCGATCTTTAAAATTGCGTTTTAATTGCAAAAAATAGCATGGATAATCATTTCAAATAAAACTACAAATTAAATTTAATTCCACATAATTATTCATGTTATTTTGTGTAATAAAAACTCAATTTAATAGATTGGAAAAGAAATAATAAATTTTATTCCGTATTTGAAGTCATGTGCTCTTCACGTCACATTTTTTAATGAAGTTTAAACATATATATAAAGTATCGCCCCACAGATTATTTGGGGTCTAAAACTAACAAGAAAGATCAATCATGCATAAAGCATTGATTACGAAACACTTTCCAACTAAAATGCAATTTTATTTAGACATCTCTAAAATGCGATATCTTCCTCGGTAATTTTTTAAAATTATCACAATACTACATTAATTTATTATATTTGAAAACCTAAAACTTCATCGAAAAAAATGAACTTCATTCAAATGACTACATTGAAATATAAATAACCTGGTTTAAACATCGCTAAAATGCGCTACATTCCTCGATAATGCTTTTAAAATTATCAAAATACTACAATAATTTATTATATTTGAAAACTTCATCGAAAACAAATGAAATTTATTCAAATGACGTCATCGAAATATAACACGACTGGCTCTCTCTATAAAAGCAGTATTTTATTCATATTTTTTCCATTCATTTCATTCATCACAAACAATACTATAATAATTCATTTTATTTAAAACTTAAAACCATGGAGGTACAAGTAATTTAACTCTATGCTTAAAGCTTGAAATGGAGAGAATCTTGGAGAAAAATCGTTTGTGTCTCTGCGTCAATGAATGTTTCATTCATATCAGCTATATTGCAGAATTATTTACTTATTTACTGTAAAAGTAGTAATATATAAGGAAAGCCATGTGCTGTCCACATCAGATTTTTTTTTTGATAGATACAAACATATGATTAGATATATGCTTTGCATGTTATTGTATATTGTATTGTGGGTAGATTCAAGCTAGTTAGTTGCTATAATTGTATAATTGACAACTTAGAGTATCTGCAGTATCTTACATTTTTGAAACATAGGTTTTATTTAGAATCGTCGAATTTCAAATTCCGTGGCGAAGCATAGTCAGGATGTATACCCAATGGGTCGGCCCCTCGTTCACGGTGATGGATTGATTGGGTAACAGCGTTCACGGACCGGTTTCGCAATTTTAACGCACACACCAGCTTCGGAATAGCTGATACTTGCAAACCGTGAATGGAGAATTCACTGTGTGCCATTATTTTGGGACTTTTTCAGAGCCAATTTTTAAAAAATGTCTCAAAACTGCTGTAACATAAAGAATAATATATATTTAAACTTTTTGGAAATGTATTAAAATATTTATATTTACATTCATATTTATATATAAATAGAAATTAAAATTTTTGGGAATTTTTGGGAGTTGAAGACACTTTAAAATGCATTATGTTGCCGACTAAGAAATTTGCATTAAAACTGCAAATTGGATATAATTTAAAAAAATCTGATGTGGGCAACACATGACTTTCCTTATATAATGCAATGAATTTACTACTTTTACAGTAAAAAAATAGATTTTTCTTATAGTAGATACTAATATTTTTTGCATGATATTGAATTTTCGATAATTAGTCGTCATTTTCATTGATTTACAGTCATTTTTATGCATTTTGCGAGATTTTCGTTAATTTGGCAACATTTCAAAATGTAGTCAAGTTGGCGACATTCTTCCAAATTCGTCGCCAAAATCTCGCCAAGCGTTATGCACTAAGAAATAAGTTATTCTTACAGAAGATACATGACTATTGGCGTTCAAATACAAAAGTATTATTCAAAGTATCTTTTTTCATGAATGGAACGAGCTAGATCCACGAGAATGATGTCACCCAATTTATCGCATGGTATTACATATGAAAAGTGAACATGTTTCTCTTAGGAAATATTTTTTTTTATTTTATATGACTTTTCGATAATTTTTTTTAAAAATGTACAATATCTCGAGAACGATTCATGTTAGCGTTCTAAAATTTATGTCAATCGTTTTCTAATAAAAAATTACATAAGAAATGTCTATTTGTGTAACTTTATTAGTGGTTTTGATTTTTTGACGATTTTTTCAAAATTTCATTCGAAAATTTAGGAGGGTTCTGCATATTCGATTGCGTATAAAAACAGCAGGCTTCTAGTGTTTACGAATTGTGATTTTTGTACCAAATTTGGTTCGAATAGGTCCATTCGTTCGCCAGTTATCGTCTCCACAGGCTCACTGACACACACACACACACAGACATCATTTCAAAAATGTTTTATTCGTGATCAGGGATGCTTGAAACGTGCTCTCCCGTCGAAAACTCGAATTCGAATTTTCGATCCCGTCTCTCACAATACTTTCCTTATACATTATGTATATAAGAAAAGTAATAAATATATGTGTCTTTTTGGGAAATTGAACCCAGTTTAATAGATTATGAAAGAGAAAATGAATTTAACTCTGTGTGAGGGAAGTCGGCTGCTTCCACCATCAGATTTTTCCTTCCAAATTTTTCAGAAAACATTTCGATTTCAAGAGTTTGTTGCTAATATTGATTTTTGGACCTCCTGAACGCGTTTTGCCTATTTGTGGAGTGATGCCTGTCTGTGTGTGGTCGATTTCTTGTGTGCATGCTAGCTGCCACAAATTTAAATGGATTTTCAGGAAACTTTACATCGGGTTTTGTTATCGAAAAATATAGAACGAGATAGAATTTTTTTGAAGTTCGAGTGAGAACTTCAAAGTATATTCGAAAATTTATTTTTTTAACATGGCAGCGTAAGTCAAACTTAGATACAATCATGCACAAAAGGGGTTATGCATGGCTCAACGATCACGAAACTTTATAATTTCAATTAGTGTTGTGAAAATAAGCTGAGGTGGAAGTTTTATGTCCATGACGTCATTAGCTCTCCTTGGTGGGGGGAGTTTTCCCCGGGAGTCGAATAGGTAAGTATGGTATCAAGCGAAATATTTTTTCAAGCTTTTTAGACCGAAGGGTAATATTCAATAATTGTTCTCATTGGGACCAATGATATCGATTCTTCAAAAATTTTCTTGTAAAACTTAAAGAACAAAACAAAAAAAAAAAAAAAAAACTACACATACTACTTAAAAATGAGTTCTCATATGAGACATTTGAGTGGAGCTACATGCCAGTCAATTTTTTAATGAAATATTTTTTATGTAGAATGCTTTTAGCATATACACTGTGCCAACTGAAAACTTTACTTCAGGAAAAGAGTATAGTACGGAATAGTGCTGCCAATTGTAATGATAAATCGCTTTTTACTTTCCTTATATACATAATGTATAAGGAAAGTATTGTGACGGGGTCGAAAATTCGAATTCGAGTTTTCGACGGGAGAGCACGTTTCAAGCATCCCTGATCACGAATCAAACATTTTTGAAGTGATGTCTGTGTGTGTCAGTGGGTCTGTGGAAACGATAACTGACGAACGAATGGACCAATTTGAACCAAATTTGGTACAAAAACCACAATCCGTACACACTGGAAGCCTATTGTTTTTATACGGAATCGAATGTTTAGAACCCACCTAAATTTTTGAATGAAATTTTGAAAAAATCGTCAAAAAATCAAAACCACTAATAAAGTTACGCAAATAGACATTTCTTATGTAATTTTTCATTAGAAAACGATTGACATGAATTTTAGAACGCTAACACGAACCGTTCTCGAGATATTGTACATTTTTCAAAAAAAATATCAAAAAGTCATATGAAATAACAAAAATATTTTCTATTGATAAACATGTTCTCTTTTCATATGTAATACCATGCGATAAACTGGGTGACATCATTCTCGTGGATCTAGCTCGTTCCATTCATGAAAAAAGATACTCTAAGTAACACTTCTGTATTTGAACGCCAATAATCCTTTATCTGCTGCAAGAATAACTTATTTCTTAGTGCATAACGCTTGGCGAGATTTTGGCGACGAATTTGGCGGAATGTCGCTAATTTGGCGAGTTTTTAAATGCGGCCAAATTAATGAAAATCTCGCCAAATGGTTAAAAATGACGTTAAATCAATGAAAATGACGACTAATTTTCGAAAATTCAATGTCTTAGAAAGAATATTGGTATCTACTATAAGAAAAACCTATTTTTTACTGTAAAAGTAGTAAATTCATTAAATTATATAAGGAAAGTCATGTGTTGCCCACATCAGATTTTTTACATTGGATATAGGCCTTCAATACTTCCACCGCTGGCAAGCATTCCTTTTAGACCGATCGCAATGGCAAAATGAGAAAGGACGCAGGCAGAAATAAATAGATTTAACAGGTGTTAGTTCCTTGTTGAACTTGCAGTGTTATCTGAATTCCTCATGATGCAATAATCCATCATTTTGATCCATTCGTATTGAAGTTCTTATAAGAAAGAAATTCGATTCAGGAGAAAGAGTCTTGTGGAAGAATTAAATATTTTTATTTTATTTTATTGTGTAAACAGAAAAATATCTGATGTGGGCAACACAAGACGCATGAAAACGAAAGTGACTGATATGTAACTAATTGAAATAGTTCGTAAGATGCTCAATAGATGGCGCGGTCTATCGACAATTCTACCGAAAGACTGCGTCATCTATTGCACATACCGCAAACTATTTCTCTTTGTAACGAATAAATCATTTACGTCTTTTTCAAGAAAGAGAAGGTTTTGTATTTTACTTGCAGATGGAGGAAATCTGAATATCGACAGCACATGACTTTCTCTACAGACTCAAATTCAAGTCTTCTTTATTTCTTTAATAATTCATTAAATTGAGTTTAATTGCATAAAAGAACACTCATCATTAAGCTGAATTCGCACATTTAATCCAAATTTCGTTGTCATTTGGAAACTGGACGTAGTTTCTAAGACGGCATCACAGAAATATATATATATATATATATATATATATATATATATATTCATATATATATATATATTCATATATATATATATATATATATGAAGAACAACTAGTCTTAAAGTAATGTGGTTGGTTTTATTCTTTCATCGTCAAGGAATTTGTTTATGCATTTGAGCATACGTAGGTTTATATTTTAGATTTTTACCGGCCATTTCGCAAAAATAGGCAGGTTCTTTAATCCCAAATCGTACCAAAATCAAATCAGCATCAGGGTAACCGACATGTGACTTATCTATAAAATTTTATGAACTTTAATCCATTAGTTTTAGAGTTGGAGTGGTTACATACATTGCACACAGACACACACACGTAACACTAAACACAGTTGATTTTTCGTGTTCTAGAGGTCCCAAAACATGTAGATCCGTTGAAACATGGAGTTGCGATTTTCGACATGATTCAAATATTTCCTTATATATTACCAAGTATTGCAGGGAAAGTAGCTTCTGGAGTGATCCGTTCATTTATTATTATTTTCATACGTTTTCGCGTATCGCTAATTTTTTAAAATACTCAATTTAAAGTCATTGGATAAGGCATTAGTTTATGGTTGGTCGTGTTTAGCTGAGGAAATGTTGTAGATTAGAATGATATTTTTTACTTTCCCTACAATACCGTAAGACTGCGCCATCTATTGCACATCCCCCAAACTATTTCTCTTTGTAACGAATCAATCATTTACAAAAAGAGAAGTAAGGGCTTTTAAAAATCATTTGTTGTAAATAGTTTGCATTTTAATGTATTTTATTACATTTTAATCTGTATATTTTGTATTCTATTTTAACTTGGACGTTGTTACTGGGATTTTGTGCTGTAGCTTGCATTCCTTTTAAATAAATAAATAATAATATATATATATATATATGTATATATATACACATATATATATATATATATATATAAATATATATATATATATACATATATACATATATATATATAAATATATATATATATATATAAATATATATATATATATATATATATATAAGTATATATATATATATATATATACATATATATATATATATCAAATTGAAAAAAATGATGCCAAATGAGAAGTTATGTTTCGTTTTAAATAATTTTAAATAATTATCTTCTAGTTCATTCTAGTAATATTCTAGTTTTAAATAACTATGCTCATTATTTTGTGTAATTAAATTCAAGTTAATGAATTATTAAAGAAATAAAAATAAAATTAATTTGAGTCTGTAGGTAAAGTCATATGCTATCCACATCAGATCTTTAAAAAACAAATCTGTAATTAATGGTAATTAATAAATTTTTTATTGGTATTGAATGTTTTTGTATGATAGATTTGATTAAGAATTTTATAACTACTTTGCTATGCTTTTTGGGGAGAAAGGTTATGGGGTATGCCTGTAACAGGGCGCATACCAGTTCCCCGCGCGACTACATAGTCTTAAGCAACTCTTAACTACAATGGCAAGTAAGCAATTACAGTTAAGAGATTTTCAAAAGGCGAATAGACTATAGCCCTGTGTGCGCACGCGTAGCAACTTTCTGATACAAGCTGGTGTATTATTAAAGAGTTTGTTGGCTTTTGAAAATTCGCTGCGAGTTCCGGTGTGATTTCACTCAGACTTTTGCATCTTAAATTCGCTGTGAATCCAGGTGTGACTTTACTCAGAATTTTGCGTCATAAATCCCGGGTGACGCCGGGTATTCGTTGTAGTTATTTTAATAAAAGCATTATTTTCATGTAGCATATTTGATGCATCTATTCTGAGCAAACTAAAAACTTTATTTTGGGAAACAATATGTCTTTATAGCAATGACAGTTATGATGATAAATCGCTTCTTAAGCGGATATTGGCTTTCAATACACCAAACGTAGGCAAGCATTCACTTTAGACCAATCGGGATGCCGAAAAAGCGGAAACACAAAAGAAAAAAATAAATAGATTAACAGGTGTTAGTTCCGCGTTGGCCTTGCAGTGTTATCTGAATTCCTCGTAATGTAATAATCAATCATTTTCAGCCATTCGTCTTGGAGCTCCTACAAGAAAGGAATTCGAAGGCGAAGATGCAATTTATAAAGAATTATACACACATACACACATTATATATATATATATATATATGTGTGTGTGTGTGTGTGTGTCTCTTCTATTATTGTATAATTTGTTAAGAATTTTGCTATAAAAATATAAGTAAAAATATAAGTAATATATAAGTAATATATAAGTAATATATATATATATATATATATATATATATATATATATATATATATATATATAAGCAAAAATATAATATAAAAATAAGTTAAAAATATTTTGTTTTCCTTCATCATATAAAGATCATGCAAGAAATAAATTGATTAGTGACTAAATTGAATTTTTTGTTCAAATTGAAGAAACTGCACATCGCGTCTTGTTTATCTACAGGACCATTAATACTTTGCTTTAAGGAAAACTGCCTTGTAATTCTCTGAAATTTTTCAAGGAAATTTAGGATTAAATTTGCAGAGTTCACTTCGGCAATAAGAGCTTGCAATTCCGACCCAGTAGCTCATCGGCAAGCTCGAAAATCAGTGGTTCGATTCCCCGTTGGGGCAGCATGGTTCTTTACAAATTATACATTAAAAAGAGAGAAAAAGGTTTGTTTTCATTTAAAATGATATATTCATATAAAACATTACTATTGGTACTGATCACTAATTTATATTACAAAAGTCAATTTAGCGTTTTTTATAAGTTTCAAGAGTAATTCTAATTATTTAGTGTTAATCAGGAGATGCTTTGTTTCCTGTCATTCTCGACTAATGTTTAAGTTTATTGTTTGGAGCTCAGTGAAAGTCGTTGTATAGTATTCCCTTTTATTCTTAAAAGTTCAACTTTCGACTTTAATTTGCATACCCATGTGCTTAAGTAAAATGGTGACATAACAATAATATATACAAGAATTATTAGCATGGGGAAAATAATTGGAAATCCAGTTTTCGGACCGTACCCTCCATCCCCTACCACCAACTCTCGGAAGGTCTTACGGACCCACATATTTAACGTGATCGTACTTCGTGGGAACACGGAGACAGTATGGACAAAATTGGGTATCGAACTCGGGCTGCCTTGATAGCGTTACCTGCCGCACCTCAGGATTGTGTTACCTGCAACAAGAGCGCGATTCCGACTACTCTAAGGAAATGCCCCTTGCAGTCAAATGCTGTGAGTATAAATTTACTATGTTTTTTTCTGACAATTTGGTTATAGGCAGATATTAGTATATTCTTACTTATTTCTTTCTATTTTAAAAAGTGCTTCTAAGAAGAAACGAAAACAATTACCGGTTGCAGCACTATTAGAGCTTCACCACTTAAGTTGAGTTCAGCCCATGAAAATAATATATATCTTTAAAGCAAATATATTTTACTTTAAGCACTATTCTTACTTTCCGTCCAATGCATGGAAATGTGTTGCGTATAGGGAAAATATTGGAATCATGTCGAAAATCGCAACTCGAGTTTTCGACGGATCTACACTTTTTGGGACCTCTAGAATACGAATAATATATTTTTACGTGACGTCTCTCTGTGTGTGTGTGTGTATCTGTCTGTCTATGCATCTGTGTGTCTGTCTGTGCAATGTATGTATCCACTCTAATTCGAAAACTGATGTACCCAATTTCCTAAAATTTGGTAGGTATGTCACTTGTATGTGACTCTAGTGCTGATTAGGTTTTTGTACAATTCAGGATAAAATAACCTGCTATTTTTTGCGAAATGGGCCACAAATGCGTCAAAATCTCAAATAAAAAGCTGTGTATGCACAAATATATCAATAAAATGCTTGTTTCATACATGATTTTTATCGATGAAAAATTAAGACCAACCCCATTACACTAGGTCTAGCCGTTCTCGAGATATTTTAGATTTTCGTATTTTCGCTACTTCACCTTTGAAAAAAACCTGATGTGGGCAGCACATGACTTTCCTTATATAATGCAATGAATTTACTACTTTTATAGTTATAAAAATGTTAATCTTATTCTTATAGTAGATACTTAAATTCTTTTCAAGATATTGAATTTTCTTCAAATACTCGCCATTTTCATTGATTGAGCCTCATTTTTATCCATTTGGCGAGATTTTCGTTAATTTGGCAACATTTAAAAAGTCGCCAAGTTGGCGATATTTCACCAAATTCATCGCCAAAATACCGCCAAGCGTTATGGACGGAGAAATATGTTATTCTTATAGCAGATAAATGACTATTGGCGTTCAAATACAAAAGTATTACTCAAACTATCTTTTCTCGTGAATGGAACGAGTTAGATCCACGAGAATGATGTAACCACATTTACCGCATGATATTACATATGAAAAGTGAACATGTGTCATATCAGTTAATATAATTTTTTTAATTTATGGGATTTTTTGATAAATTTATTTCAATAATGTGCAATATCTCGTGAACGGTTCATGCTAGAGTTCTAAAGTTTATGTTAATCGTTTCCTAAGGAAAAATTATATAAGAAATGTCTATTTACGTAACTTTATTAAAGGTTTTGATTTTTTGATGATTTTTTCAAAATGTCACTCGAAAATTTAGGGGGGGGGGGTCTGAACATTCGATTGTGCTTTAAAACAATAGGCTTCCAGTATTCACGGATTCTGATTTTTCTACCACATTTCATTCGAATCGCTCTATTCGTTCGTCAGATATCGTCTCCACAGACTCACTGACACACACACACAGAGATCATCTCAGAAATGTTCGATTCGTGATCAGGGATGCTTGAAACATGCACTGCTGTCGAAAACTTGAATTCGAATTTTCGACCCCGTCACAATACATTATGTATATAAGGAAAATAATAAGTCCAGTTACCAAATAAAAACGAAAATTGAATTAAAAGTGCAAGTTCAGTGTAATTTTAAATAATTATGGGCGTTATTTCGTGCAATTACACTAATATTGAAGAAATAAATAGAACGTGAATATACGTAAGTCATGTGCTGACAACGTTAGATTTTTTGGTTTTTACGCCATGAGCTGAAATATTTTTATTTCGCAACTACAATTTTTCGCCAAAAAATATACCTGAACTGTGATGTCAATTATAGTGATAACTTAGTTCTTGCAGACGATATCATTATTCAATACAGCCGCAGAGGTTAATAATTTATTTAAAATCAATAGTGATGCCAAAATGAGAAAGAACAAAACAGCGAATAAATAGATTAACAGGTGTTAGTCCCATGTTAGCCTCAATGTTATCTGAATTTTTTCTAATGCAAAAACACAAGTTCACATGTATTTTCTAGTAAAATCTGTGTAAAATATGGGCTGTCTGGTATGAAGTTTGGCATACTGAGCTCAAATCAGACCTTGATTGATGACTATCATGTGCAGTTTGTTTTTAAATATATTACATTTTGTAATAAAGTAAAGCACTTTCATTTCAAAAATCAGTATGGTGCTTTCTTAGGTTTATGAGTTTTTCAAAAGTAAAAACTGTTTGAGGGAAATATCGAAAAATATAGTAAATTATATACTGAAACTTATCTGTTATGAAATATAAATAAAGTAGTATTTGTAAAGAAATTTATGACTCCAACCGGAAATTGAATCTATGGATTTTTGTTCTGGGCAACCCACGCTCTACAGTTGAGCTACTGGGACGAAATTGCAGGATAAGTGGACCCTACATTCTCCACCTTCTAATGTCAGATTAACGTGCAACTGATAATCTGACTGACCAACTCCTGCTATTTTTACCCAAGGTTAGCCTCCTGTTGTATTTTTATCGTCCAGGCTAGCTTCCTGCATGGTTGTTGCCTTCATGATTTAAAATCGTCATTCAATATCCTAAAGTCCACCGAATCCGTGCTAGTCGTACTAGGGCCACTCTTAGATCTCTGATATTATTGCATCCACTTACAAAGTTGATTATTCGGGCGCCATTGCAAAGAACTTTGCTGTCCCAATCGGGAATCGAATCACGGATCTTCGAGCTGGCCAGCTGATGAATGCACCCATTTGTGTGACATGTCATAACATTTATTGGTGTCTTTACTTTCCGGACCAAGGCTGTCATAAAACGGTGACTAAAAGTTGCGGTTTGTTTCGTCGTAAGCATCAAAAACTGCATATGGTGCTTCTTGGTCTTACAGAATCCATTCCGTTCTTTAAAATATTTTAAGCAAGTTTTTCAAATCACTTTATTTAGAAAACCAGCATCTCTGGAAACTGTCGAACATCGTAGTGATAAATCACTTTATAAATTGAATATTGGCTTTCAATACGCCTCCACCGCCAAAGCATGTATTTGGGACCATTCCTATGCCAAAACTAGAGTGCACAAGAGAAAAAAAATAAATAGTGTAACAGGTGTTAGCCCAATGTCAGCCTCATAGTGTTATCTGAATTCCTCCTAATGCAATAATCCATCATTTTGATTTATCCGCCATCGGGTTCTTAAGAAGGAGTTCGACTTAATATAGAGAATTTATGGAAGAATTTACAGACTGAATTATGGGAATTGTGTAAAACAGAAAAAATAATGGATGTAGGCGACATGTGACTTTCCCTACTTAGTGTCATGATTTTACTTCTTTCACAGAAAAATGATATGAGGTGCAGGATTTACGGAATAATGTTTCTTTCTTTAAATAAATGTTACATAAATTGAAATTTTGTGGGGACTTATAATGCCCTCGAAACAATTATCGTTACCTTATACTGACTTATGCCTGATTTCTTTATGTAAATTTTGTAAGTTTTTATCTTACAAGAACCAATTTTATTTATTAACACTTTACAACATAGCTAAAAATTGTTCATGTCTTTGTTCATTCTGTCTGTCTGCCCGTTCGCACGCTAACGGCCGTGAAAATAATTTTATCAAAATTAAATTTTAGCATGTTTTTGAGAGGGCCTGTGGAACAAATGGGAATGTAAATGAATAATATCACCCAATTAGTTTTGGATTGCAACCGGGTTGAAGAAATGAAATGCATTGAACCCTACGGGATCTAATTTTTCAAACATTTGTTAAGCAAAGTTAAAATTCACAAATTGGTTTGAAAATTTAAGAAAAATTTACATTATCCCATAAAATATATTAAAAAATTTCAGCAGAATATGTTTAGTAGTTTTTTAAATAAAAATTAAAATAATAACTACATCTATATAATATGGAAGGATCACATAACCCACTTCAAAATAAAATATGGCGTCCATATTTTTTTCCCAGAGTAAAAATCGTGATTTCTTTTAAATTTATATATAGTGTCGCATTCATCCTAAAACCGCTTTATTTTTCGTATTTTCGATGATTCTGTATTCTACGCCAACGCAAATATAATATTTATGAGTTTAAATGATCATCCGACATTGATTATTTCTACAACTAAGCCTAATTTTGCTGGATGCAGAATGTAAACACGTGATTCTAAGATGAATTGCATAAGAATTGCTGAATTTTTGTCACGCAAAATGATTTAACTCTGGAGTCTGTAATAAAAATGTATTAATGAAATGTTTACTGTTTTTCCATAGAGAGTGAGACGATTTATATTTCGATTATGTCACTTGGATAAAGTTAATTTTTTTCGATGAAATTTTAGGTTTTCAAGAAAATAAATTGTTGTTGTTCTGTGATAATTAAAAAAGTATCAGCGCTGAATTTTTCGCATTTTAGAGATGATTAAGTAAAATTACATTCCAGTTGGAACGTGTTTCATAATCATTGCTTTATGCATGATTGATCTTTCGTGTCTATATTTATCCTGGAGTGAACAAAATATGGAGAGGGAAGGGTTAAAGTCTCTCAGAACCCCGAAGTTACCACCGGGAGAAAATAAGACTGAAATTCGATCACGAGGAAAAACCAAACAGGGCCAATTTTCAAATGAAACAATTCTTTCGACGTTAATCATCATAATTTCTTAAACAAAGTAAAAAAAATATAAAATGTGTTACCTCAATATTTTCAACGTGTTAGTTTCTATGTACTTGACAAACTTAAATACTAATTAAAATTATAATTATCTTAAAAAAAGTTTTCTGCTCAACTTCCGTTTTTTAGCCGTTTGGCATGTTTCTTTCTTCATAACACTTTACAACATAGTTGAAAAGTGTTTACGACTTTGTTCATTCTTTCTGTTTGTCTGTCTGTCTGTCCGTTAACACGATAACTGCCATGAAAATGACTTTATCAAAATGAAATTTTAGTATATTGTTCAAACGGTCAGTGGGACTTATGGGAGTATAAATTAATAATGTCACCCAATTAGTTTTGGATAGAACCCGGGTTCAAAAAATGAAATACATTAAACCCTATGGGACCTAATTTTTCAAACATTTTTTAAGCGGATTTAAAATTCACAAATTGCTTCGAAAGTTTTATGCAATATTCAAATTATCCCATAAAATATATAAAAAAAAATTCATTCAAATATTCAGTAGTTTTTTAAATAAAAATTAAAATAATAATTACACCCTTTATATGAAGAGTTCACGTGACCATTATATGAAGAGATCACGTGACCCACTTCAAAATAATATATGGCATCCATCTTGTGTCAAAATCGTGATTTTTAAAGTTTTTTTTAATTCATATTTAATGTTGCATCCGTCCTAAAACTGCTTTATTTTTGCTTAAATTATGTGCATCTACACACTGAAACAACGCAATTACAATATAGTTGAGTTTAAATGATCATCCAACTTTGATTATTTCTACAACGAAGCCTAATTTTCACTTATGAAAAATGTAAATACCGAAAGACGTTGAATGAGTTGTTGTTGTTGAAACCCAGACCGTCCGATCTACCAGAAAGGTGTAAGGTAACAGTTTGGACGATCGGGAAGTGCCACCCAATTTAGACCGGAACCCAGTGGGGGAGGCATCCACAGGGACCGTACCATTCTTTCCCTACCACCAAGCTCTCGGAAGGACGTTGAATGAGTTGTATAAGAATTGCTGCATTTCTTTAAAGCAAAATTATAAAGTAAAAATAAGTAAAAATTACTTACATTTGTTTCTATTAGGTACGGAGATATATAGAGATACCCCTAAAATAGATGGTATTCAAATCAAAATTTGCCGGAGTATGTTTCAAACATTTTTCACAGCAAAAAGTATATGAAGTAATAGCCAACATCACTCACAACATTCATTAAAAGTACTAAATTCTAATTATAATTTATAGAAATACTCTTATCCGTATAAAGGCTAGAATCTGACTGTTCGAAATTAAATCCAATTAGAGCTGTTCGAAAGAATGAAACAAAATGTGTTTACGTAAATAAAGTCAAATTAAGCTCATTTGTTAAGAATTACATCACGTTTCAAAATTCAGTAATCTGCTTAGTAATAATCGTCTTACAATTAACTCTTACAATTTTTCAATAAATGCATATTATTTATGAATAAAAAAATCTGATGTGGGCAGCACATGACTTTCCTTATATAATGCAATGAATGTACTACTTTTACAGTTAAAAAAATGTTATTCTTATAGTAGATACTTATATTCTTTCCAAGATATTGAATTTCCTTCAATTAGTCTTGATTCAAGTTCATTGATTTAGCGTCATTTTTATCCATTTGGCGAGATTTTCGCTAATTTGGCAACATTTAAAAATGTCGTCAAGTTGGCGAGATTTCACTAAATTCATCGCCAAAATCTCGCCAAGCGTTATGAACAGAGAAATAAGTTTTTCTTACAGCGGATAAATGACTATTGGCGTTCAAATACAAAAATATTACTCAAAGTATCTTTTCTCGTGAATGGAACAAGTTAGATCCACGAGAACGATGTCACCAAATTTATCGCATGATATTACATATGAAAAGTGAACATGTTTCTTAACAGTTAATATTTCTTTTTAATTTATGAGATTTTTTGATAAATTTATTTGAAAAATGTGCTATATCTCGAGAACGGTTCATGCTAACATTCTAAAGCTTATGTCAATCGTTTTCTAAGGAACAATTACATAAGAAATGTCTATTTGCGTAACTATATTAACGGTTTTGATTTATTGATGATTTTTTCAAAATTTCACTCGAAAATTTAGGGGTTCTGAACATGCGATTGTGTTTTAAAACAATAGACTTCCAGTATTCACGGATTGTGATTTTTGTACCACATTTCATTCGAATCGCTCCATTCGTTCGTGAAATATCGCCTCCACAGACTCACTGACACACATACACACACACACACACACACACACACACACACACACACTCACACACACATACTTTCACACCCACACGCACACACACATATTTTCACACACACACACACCAACACAGACATCACTTCAAAAAAATTCGATTCGTGATCAGGGATGCTTGAAACGTGCTCTCCCGTCGAAAACTGGAATTCGAATTTTTGATCCCATCACAATACTTTCCTTATACATTATGTATATAAGGAAAATAAAAAATTCAACGTGATCAATGTATAATTTGTCCTGCGATTTATCAAAAATTGGTAAAAGGAAATTGGTAAAATATGATTACTTTTAGTGATTGAATAATAATAAAATTATAAATCTATACATATAAGTTTATAACGTGATTTTTTTCCGAGATCCTTCAGACCCCCCCCCCCCCCCCAAAGGGACCTAAGGCGTTAAAAGGTTTATTTAGAGCTCAATGATCATGAAACTTTACAGTCTCAACTAGCATAGTGAAAAATAGCCACAATACCAATTTTATGTCCTGGACTTCATTAGCCCTCCTCCGCGGCAGAACGGGAGGACACATTGTCAAACTTGGTACCAATCAAAATATGTTTTTCAAACCCTTTGATATGAATGATAACACGCTGTAAATATGATCATTTAAACAGATGTAACAAATTTTTCAAAAAAAAATTTCCTATAAAATTAACAAAAAAAAAAATACTCAAAAATGGATTTTGTTATGAGAAAGTCAAGTAGAGCCACACTACAGTTAATTTTGCTGGTTCCCCCGTCTTTTACAAGCTTAAATACTAGATCAAACTTGATTTCTCAAAGTATAAATCCAAATATTTTCCCAACCTTGTTCATTTCTGCCCCAATCCGCTCTTTCGTAGAAACTCATCTTTCATGATGGCATCCGGAATGACGTGAAGAGGACGCTGGTTCCACCTCTCTCTTCCCAAGTCCAGATCCATAAATCAGTGACACGTCTCACATAGAAAACAGATGAAAACATTCCGAGCATAGTTCGAAAGTTCGCAGTTCGTAATGGTTATTGCCACCCCATTTCTAAAACATTCCAAGAAAATTAAGCGTGCTTTGGGATGATTTACAAAGGCACGGAAAACTACATCATTGTTTCATAACACAAAATTAGCTTAATCTATTTCCACTATTATTAATAAACTGGAAAATGCACCTGTTTGTCTCATCATCAGTATCATAATCTGTATTATAATCAGTATTATAATCTTAATCAGTATCGTAAAAATACCGAAATATAAATTTGGTATTCGTGACATCATTAGCCCCCTCGATAGGAGGATAAGGTCCCCCCGAGGGGATACGTTGTCAAATTTGGTGCAAATGAAAAATAATTTCATGCCCTTTAAAATGAAGGTTAACACACTGTAATTGTGATTATTTGAAGAAACAATTCAGATTTTTCAAATTTGTCTTGTAAAATTTAGTGGGAAAAATCACAAGCTACTTAAAAATGGATTCTGATATGAGAAAGTCGAGTGGAGCAACATTCCAGTTAATTGTATTAGTTCTCCTGTCTTTGACAGGCTTAAATACTAGATAAATACATATATATTTTTAAACTTGATTTCTTCATCCAAATATTCTCCCAACCTTGTTCATTACTACGACAATCCGTTAGAAACTCATTGTCGTGGGACAGTATTGGAATTTTCCTGTCGCCACTTCACTTCTAGAAAGTATTACCCCCCCCCCCTCTCTCTCCGTGGAAACGGTTGACATTCCATGGCTATGAGTAAGAGACCAGCTGCAGTGGTGAGAAAATGGCAAAGGACGCTATCTTATTTTTAAATAAAATGGACACCTGCAAGAGGGCTAGAGCCCCCCAATTTTTAGCCAACCCTTGGGAAGGGGCCAAATCCAGTGATTCGATGGAGCCCGGCCGCGTCACTGAATTTATGGGTTTTCGAACCTATAGCGGCCAAGCGTCAGTTATGGAGCCCGGCCAGGGGGCCGTCCGAGATCCCGACGAAGAGAAGAAGAGTTGAGAGAGAACTCAGTTGGTGATTTTCAGAGTTTAGACTGGGTCGTCTAATAACCGACGGATGAGTGCCACCTCGATGCCGTCCTGCCGTACCTAAAAGGGGTAAGTCCTTTTGTCCTCTCCCACTGCAGACTGAGTATCAGAGAATATATATTATTTAATAAGGAAGTTAACTGCCTAACTTGAGGGCTATTATGATATTTAATTTAACTAGAGAGGGGGAAATGATCAGATCGATCATTATCCAATACCTACTTAGCGAATGTAAATATGTTCTATGTAATTAAGATGACATTTTGTGGTTTTTTTAAATTTTAAGTAACAAGTTTTGAATATAAGTATTTTAAAATAAAAGCTTTATTAACTTTTAATTAGTATTTATTGTGTGTTCTCGTGATGCATTTTCTAATTAATCAGAACCTGGAGATATGCTCGGTAATCGAGCAAGTGGCGTGCAGAAGTACGATTAACGGCCAATGTGTAATTGTAAGATTTCAGCGGAGCCACGCCACATATTATGGCGCCGAGACCAGTCTTGTGCACAGTTATCAAAGTGCCTCGATTAATATTTGACTGGATAATGTAATTATTCAAAATTCAAAATTCAGAGAAATTTTTTTTTTGTGAAATGAATATGCATCATGGGAAGATCTTTGTAATATTGTAAATAATAAGTGAGTTAATATTTAATAATTTGAAAGTAGATATAAAAATTGTACAAGATGCCGGATACAAATAGTACAGAAGCGCCCGAGCAGGGAGGCGAAAATCAAAGTCGTTTACAGGGGTTAACCTTTTTACTTGGGGTATTCGAAGGAAATGCTGAAACAGACTGTAAAATATTTTTCGATCAATTTGATTCGATAGCCAAGCTAGGAAAATGGACCGAACCAGAAAAACTCGTAGTATTAAAGTCGCGTTTAAAGGGAAATGCACTAAAATTCCTAGCGAGTTCGCCGGAATTACGTAAAGAAAATTCGTACGAAGTACTAAAGGAAAGGCTACTAGAATTTTTTTCACAGAGGACTAGCATAACGACCCGCCAAATACAATTTACTCTAACTAAACAATTTGAAGGTGAGAGCGTTAAGGCATTAGCACACAGAATCAAATGTATCACGCTGACTTATCTAGAAAGTGCAGGTGATTTGAGTAGCGAGGAGTCGAAAAAAATCATTGACCAATTAAGACTAGGAAAATTTTTGGACGCACTAAACACGCAAATTAAGAGAGAGGTGCTAAAAGCAAACCCGTTATCCTTCGAAGCGGCGATTGTAATAGCAGAAAATATTGAAAACGCAATAGCAATTTCTCCACCTGAAACAGAAGCTGTAAACAATATTGTCACGCACCCTGGACCACCGGCTTTACAAACTGAAATCGAAAAACTACGAAAAGAACAGGAAAATGCTAACAGATATCTGTTAGAAACATTAGGCGAACAAATTAACGCACTTAGATTGGAACAAAACACACCTAAAGCTAGAACTTCTAATAATAATATCCCTAATGATATGTTTTGTCTATTTTGCGGACGCACAAACCATCTGATGATAAATTGTAGATTATATAACCGGGAAAATGAAATGCGTAGATCCCAGAGTTCACGCCCACAGCAGTTTAACAACCAGAGCGAAAGGCAATATACGCAAAGAGAAAGGCAGGGGCCAGCTAACAATTTCCCCCGCGGAGAATACGCAAGGCGAAATCGAGGGGTTTTCACGTACATTTAGAGGAAACAGATACAATGAGAGAGAAAATACATTCCCCAGAAGAGCTGCTTTAAACTAGAGAGGGGCGGCAATTATCATAAGCTCCCAAAAAACCCGCCCCAGTTAAGTTACGATGGATTTGGTTATGTTGATAACCAGGGAGAAATAAAGAATGTACAAATTCATAAGGATAGGAAGGTGTGTAAATACGAAGTGATTTCTGCTTTAGACGAAAAATTAGGAGAAAAATCTATAAAATTACCTACAATACAAGTTATGTTTAATAAAAGGCCCGTTGCAATGATGGTAGACAGTGGAGCGACGATTAGTATAATCGGAAAAGAAGAATTCCAAAAAATAAGGGAAATATGTCACGTCAAATATTTATCTAGATCAGTCACAATTAAAACGTTGGCAGGAGAAAGACTAAATTATATAAACGTTATACAAACGTCATTTAAAATTGAAAATAAAATCTTTAAACACATATTCTACGTTACTACCGCCAAATTTCCGCATAATTATGCTGGGATAATCGGTTTTGATTTTTTGAAACTTCATAACGCCATCATCGATACTAAACAAAACATAATAAAAATAGATAATATAATAATCCCTTTAGGAGAGCAAGAAAGCGTGCTAAATATAAATTCAGATACAGCAATTAGAACGCTCAAGAAAATTAAAATAGACCCGCAAGAATCTAAACTAGTTGAAATTAATTGCACTTACACAGAAAATAAATTAGAAAATTATAATTTTGAACCAAAAATTTTAAAACAGCCTTTAAACATCAACCCAACGATTTTTCACTTAGAAACAGAAGAGACTAACCCAAATAAATTCATATCAATTAAGAATGAAGGATCACATAAAATTACACTTAATAAAAACACTTTGATAGGGAAATTAAAACACAATATTAAACAGGCTAATGAGGAAATTCACCTTACAGATACTAATAGGAATAAAATAGAATTGGAAGAGAGAATAAATAAAATAAGAGAAATTAGACGGAACGAATTACTGGAAACAGACTTTAACTTAGACCACATGCCAGTCGATCAGAGGAAAGATTTATTGAAATTATTAATGGATTACGGAGACGTATTTTCCAAAAATTTAAACACTTTAGGATGTACTGAAGTAGTAAAACCTAAATTTATTTTATCGCACCAGAATCCGATAGAAATTAGAGCTTATGACGTGCCCTACGCTTTGAGAAAAGAATTAAAAAGACAAATTGATGAAATGTTGCAAGCAAACATAATTAGGCATAGCGACTCTAATTATAGCGCAGGAATGGTTCTAGTGAAAAAACAAAATACAGATAAATTCAGAATTTGTTTGGATATACGACTCTTAAACAGTATCTCACAGAACTTTAATTATCCAGTACCAAAAATTCAAAATATTATGACAAAACTAGCAGGTTTCGAATTTTACGCAAAATTAGATTTCCAGAGCGCATTTTCACAAATTTTATTACCAGAGGAAGAAAGACATAAGATGGCATTCACAAGCCCATATGGAAGATTCGAATACAATAGATTAATATTTGGACATAAAACTAGCGGCGCGTGGTTTCAAAAAGCTATAGATATCGTTCTTAGAGATTTACACGAACATGACATTTACGCATATTTTGATGATGTGGTTTTAGCGGCACACACATATGAAGGATTAAAAGAGAAATTAGAGCTTGTTTTTCAAAGGCTAAGAGATTTTAATTTAACATTGACACCGACCAAATGTGAATTCTCTAGAGAGAAAATGGAATATTTAGGGTTTACAGTGACTAAACAGGGATTAAGTCCAACTGATAATAATACAAAAAAAATTGTTTCTTTTCCCAGACCAAACACTGTTCGAAAACTTAAAAAATTTTTAGGCCTATGTAATTTTTATCGAACATTAATCCCAGACTATGCGCAACTCACCGCTCCACTAGTTGAGCTAACGGCTAAGCGGAATAAATTTTCATGGTCTCCGCAATGCAATGACGCATTTCAAGAACTACAAAATAAATTTTTCCAACATCCTTTAGTGCTACAACCGGATTTAGACAAACCATTCTACCTTAATACAGACGGAAGCTCGACCTCTATTTCTTCAGTTCTATTACAAAAGAATAATGAACGCTTACAACCTGTACTTTACTACAGTAAAAAACTTAAACCACACGAGCAAAGATATCCCGCAGTAAAAACAGAGCTCATGGCTATATTCTATGGAGTCAAAAATTTCCACAATTACCTTTACGGAAAAAAATTCTATATTATTTCCGACCACAGACCCCTTAAATATCACTTAAAAATTTCTAACCCGGCTAATTTAGAAGCCCGCTGGCTATTAAAACTATCTGAATATGATTATGACTTTATACACATAGACGGAAACTCCAACATCTTAGCAGACTATCTCTCCAGAGAAAATTTCGAGAACAACCTCAGTAACATAGAAATTGTAGAAAAAAAAATAATATGGAAACAGTAAACAGCTTAGAAAATAAATCCCAACTTCCAAATATCAAAGAAATACACACAGAGCAAATTAAAGACGAAATTTTAAATAAACTTAGGAATAATATTAGAGAACAGCAGCATAGTAAAACTAAGGATTTCGAACATTATTTTATTGACCCAGAAACGGATTTATTGATGTATGTCTCGCAAGATAAAAATATCATCCGCGATAACGCAATAGAACGGGTAGTGGTTCCGAAGACTTTACAAAGTAGAATTTTACTACATTTGCATAGCCCTCATCAGGGAGTAGGAAAACTGTACGATTTGGTTAGCAAACGCTATTTTTGGGTTGGAATTTATGGAGACACAAAGAATTATGTAAATTCTTGTGAGGACTGTAGGGGACTCAAAGGAGTTCACCCCCCCTTCCCATTAGGTAGGAATGTAATTCCGCACTATCCCGGAAATTTACTGTCACTTGACATTTTGGGACCTCTAAGAAGAAGTAAATATGGGAACCGGTACATTTTGACTGTGGTATGTCATTTTAGCAGGCACGCGGAACTTTATCCGATAGATAACATTACGGCAGACACCATTGCAACAAAATTAATTACGTATGTAACTACTTACGGCAAAAGTGAATTTGTGTTGACGGACCGCGGGAGCCAATTTACTAGCCAATTATTCAAAGCTATACTTGATAAACTAGATATACATGCAAAATTAACTTCAGCAGCGAATCCGAGAACAAACGGAATCTCAGAAAGAATTAATTCAGCCATAAAACGTGCAATCGAGTGTTACAAACAAGACGATTGGGAAACAGCCGTAGGAATTCATAAAGCATGTTATAATGCAGTAGACCACCCAGCCACAGGTATGTCACCGAACTTCTTGTTCTTTTCACGGGACTTACCATTATTTATGGACATCGTACCAAATAACGCGGAAGAGACTCAAAATTATATACGAAATCAACCTCAAAAGCTGGAAACTATGGCCGTAGCATACAAACAAGCCTACGAAAATTTAATCCGCACACAAGAGATACAGGAGGAAAAATATTTACAAAAAGCAAAATTTAGAAAACTAGAATTAGGCCAAAAAGTTTTTGTCAAAAACATTCCAAACTTCGGAAAAAAACGTTTTAGAGGCCCGTATAGAATAATAGAAAAACTAACAACCCACTTATTTTTATTAAAACTAATTAAAGATCCTAGGGCAAAGCCAATCAAAATAAATATAAATCGCATATATGAAATGCCTGATAGGAGACCGCATTTATTGCATGAAACACAGTTCGACGCGGAAAGCCAACCGTTTACGGGAAGATACGCTCAGAGCGTCTTACAAAACATTGCGCCGGAGATAAGCGTTGCCACCGCGGAAGCTGATGATCGCTCCTTCGAGGGCATTCTCCCATTTCAACTCGAATTGGAAGAAAGCCTCTCTCCGAGGAGGGAAACGGAAGTCCGCTCCCCCCTCCCGCCAGAACAGATTCAAGAGAGACAGCAAAGCGTCGCAGACAGTTCGGTAGAAGGGCCTGGTCAACCGACTATTACTATCACAGAGAATACAACGAACACTGACAAAGTTAGCTCAAATAATTTAAATAATCCCCAAGAGGAGGAGAACGTAGAAAATATACATAAACAGAAATCAACCGTTTACGGGAGAGTATTTCGCAACTCTCATTATAATCTGAGGCCACGGAAAATAAAATAACATGAATAGGTCAGTGGAAAATAATTTAAAGTTACACGTAGGTCACGTAAATAGAAGTTAAAATAATACCGATTAAAATTAATCCAGAGAAAAGGTTATCTCAGTAAAGACTTAGAGGAGTAAAACGAAATGTAACAAGAATTCTTTATGATTAACGTGCCATTATAAATAATATTTAAAGAAATAACCGTAAAAGTGAGGCAATTAAATTAAACTTTCACGTAATTTAAAAACTTAGGGAGTTAAGGTAAGATAAACTGAGATGCAGGCGTCTAAAGTTTAAATGACCGGACAGACAGAGCGATCGGCTGTCAGTCGAACAACCTAAGCAAATCTAATTACTAAAATAAGTAATTTAAACTTTAAGTAAGCAAATCTAAGCACCCAAGCGAAGCAAGTACATTAAACTGTAATCCTAAAAAAAAAAAAATAAGAGTAATTTCACTCACGGAACTTCCAGAAAAATTAATATGTGTAATCCAATTTGTATAAATCCGTTGTGCAGCACACAAAGAGAAAGCACACTGCCGCGTTGACTTTGAATTTTTTTCGACTCTACTCGCTCTAGTCACATGACAAGCGGAAGCAAATCACGTACGCGGTTTCAATTAGAGAGAATTACCGTAGGACAGAATCAAAGACAGCGTCTGTTATTGGCCCACGTAAACAGAAAGAAAAGAAAAAAAAACTTTTGTCAGGTCGTACGAAAAGTGACCGCTGCTAGCGTAGGATGTATACGGCGGTACAAGCCTTTACCGGGGATGGCAATTTTAAACCGGACAGCCGGGTGTTACGTAAGGAGGGGAATCAAAAATGATTAGAAATGATTAGAGGATTAATTAGAAATGATTAGAGAAATTAATTAGGAATGAATAAAGAAATGGTTAGAGAATTAAGTAGAAATTAGTAGAAAAATTATTAGGAATGAATAGAGAAATTATTAGAGGATTAATTAGAAATGATTAGAGAAATTAATTAGAAATGAATAGAGAAATGGTTAGAGAATTAAGTAGAAATTAGTAGAAAAATTATTAGGAATGAATAGAGAAATGGTTAGAGGATAGATTGTGGTGATTGATTAAGGTCTAGAATGAAATAAGACATTTAAGAGAGCTCTTGTAAATAAGAATAAATAATTCTTAAGAAAACAAACATTCCTTGTTCAATAAGAATTTCTATAAAGAATATGTATATAAATGATTAATGTAAAATAAAGGTGATTAAGATAAAATAAATGTATTTAATGTAAAATAAGTAGGTTAAGAATGTAGAAAACATTAAAAGTTAAATGTTCTCTGGTACAATGCAGTGGACAGAGTTCAAGGACTCCAAAGCTCCTAAGTCTAGTTGTATATTAAAGTACGAATAGAATGTCTAATCTGAAATTACATCAGCTTTTTTTATATTGATAAAGTACATTGTGGAAAAAAAAACTATGTGCATTTACATACCCTAACTATGATTACTGCAGAAGTTTGCAGACACGGATCCGGTCTTCAAAAAACGAAAGTTGCCATTATAAAGACGTTTGCAGCAACAAAGGCGTAGTTGTACAGCTCACATAAGCCTTTACCAGCACATGTATGCAGCATCATTAACCGAAAACGAAATCATGCCTTCCTTGGACCAAAGGGTACCAAACAATGCAACTTCATTTTCATCGTTTAGTGCAACGTTGTAATGCAACTGCATTTTTATCGTTTAATGCAACGTCTTAGTGCAACTCCATGTTCGCAGTGTTAAGTGCAACGTCATTTACACAGTTTTAGTGCAACTTCTTTTTATAAAGTGATGTCACAGCTGATCCTGCTCAGAGAATATTCCTTCCATATGGAATATCACTAATTTTGTCACAGCCTACAGAACAATATCAATCCTTTAGTGTATAATGTGAACGAACAATTGTTCCCAATTCATGTGTTCTCATGACAAACTTTCATATTTTGTGAACACAAGTAACAGACTGGAAAGTACAATCAGTATGCTACATTAGACAGTGACAATATTTACGCCAACGGACAGTGACAATATTTATACCATACGGACAGGGACAATCTCGCACCTTAATTAGTTCTTGGACATACATGGAGAGACAGAATATTTCCATACCTATAGGGCGTGTCATTATGTATATAATTTAATGTATAATTTTATTGTTAAATGTTATTGTTATCTCTGTTTATATATGTATACTGTGCATAATTTGTAACCCTTTATTCTTTTGGTAGTTTAAGCTTTTGAAAAAGAAACTTGGTTTCTTTTCCCTTGTTTGGGGGAAGCCAGTGTCGTGGGACAGTATTGGAATTTTCCTGTCGCCACTTCACTTCTAGAAAGTATTACCCCCCCCCCTCTCTCTCCGTGGAAACGGTTGACATTCCATGGCTATGAGTAAGAGACCAGCTGCAGTGGTGAGAAAATGGCAAAGGACGCTATCTTATTTTTAAATAAAATGGACACCTGCAAGAGGGCTAGAGCCCCCCAATTTTTAGCCAACCCTTGGGAAGGGGCCAAATCCAGTGATTCGATGGAGCCCGGCCGCGTCACTGAATTTATGGGTTTTCGAACCTATAGCGGCCAAGCGTCAGTTATGGAGCCCGGCCAGGGGGCCGTCCGAGATCCCGACGAAGAGAAGAAGAGTTGAGAGAGAACTCAGTTGGTGATTTTCAGAGTTTAGACTGGGTCGTCTAATAACCGACGGATGAGTGCCACCTCGATGCCGTCCTGCCGTACCTAAAAGGGGTAAGTCCTTTTGTCCTCTCCCACTGCAGACTGAGTATCAGAGAATATATATTATTTAATAAGGAAGTTAACTGCCTAACTTGAGGGCTATTATGATATTTAATTTAACTAGAGAGGGGGAAATGATCAGATCGATCATTATCCAATACCTACTTAGCGAATGTAAATATGTTCTATGTAATTAAGATGACATTTTGTGGTTTTTTTAAATTTTAAGTAACAAGTTTTGAATATAAGTATTTTAAAATAAAAGCTTTATTAACTTTTAATTAGTATTTATTGTGTGTTCTCGTGATGCATTTTCTAATTAATCAGAACCTGGAGATATGCTCGGTAATCGAGCAAGTGGCGTGCAGAAGTACGATTAACGGCCAATGTGTAATTGTAAGATTTCAGCGGAGCCACGCCACACTCATCTTTCAGGATGGCATCCGTAATGACGTGAAGAGGACGCTGATTCCGCCTCTCTCTTCCCAAGTCCAGATCCATAAATCAGTGACACATCTCACGTAGAAAACAGATGAAAACATTCCGAGCATAGTTCGAAAGATCGCAGTTCGTAATGGTTGTCACCCCCCCCCCTTTCATTTCTAAAACATTCCAAGAAAAATAAGCGTGATTTGGAAGGATTTTTGAAGACACGGAAAACTATATCATTGTTTCATAACACAAAATTGGCGTAATCTACATTGTTAATAAACTAGAAAATGCACCTGTTTGTCTCATCATCAGATAGAGTGGCTTATCTGCATATCATGCAACTTTTATGGATAGACTTGGTATGTTATCACTCATCATCTAGGCCTTTTGGCTGTCTGTCTTCATGTCATTCTGGCTATTTTCTCAGATTGGGCGTAACTTAATGGTTATGGGAGCCTCCAGACAAACGACCCATTCGTTTTTGAGTCTTCAAACTAGAGTAATCTAATAGTTTTTAACACTTCCCAACGTAGTTGTAAAGTGTTTATGACTTTGTTCATCCTGTCTGTCTGTCTGTCCGTTCGCGCGATAACTGCCGTAAAAATGACTTTATCAAAATGAAATTTTAGTATGTCGTTGAGACGATCTGTGGGACCTATGGAAATGGAAATTAAAAATATCATCCAATTAGTTTTGGATTGAACCCCGCTTGAAAAGTGAAATACAGGGAACCCTAAGGAACCTAATTTTTCAAACATTTTTTAAGTGAATTTAAAATTCACAAATTGCTTCGATAATGTTAGGAAATATTCGAATTATTCCATAAAATATATAAAAAGTATTTCAGCAAAATATGTTTCGTGTTTTTTAAATAAAAATTAAAATAGTAATTGCACTCATATAGTATGAAGAGATCGCTTGACCCATTTCAAAATAAAATAGGGCATCCATCTTTTTTCCCAGAGTACAAATCATGATTTTTAAAGTTCTTTTAAATGTATATTTAGTGTTGCATCCGTTCTAAAACCACCTAATTTTTACGTACTTTTTGTGCACCTATATTCTACGTCAACGCAATTACAATATTTTTTTAATTTCAATGATTGTCAAACTTTGATTATTTCTACAAGAAATCATTATTTTGATGAATGCAGAATGTAAAGATGAGTTATATATGAATTGCTAAAAGTTTTTCAAGCAAAATTATTTAACTCTGGAGTCTGGAATAAAAGTGTATAAATGAAATATTCACTGCTTTTACATAGAGAACCAGACGATTTATATTTCGATGACGTCCTTTGAATAAAGTTCATTTATTTCGATGAAATTTTAAGTTTTCAAATAAAATAAAATTGTCGTAGTTCTGTGATAATTAAAAAAACATCCCCACTGAATGTATCGCAATTTGAATTGTGACTTTAGCAGTAATCTGGTTGCATATATTTTCTTATATCCTGCTTCCAGGCAATTGTTAACAAACTTTGTATTCCTTTTCAAATTCTAACAAAGAAAATTAAGGTAACTGTTGAAACTTACAATGTTCTAAGTAGTGTTTTAATTTAAAAAAAGCCCGCGTTCGTAATCAGTGTTAATGAAGCTACCAAAGAACGAATCCTTCTTCCTGTCAAAGATTTAGAACAGAAAGGATTGAGAAGTGTCACTATCGTTGACAATGATGGCCTCCAGAAACACGCATTAGCAGCCATAACATATGATCACAGAATTAAAACTATATCTGAATTACTTAAAATTGAAAGTTTTGATAGTATATAAAAATCAGTGTCTGAAAGTTCTGGTAGTACAAATGTTCTAGTAGTACAAAAGAAACTGTGTAAAAGTTCTGGTAGTACAAAGAAAACTGCGTCTGAAAATTCTGTAGTACAAAGTAAACAGTATCTTAAAGTTCTGATAGGACATAAGAAACTGTGTCTAAAAGTTCTGGTAGTACAAAGGAAACTGTGTCTTAAAGTTCTGGTAGTACAAAGGAAACTGTATCTAAAAGTTCTTGTAGTACAATATGTGAGGCCAGAATATGTCCTCACATGAGGCATGTTTATTGCAGTAGTTATGGTGCATAGAACGGCTAACAAAGATCGAGTCTGGCTCGCGCCGGTGTTTACAACAACTTGAACTTTTAGGTCAAATACAATAAATTTGAGTGTCCCAGGCCAAAGGGGGCTGAAAGGGGCCTTGATAAATGTCAAGTGATGATGCAAGCCACACACGAAAGAGTTGTGGCCGTACGGTCAGCAATAAGACGGATGCAAGCCCCAGCGTGATGAGCCGAAGATTAAACTGTAAGGTATGTGCTCATTTCCCCAGGTCATAGAAATTATCGAAAGCTAATATTGCGGGTCATATCTCCCCTAGCTAAAACATTAAATGAAAATTGATAATAATTGAAAGTTGATATTGTTGAAAATTAGTGCTTTTGATAAATTGATGTTGTTAATAAATGATATTGTTAAAGTTTTAAATAGCCTAATCTTTTTAATATTAATTAATAATTCTTTTCAGGACTTACACAAAAGGTAAAAATAATTGGAGGGTTATTGCTGCACAACAACGAGCGATGTACGTTTAAATGTTATTTCCACTAGTGTGTTTCAACGGCCATGTTTTCAATGATTAATAAACAATTAATATTAATAATAATTTTAATAATATCTTAAAACGTAACTCTTTATAATTCGTATTCCCACACAAAATAAACTGTGTCTGAAAGTTCTGATAGTACAAAAGAAACTATGTCTGAAAGTTCTGGCAGTACAAAAGAAACTGCGTCTAAAAGTTCTGGTAGTACATAGGAAACTGAGTCTGAAAATTCTGGTAGTATATAGGAAACAGTGTCTGAAAATTCTGGTAGTAGAAAATAAACTGTGTCTGAAAGTTCTGGTAATTCATCAGAAACTGTGTCAGACAGTTCTGGTAATACAAAAGAAACTGCATCTAAAAAGTTCTGGTAGTATAAAGAAAACTATGTCTGAAACTTCTGGTAGCATAAAAAAAACATTGTCTTAAAGTTCTGGTAGTTCAAAGGAAACTGTGTCTGAAGATTTTGGTAGTACAAAGGAAACTGTGTCTGAAAGTTCTGGTAGTAAAAATAAAACTGTGTCTTAAATTTCTGGCAGTACAAAGGAAGCTGTGTCTGAAATTTCTGGCAGTACAAAATAGACTGTGTCTGATAGTTCTGGTAGCACAAAAGAAACTGTGTCTGAAAATTCTGGTAGTACAAAGGAAACTGCGGCTGAAAGTTTTGGCAGTACATACGAAACTGCATCTGAAAATTCTGGTAGTACAAAGGAAACTGTGTCTTAAGGTTCTGGTAGTACAAAGTAAACTGTGTCTGAAAGTTGAGGTAGTACAAAGAAAACTGCGCCTGAAAGTTTTGGCAGTACATACGAAACTGCATCTAAAAGTTCTGGTAGTACAAAGGAAACTGTGTCTGAAAGTTCTAGTAGTACAAAAGAAACTGTGTCTTAAAGTTCTGGTAGTACAAAGGAAACTGCGCCTGAAAGTTTTGGCGGTACAGTAGACCCTCCTATAACACGGGTTCATATAAGACGGATTCGTATAAACACGGCGGAAAAATTGTGATCGTATTCGTATAACACGCTAAAAGAGGCTCATATAACACGGTAAAAGAATGAGACAGATGTTTCGATTTTATTATGTTTTAGCTCCAATAATTAATATAACTTTTGGCTGGTAACACAAAACGTCATTGTGCTTCTGAAATTTCAGGGAAACCCCATTTTTCGAGGAGATCGTATCAGTTTGTTTCTAGTTGTGATGCACATTAAACGTGTCTGAAAAAACGTTTATATCGTATATTTTATTTTATTCAACTTAAATTTGAGGGAAAAAATGTTTTAGGAAAATAAATTTTTGCTAAATTAAACCCGATTTCATCTAGAGGAAGTACATATCTATTATCTCTGGTACATACATGCTATCAATTAAGCTGTGTTTAAAGTCAAGAGTGTGTTAAATAAATTTAAAAAAAGATATCATAATACGTACATAAATTAGGTAAGTCTAATTATTTTATAATTTTTACGTTAGAAATTTTGTCTTTAGTCATCATGACTCCTACCATGGAGAAGAATTCTAAGAAGAGCAGAAAATGTATATCCCTTGAAGAAAATATTAAAATTTTGGATAGGTTAAAATCTGGTGAGAAATGAATAGTCATTGCTAAAGATTTAAAATTAAACGAGGCAACAACTCGAACAATAAAAAGAAATGTAAACAAAATAAGAGCTAGAATTTCCTCTGGATCTTTAGTAAGTCTGAATAAAACTGCTCGTATAAAAGACACTTTAATGCCTAAAATGGAAAAGTGTTTGATGTTATGGATAGAAGATTGCTCTTCAAGGAATTTTCCTTTGAATAGTAATGTGATAAAGCAAAAGGTAACAAAGATTTACCAGCATGTAAAAGAGCTTGAATCCGTTTCTTTTAATGAAACACATCGACATGAATTTAAAATCAGTAAAGGTTGGTTTAACAGATTTAAGAATCGATTTTCCTTGCACAATGTCAAAAAATCTAGAAGAACATTTTACGAATAATGATCCATCAACAAAGCCCTCTGAGGAAATTAAGAAAAATTGAAAGATTGTTTAGCTCCATATTGTGAAGTAAAAGAAGATTTAGAAAGTAACAATAATAAATTGTTGAAAGCACAAGAAGATACCCTTTTAAACAACGAAAATAACAGGGAAGAAACAAGTGAATCTTCAAGCTATGAAATAGCACAACCAACATTTAAATGAAGATGTCGTTGGAACCTAATTATGGATAGCTCCTACAGTGTTCAAAATTATATAAAAAAAAAGTGTAACTGCTTCTCTTATTTAACGTAAAATGAATAACAAAACATTTTTATTTCAATATTTGTTTGTTTTGAAGAGAAATAAAAAATATTTTAACTCTTACATATTAAATATTTATTTTACATCTTTGTTAAGTATCTGTATAAGTGTATGTTTATGCATAAGTAAACTGCATGTGAGCCGCTCATTTGTCAAAACGATTAAGTCCATAAAAGAAAAGGTAGAAAATATGTATTGATAAATTTTTATACATTTCTTGTGAAAACATTCATTATTCAACGGCTATAAAAATTATTGTCATGTAGTGTCTTAAGCCTAATTATTAAAGAAAGTTATTTTAAATATAACAAGTAAGTTAATTACTCGCTTTGGGCTGTGAAAGGTTCATGTATTTGTATAATCTAAGTGACTCGCACAACACGGATTCATATAACACGGAGCGTATCTACCGTGTTATAGGGGGGTCTACTGTATATACAAAACTGCATCTGAAAATTCTGGTAGTACAAAGGAAACTGTGTCTGAAAGTTCTGGTAGTACAAAAGAAACTGCGTCTTAAAGTTCTGGTAGTACAAAGGAAACTGTGTCTGAATTTTCTAGTAATACAAGCTCTAAAGAAAATGATAGTGTTACAAATGACGACAATGTGAAGCATATTTAAAATAAAAGTGAAGATTGGGCTGAAGTTGAAAGTGATCAAGTATCAGACAAAAATAAAAGTTTTGATCCCAAAGAAAATTTAAGAGGAAAACAAATCAAATCTCATTCTCCTGAAGATCCATCCATAAATGCAATTTCCACAAGTGACTTTATAACGTCTCATGAACTCTGATGAGAAGCTGTAACCAGTGAGAAGTCTGACATAGAACCGGATATCGACGAAACTGTTGAGAGTGTAAAAAATCCATTTGAAAATGGTATGATCATATTTCTATATATCTTATTTTTTATATTTTTGAAGATTTTAAGTTCATAATTTGTATTTACTTTACATTTTACTGTTTCGAAAATTCTATTTTGATGTTGTCCTGATGCTAACTCGTCGATATTTATGAGAAAGAAACCACGAAGTTGTCAGTACTGTAAAGAATTTTTCAACGATTTTGTCTTCAATTGTTACAGACAAACAGGCAATATTCTTGTGTATAAATATCAATCACAACTGCGTCCGTAGAAAATATTTCATTTTTGCCTTAGCTTCAAAGTATTTACACTTTTCATTCCGACTTTACCCTCACTATTGTATTCTGTATTTCGACTTTCGTTGTACAAAGTGATATTTTCAAATTTTCACTTTTCCAGAAATAGAAATGTGCTGATGTTTAAAACTCAGTTAAGATTAATTTGTAAATATAAGCAAAGCAAGAAGTTCTTTTACGAAATAAACATCAGTTCGTCATCTTGTTTTTATAAAATACTATTAATAATTTGAATATGGAGTCTTATCCATTTAAAAAATGGGTAACAGTATGAGTATGGTTCTTTTGTCCTTAATTTATACATTTTTACTGAGTGTTTTTATCGATTGATGCGAACATGTATTAAAATAAAGTTTGAGGACGAAAATTCTCACGGAATTGCGATTATATGATTTAAAATTAATAAAATAAATCAGCCGTTGGTGTGTTAGATATTTATCGGTTTTTCCTTTTTCAGAAAGACCGTCAAATGAAGGCAGTCTGCCGGAGATTAAGAGGATGATGGTTCTAGCAACGTTGGCAAGAACTCCGAAAATCCCTTTGTTGTTACAAACAAGCTCCGGATGACAATTAATATGTGAAACTTTGTCAGATCGGCATTTAAGACAACAGATGAACTTAAGACGTGATAAACGTCCTGTTGAAGCATAAGTCGTACCCATATGATAACTGAGATGGGCACCGGAGGGACCCGAAATGCAAATATCTCCTCGTAGCGGGTCCAGGTAATTGTTTTGGTCAGAAAAATGGCTAAACCAAGCTAAAGCTACATAGACTAAAAATTTAGGCCAGTTAGTTTACATATACAAAAACCAAAATTCTTGCCTGGACAGTGACCAAGAGGGATTACAAAGATTACTTTTTATTAACTAGTCACATATAACTTTTTATTAACTAGTCACATATAACTTTCAAAAGAAAAACATTTTAATAACTTCTGTACACTTGTGTGAACAACCTGGGTTATTTCTTCAAATTTAGGCCAGTTAGTTTACATATACAAAAACCAAAATTCTTGCCTGGACAGTGACCAAGAGGGATTACAAAGATTACTTTTTATTAACTAGTCACATATAACTTTTTATTAACTAGTCACATATAACTTTCAAAAGAAAAACATTTTAATAACTTCTGTACACTTGTGTGAACAACCTGGGTTATTTCTTCAAATTTAGGCCAGTTAGTTTACATATACAAAAACCAAAATTCTTGCCTGGACAGTGACCAAGAGGGATTACAAAGATTACTTTTTATTAACTAGTCACATATAACTTTTTATTAACTAGTCACATATAACTTTCAAAAGAAAAACATTTTAATAACTTCTGTACACTTGTGTGAACAACCTGGGTTATTTCTTCAAATTTAGGCCAGTTAGTTTACATATACAAAAACCAAAATTCTTGCCTGGACAGTGACCAAGAGGGATTACAAAGATTACTTTTTATTAACTAGTCACATATAACTTTTTATTAACTAGTCACATATAACTTTCAAAAGAAAAACATTTTAATAACTTCTGTACACTTGTGTGAACAACCTGGGTTATTTCTTCAAATTTAGGCCAGTTAGTTTACATATACAAAAACCAAAATTCTTGCCTGGACAGTGACCAAGAGGGATTACAAAGATTACTTTTTATTAACTAGTCACATATAACTTTTTATTAACTAGTCACATATAACTTTCAAAAGAAAAACATTTTAATAACTTCTGTACACTTGTGTGAACAACCTGGGTTATTTCTTCAAATTTAGGCCAGTTAGTTTACATATACAAAAACCAAAATTCTTGCCTGGACAGTGACCAAGAGGGATTACAAAGATTACTTTTTATTAACTAGTCACATATAACTTTTTATTAACTAGTCACATATAACTTTCAAAAGAAAAACATTTTAATAACTTCTGTACACTTGTGTGAACAACCTGGGTTATTTCTTCAAATTTAGGCCAGTTAGTTTACATATACAAAAACCAAAATTCTTGCCTGGACAGTGACCAAGAGGGATTACAAAGATTACTTTTTATTAACTAGTCACATATAACTTTTTATTAACTAGTCACATATAACTTTCAAAAGAAAAACATTTTAATAACTTCTGTACACTTGTGTGAACAACCTGGGTTATTTCTTCAAATTTAGGCCAGTTAGTTTACATATACAAAAACCAAAATTCTTGCCTGGACAGTGACCAAGAGGGATTACAAAGATTACTTTTTATTAACTAGTCACATATAACTTTTTATTAACTAGTCACATATAACTTTCAAAAGAAAAACATTTTAATAACTTCTGTACACTTGTGTGAACAACCTGGGTTATTTCTTCAAATTTAGGCCAGTTAGTTTACATATACAAAAACCAAAATTCTTGCCTGGACAGTGACCAAGAGGGATTACAAAGATTACTTTTTATTAACTAGTCACATATAACTTTTTATTAACTAGTCACATATAACTTTCAAAAGAAAAACATTTTAATAACTTCTGTACACTTGTGTGAACAACCTGGGTTATTTCTTCAAATTTTTTTTAACTAAAAATGTTAAGTTTTTAGAAATACGTTTTAATATTCTATTTTTTTTCGCACTGCAACTATTTCCCATGTTTAATTAATAAATGAGACGCATAATGATTATTTAAGAAATCGTCGTAAATGACTGTTTAATTAATGGATAGTGCATAGCTCTAATAAATATACATATTCTGCCATGTCTGGTCACCTGGTGCTTCATGGACAGGTTAATTTGCTAAAATTCCGATTTTAATAATTCTGACAATTTTATTAAAATTAATAAATGCTTATCTATTGCCTAAAAATCATTATTTACCATTTTGTTTGTTTGTATTTCTGTATTTTATATAAAGCTAAAAAAACTTTAAAAAATATTAAAAGGAAAAATAAATATCTCATTCAAAGTTTAACATATTATGACAATCTCTAGCAAAATTCAGAATATCTATTAGTAGGGGAGTAATAAGTGTTCGAGCTCATTTGGAGTTATACTTTAAAATAAAGTCATTCCGGAGCTATAAGAATATTTTGCCATCTTATTATTTAGGACTCTGAACAGAGAGGGGTGGCGCTTCTACAAAACACGTGATTTTCCATGAATGGATGGTTTTATTCATGGAATTGTAAAGAAGGTGATAAAACTCCTATGGTTGAAATGCTTGAAAATGTCATAATGCTTTGAGAATTATATCTAGGTGTCGCCAGTGTCAGTACAGCAGCTGATATTGCTAGTTGATACAACAGGAAAGCCTAATATTTAGTATATATACTTTTGATTATTTTAAATTAAGGGTTCCCTAATTACTAATGTAATTAAGCAGTACTTTTTCATAACTGTAAGATAGAGTACAGGATATAGGGAGATAAAAATAAATTAAAAGGTAAAATAATTTCGAATATGTAGGAATATTCTTTATTGTTTCAATTCTACTTTGCATTGCACGCATAATTTATTTTACAAAATGGGCTGTTTATATAAATTTCTTAAGCCTTTCGCCATAAAAATGCATACAATACAAAGCTACTTATCTTATCCAAGCTCCACCTGACGAGTTTCAAACCATATTGGCGTTTCCTTAATATGAAGTTTTAACTCCTTACTTTTACACCCATGGTTTTACCAGTAATATTAGAACAAGGGATATATTTTTAATCGTTTAGTTAACCTTACGGCCTTTTGTTACTACATGGACTACATATCATCAATAATCATTGAATTTTGATATATGAGCAATAAATATGTAAAAAACTAAATTGTCTTACGACTTACCAAAAACACAATCTTTACGTCTAATTTTAAATTCCTAATTTGGGACATAAAAGAGCAAAAAATATGATAATATAATGTAACGTTACCACAATAAATAATGTTGTAAAATATAATTTTCATCGATCCCTCATTAAATCCCTAAAACTATCCAAATATCCAGTATTTCTTACACTTTATAAAATCCAACATGCCTTAGCCTCCAAATGACTTTTATTCTATTTCCTTTAATAGACGCCATTCATACGTTGTATTTAAGCAAGGTCTATTGAAAGGTAAGGTTGGCCAAAGATTGTACGCCAACAGCTGGAAATCTCCCCTCCCTTCGCGACTGACGTCACTGGTCCCAAAGACAGGTCCGTAGCCCGTTGCTGTCATAAGAAATACATTGAATACCGCAGCAATTTTCTTAATTTAAATATACATCACATAGTATATTGAAATTTCTACCGAGTAAATGATATATTACATTTCATTATTCATATATAAGAATATAATATTAAATAAAACTAGTTATGGGAAAATTTATTTAGGACTGTATTGTTAGAGTTGTTTTTAAGCATCTCTAACGATGACATTAGCAATTGAGCTGTTTAAACTATGCTGAAATATTTTCTGCATTTTAAAATTGTTATTAGTTTTTCTTTAATAAGTGCATAGTAAAATATCGGAGGATTTAGCTAAAATACAAGGCACTATTATTCTATCTCAGACTAGAATAATAAGCCAACAAAACCTGTTCATTTTTATCGAACTGCTTTAAAATATCATGCTTGTAGACTTGACATGATAAAATAAATTAGAAGACAGTGAATGACTTGCTGAATGTAATTCAAAAATAGTTTTCAGAATTATAGAAATAAATAAATATGTGACGTCCTTAAAGATTTCAGGCAGAAAAATGCTCGTATTATATTTTTTTTCATAATGAAATTGATATGTGTACGAAATCCAATTATGGAAATCATATTTTGTACGATACAAAAGATCAGTACAATTGTTTTCTTTAATTATGTATTATTATTGTTTCATGATGGTCAAAAAATTGAATTATTCAAGAAATTAAATGAGCACTGAATTTCATATAACGATAGGCAATTTTGAATATGGGTACTTCATGATAACAAAAATTTTAAAAATTAAAAAAACTAAAGAGATAGGACGAGATATTGATTAGATAAGTTCAGTTGTGATCAGATTTTGAAAATGCCTTTCATAAAGGAACATCTACCGAAATTGTGCCTTATTTACGCTATATGTTTGAAAATCAATGAAAACTAACACGTCCAACCAGTCAGTAGGTTTTAATCAATTGCGTCGACAGAAAAAAAAGGGAGGGGGAGGGGGGGCGATAATGAAATGCGTTGTTTCCTATTTCTCCTAATATCTTTCCTTCTAACTTCAATAGTTTTCGATAGGTTTCTGAGGGGGGGGGTATATCTCCCAATACCTCTTTAGTGACTTTACTAGATGTGATCTTACGATTTTTCAACTAATTCTGGTGTTACAAAGGTCAGTGATCAAATGACTGGGTTACGGATTTTCCCCTATGGGAGAGAAGGATAATTTTAAAAATGGCCATTCTATAAAGGAGGAATGCCTTCATGGAGGACTTTTTAAGGGAAGCTGCATCACATTTATGTTACATGTTAGGAAAACCATGAAAACTTAACACACGCAGCCCGTCAATTCCTAACTACTAGGTCATGAGTAAACCTTAAAATTTAAAGCTATCTCTCCATTGCTTATTTTTCATTTTTTCACGTGAATCACCAGAAATTCTTTCAGCTTTTCTTTTCATGGCGTTTCTTTTCATCTGTTCATTTATGTGCCTTATTCGGAAGAAGGTTCTGGTTCTGGTATATGTTCTTACAACATCAAGAGCTATTTCAGAAAATTGTTCTTTTATTTTCAGTTGGAGGTTCTCGAAAATATTTCTTGAATTAGAAATAAAATTTCCGTGTAGTTTAAAAAAAATATCTTATAATTTGGTGACTGTTTCTACCCAGGTATCATATGGAACAATTAAACCACCTCTTGATAAAGATTCAAACCATTTTTTGTCATTTTCGGATGTTGATTCCACTAGATATGAATAAGTTCCTAACTGCGCTTCTTTGTGACGATATGCCAAATATCCTGCAAAAAAAAAAACGCAAGGCTTCTTTTTCATTTACATCAGGACTGAAATGAATGTCATGTTGAGGCTCAATATCTGCAGTGATGCTGACTGCATCGTCTTTTCTTTTAATTTAAAAAATACAGTCGCAGTTAGTGTTTGATCTTGGTCATTTTCCACATTTGTATTTATTGGCATAGGAAGCTTAGACCCAAGCAATAACGTTTTAAGTCGGGATTTGTAATCAGTAGCAAGAGGATGGTTATAAAATCGTCCAAGACCTCTAATTTGGGAAAATATATTTTCTAAAGCATCTTGATTGACTCTACTTGTCATTATGTTTTTAATATTATTTTCCTTCATGTCATCATAAAGTCCTTTTAAGCTTGCTATTGAAACAAGAATGCCTTTTTGGAAAGGCAGTATTGAAGTTTTTGAAATCACTCTGAGTTCCGTAATATCCGCTTGCATTTGACTCAGACTTTGTATTTGGTCATTTATATTATTTCCAAAAGCTGAGCGCTTTGATTTATTATTATTAGCAACGCGAGAGTTACGACATATTTTCCCATGCTTCGGAAAGGTCCGACTAGGGACCAGTGACGTCAGTAATTCCAAGAACTCTGGACAGGAGTAGGTTGCCAGAAACGAATGGCCTACCTCTCTTACTTCCATTTACCTTGGTATTTAAGCAATACTAACTGCGGAAATACTGAAAACCCTTTGAATTTGGCGACTGTTTTGATGAAATGTTAGAGTGAATGAATTGTATAAACAGTTCTCGCTGAAATCAAATCAATCTTTGAATAATATAACAGAACATATATTTATAATATAAACACCTTGATTTATCTGTCTGTTTATATATCTATCTCTGGGTAACAGTTGGCAAATTTTGGTGTCGAAATTGGTGAAATATCGCCAACTTGGCGAAATATTTTAAATGTTGCCAAATTGACAAAAATGTCGCCTAATTGATAAAAATGTCGCCAAATTGATAAAAATATAGTCAAATTGGTAAAAATGAGGACTAATTGATGAAAATTCAATATCTTGGAAAAAATATAAGAATGTACTATAATAGCCTATTTCTCCATCTGTAACGCTTGACGAAATTCTGACGACGAATTTTGGCGGCATATCGCCAACTGGGTGAGTCGTTTTAAATGCTGCTAAATTGACGAAAATGTTGCCAAATTATTCAAATTGACTCTCAATCAATGAAAATGGCGACTAATTGATGAAAATTCAATATCTTAGAAATAACATAACAGACGACTATATGAATAACCCATTTCTCCGTCTGTCCGTAATGCTTGGCGAAAAATTTGGCTAGTTGTCGGGACTTTCTTAAATATTGCCAAATTGACGAAAATGTCACCAAATTGATAAAAATGTCACCAAATTTATAAAAATAACGCTAAATAGGAGGCAATACTTTGCAAATTTTTAATTCCGTCATATGACGGGCATACCTTCTAGTATAACATACTCGATACAATCAGTTCTGATAGGCCAATGCGATTATATTGAATATTGTTCTTGATTCTATTGTATACAACACAATACTAGTATCTGTCATGCTTAACTTTGCGGAAATCGGAAATAATATGCTCTCCTCTCTCTTTGTCTGTAATGCTTGGCGATACATTTGCCGATCTTGGCGAATAATCTAGAGAAATGTCGCCAAAATGGCAATATTTCGCCTCAGATTGAAGAAAATTTCATTAAAATTGGAAAAATAACGCCAAGTTAAGAACAATCAATGACTCGAAATTGATGAATTAATTATTAAAATATTTTAGTATATACATTACTCATTGAGGTTGCTATCAATATTGATAATTGTTAATTTAGAATTGTGTGAAATATAAGTTAATTGAGTACATTGAAATATTGTCATCCGAAAACGCGCCCAATGTACAATTCACTGTGCCATGGATCTTAAACATATTTTTTCACTGTGAAAGAAGTGAATTCATTGCATTATATAAGGAAAGTCATGTGCTGTCCACATCAGATTTAATCACCCTATATACCTATCTATATATCACAATATACTTACCTATATACTACCCTATTTACATATCACTATATAGTTATCTATATACTTATCTATATTTAGCAGTATACTCTCTTATATTACCTATACTTATCACTATACTAATATGAATAGTTATAAGTTATCTAATCATGATTCAATCGCCCAAGCAGGATTTTTCGCAGCCAATAAGAGTATAGAGAAAATTCTAGAATTAAACTTAGAAAAACAGTCTATCAGGATCTATATAGATAACTAGGAAGTATTAAAGCTATTGGGAAATACGAATGCAAAAATTTGGCTTATAATAGATATAAAAGACAATCTCAAAGTTAATAAACAAAAAAAATAATGCGGAACTAAACTGGATAAAGAACCGTGTAGGATACGATGAAAACGTTGCAGAGGCAAATGAGGGAACGCAAAAGACAACGGTTGATATTAAAATGCAAACTCACAAAAGAACTGTAAAAATGAAACTAAAAGTAGAAAGTAGGAGACCGTGGCATAAAAGGTGGCACCAAGGAAGTAAAGGCAAGAAAATTCTCAAGTATTTTTCTAAATTCAGTATCGATATATTGGAATGTAATTTCTATCCAAATCAGATCTTTTTAGAGCATGGAAGATTTCCCTCCTATAAAACATAGATTTAATTTAAAATAAAAAGCAAAGTGTAGATGTGGATTAGAGGATGTAAATTTAGTACATGTTATTACGGATTGCATTATTAGTAAGGGTAGACTATATAACTTTCTTGGAAAGAGAATAAATGAAGATGCCCTAAGTATCCTCCTTAAAAATAAGAATAGTAGATTAATTATAATAAGTTTAATTAGGAATTTTTTTTTTAATTGGATAGATTGTTTCTTGAGGAAAAGGTTTTTCGTGAGTTCTATATATACATTATATATATATATATATATATATATGGTGGGTATGTGTGTCTGTATATAATAATGAAGCCTCTATTAATAATAGTGTTAATTTTTTGGATATTAATCTAATTACTGAGACAACTAATAGGATAGTTACTAATTTATATGATAAAAAAATACTACTTTCCTTTTAATAATAATAAAATGTTACAATTTAATTCCTGTAACTCTATTTAATTGCTAAGAAATATTATACTTAATCATCTTCTTAAAATTTATAGGTAATCCGATAAAAAATTTCATGTTTTGCACGTTAATAACCTAAAAAATACCAGTATATTATATAAATATCCAGTATATATAGCAAATGGTATAGTTAATAAGTTTAAATTATCTGAATATTCTTAAATATCACCCTTAGCATCTGATATTACCTAATTATTAACATTCTCTAGTATTAGCATTACAATGTATTTACATCCTCTTAAACATTTGCCTCCTTTAATTCAATATTTTTCACATAGATTTTACAGGTGAATTTATAACATCTTATACTTATTTGCAATACTGTTATTTATATCTCACGATTGGCAACAGTTGATCTTCCCTTTTATTTCCTGCGAATGGTAACAGTAGTCTCGTTATTTATTGCTTTAATGGTCAATGTGCAGCATTTTCTCAGATAAAATATCTTTGATTTCTATTTTATTTTTCAATCTTTAAGCTTATAGACCCAGTAAACGGTGTTTAATGATATTATCTATCTCTGTCTGCAGAAACAAGCTTTAATTTTGTCTTTTTGAATAGATATTAAGCCCTGAAAATGAATCTATTCACAAGGAATTCCTTTTTAAGCCTAGTGCTTTTCCACATGTTTGGCTTTAATGATTGGTCATTTTCTGTTTTTCCATTTTGAAAACTCACCTTTGATTTTTATATATTTGTAGATTATATATAGCTTTTATTCTCCCCTTGATTTATGGATTTCTATTTTTTACATCTTTATACTTCGCTATCTTATATTTGAAGTTATGATTATAAGAGTTACAACTTATCTCTAATCTATCATTAGAATTTCATATACCATTTTTATTATATATATATATACTTGTGTTGCAAACTTAGAATGAAAAACTGAGTCTTGTACGTCACCTCTAAATTTCAGGACCCCTATGCAGCAAACACACGGGCTTATACACTATTTTACAAGTTACTGATCTTTTTCAATAACTTTGTAAGAATTAACAATTTCTATTCTGGACTTCTTATTTTTCAAGCAGTGTCTTCCCCGCGGAAAGAAAAGTCTAAATTTAAATAGCAGCCACGCAGATTGCGGACGGTAGAGGGTGCTGACAACCAGGTTATAAAAAGGCGAAGTGCGAAGCACAAGATGATACTAGATGGTACGTGGAGCGTGGCGTGTGTGGATGCAGACGATGGGAGAAAGGGGACCATGTACATTCTGAGTTATTATTTAAAAATTACGATAATGGAGTTTATTTTATGATTTCTGCAACTTAAGAATAAGCTTGTTGTTTTATTAAAAGATATCTGCGTGTTTATTTCGACACCTTTATAATTTTTCATGCAGTCCGGGACCCCAAGTTTACAAGGTTTATATGCAATGCATTCTTTTGCCCTCCTTTATCGACAGTCTTGTACACAGTAGACGCAGAGCACGTACTAATGCGGGATTAAATATATAATCACAGAATATATTTATTTTCCTATAAACAATTCATTTTACTTTAAGCAATTAATTTTACTTTGTGCTGTATTATATAAAAAAAAATTGTATTTTCCATTTACAAATATTATGCTTAAAACTAAATCCATCAATATCTAAGAAAAGAATTTTGTCGTTATTGTTTAACAACGCTTTTTTTTTCCTTTAGATTTATGTATTATCGGAAGTAAAAGCATAATTTCTTTATCCCAGCTGCAACTATAATAAATACTAAACCCCAAGTGACATGCCGTAAAAAAACATATATCACGATCAAAATGTTTGAAATGGTATGAAAGCCATAAAGCAATAAATTCAAGCAGTTAAAGTGACCTTCATGCTTCTTTACGACCACCTTCTATAATCATCTTTTATATTTCCACTTTTTGACAAATTTAGCCATCAGGATACCTAAGATAAATCATGAAAAAAAATTCATATTAATATCCCTTGAGTTCCCATCTTGCTGCCATATTTGTTCATCATTCTTCTACCTTTCACTTTCCGACAGGGTCTGTCATCAGGAATTTCGAGAAAAATGGCGTCTCAACTGTCGGATGGAAAAAGGGAGTAGCGCTCTTTATAAGAGCGCCAACTTATGAATATCTGTCATACTTACAGTACCCGTCAAGTGGAAGCGTTCTTAAAATTGGAATCGCGTTTCCAAAGCACATTACGTCATACAGTACCAGTTTCGTACTGTATGCACTCATCACCATATAAGAGCCAATACCTGCAATGGCAGCAAGAAAAAGTGCTATTCATATACTATTATTATATTATTATTTTTTTTTCCAAATGGCCAGGCACTTTGACCTTCGTCATTTGCCTTTATTACAGCGACAAGAGTGTGAACCATTTAGCCGTCCATTGACGTTGCCCCAGGCGCACCAGAGGGGGCGGATCACATTGCGCCCACAACACAAACATCCATGCCTTACGTGGGGCTCGAACCCACAACGTGGCGGTCGAGCGATTGCTACGGAAACGCTTACCTTGACCACTCGACAACCACGTCGGCTATTCATATATTATATGTAACTTTGGAAAGTGTTTTGCTATCCCAACCGGGATTGCTACCCCCAATGATCTAACCATGCATTTGTCAACATAGAAAAGAGTACTTTAGGGTGTTCCGAATGTATAAATCCATTAAAATCTGAATATCCAATTATTTTCCCTATTCAAATAATTTGCATATGCATCACTGTTATATCATAATTTTAGTTAAATACATTGATACGCAAATTGAAGTCAAAAGATGAACTTTTGGGAATAAAAGTAAATACTATGCAACGATTTTCACTGAGCTCCAAACGATAAACTTAAAAGTTAGCCGAGAATGACAGGATACAAAGCTTCTCCTGATTAACACTAAATAATTGGAATTTCTCTTGAAACGCATAAAAAACGCTACATTTTTTTTTTGTAAAATAAGTTTGTGATCATTACTGATAGTAATACTTTTTTAAATATATAATGTTAAATTAAAAAAAAATTATTTCTCTTTTTTTTATTCTGTAATTTTTAAGAACCTTGCTGCCCCAACCGGAAATCGAACCACGGATCTTCGAACTGAACAGCCGACGCTCTACCGTTGAGCTACTGGGACGAAATGGCAAGCTCTTATTGTCACAGTGAACTCTGCAATTCTATGGATACCAACAAATTCAGTTCGTTTATAAATTGAGCTCAGGCTATACGACGCTATAAGTTTTCTTACTGTTCTTTCAAACATTGTTTATTCCATGTTGATAATCTCAGAAAGGACAAAACCTCACTATGGATATTAACTGCAATAGCCTTGCGATTCAAGCCGCTTTAGAATAATTATGTGAGTATGAACATGTTTATTGCAGTTTCCTAAAACCTAAAATCAATCCTTATGAAATTGAACTCAGGCTGTACAAGGCTGCAAGGATCAATATTAAAGATTGAACTCATGCTATACGAAGCTGTAAATATAATGTATTCCATGTTTTTTTTTTCCAATGGCCAGGCACTAGACTCCAGCAATAGACTACGTCGACTTACGTCGTTTTGCCCTATGTACGGTCGAAATCGTGAACCATTTTGCCGTCCTAGGACGCTGCCCCAGGCGCACCAGAGGGGGGCGGAACACAATGCGCCCACAACACACAACAACATCCATGTCTTACGTGGGGCTCGAACCCACAACGTGGCGGCCGATCGATCTCTGGAAACGCTCGCCTTGACCGTTCGGCCACCCCGTCGACTTAAATGAGCCAACAGCACACAGTGTTACCAGGTGGTCACCCACCCAAGTACTATCCGCGCCCGATGCTGCTTAACTTCGGTGATCTAACGCGAACCGATGTTTTCAGCACGGTAGAGCCGGTGGCGTCTATTCCATGTTGATAAGCTCAAAAAGTGCGAAACTTCTTTATGTGTATTATTAACTGCAATACCCTTGCGATTCAAGCCGCTTTAGAATAATTATATGAATATGAACATACTTATTGCAGTTTCCTGAAACCTAAAATCAATCCTTATGAAATTGAATTTAGGCTGTAAAAGGCTGCAAGGATAAATATTAAAAATTGAACTCATGCTATACGAAAGTTTTCTTGCTGACATTGCCGATATCGTCTATTCCATGTTGATAAGCTCAAAAAGTGCGAAACCTCTCTATGGATATTATAAACTGCAATAGCCTTGCGATTCAAGCCGCTTTAGAATAATTATGTGAGTATGAACATGCTTTTTGCAGTTTCCTGAAACCTGAGATCAATCCTTATGAAATTAAACTCAGGCTATACAAGGCTGCAAGGATCAATATTAAAGATTGAGCTCATGCTATACGGAGCTGTAAAGGCTAAGTTTTCTCGCTGGCATTGCCGATATCGTCTATTCCATGTTGATAAGCTCAAAAAGTGCGAAACTTCTTCATGTGTATTATTAACTGCAATAGCCTTACGATTCAAGCCGCTTTAGAATAATTATATGAGTATGAACATGCTTATTGCAGTTTGCTTAAATTTGAGGTCAATCCTTATGAAATTGAACTCAGGCTGTACAAGGTTGAAATGATCAATATTACATTGATTTTATTCCTAAGTCATGGAGTGCAACTATTTATTAACAGCCAGGTTCTCACTTTTGCTGGTGTCGTTGCTTTGTCTCTATCCTGCAAAGAAGGCTATTTTTCTCGTCTATGTGTAATAAGTACATACGTTTCATCTAAAGCAATAAATAAAGCACAAACAATAATTAAACAGAACACAGGGTAAAATACAACGCAAACAAGTTGTAATTAAGAATATAAACCTTCCGAAAATACTTCTTGATTGTTTGTTTTTTTTTTTTGTCGAGCAGGTAAAGTGGTCAGTCTATTTGGTGACCTTCCAAATTGACTGACCACGTGCATATTAATCACGTACTGCGTAAAATAACTGCCTTCCTAGGCTTTTACTGATTTCTTTATTCTACGGATCAGTATATTTCTGTTGAGGGATTACAGATCCGTAGTTATCTCTGTCACCAAAGTGGCTTAACTCAAACTTAAATTATTTGATTTTCAGACCCTTGAATACATTACAAATATACAAGATACTGCCATTAACTGGCCTGGTGATACTTTTAAATGAAAGCTTTTATGCTTACCTCTGGACTTTTTTTTATCTCGCCTCGTATTGCGGCCAAACTCACAATACTAGACCTTTCCTAATCATTTTAGTGGATTAGCTATTGGAGCTCTTACGTGTCGTTTTAATTTACTTTTCATCTTGTTGGTATTTTTGCGTACGCCAATCTTATGCGTTACTTTTCATTTAGGATTGGCAGAACTGTTCTTCATTCTGCTTTCTGATTGACTCTCTCGTGTGAACTCTTATTCCAAACCTTATGTATATAAACCCCTCTGTTTCTTCTATTTGTGCCCATTTTGCATTTTTTAATTTGGGTTTGTTGGTTCACTTGCAATGACAATTTTGATTGCAATGACAATTTCGGGCGCGGTAGCCCGGTGGTTTGCGCGCTGGATTTGCACGCTGCCACAACTGCCGTCGTGTTCATGCTGAGTACGATCAAGTTAAACATGTGGGTCCGTAAGTCCTTCCGAGAGGTTGGTGGTAGGGGAAGGAGGGTACGGTCGGTCCCTGTGGATGCCTATCCCACTGGGTTCCGGTCAAAATTGGGTGGCACTTCCGACCGTCCAAACAGTTACCTTACACCTTTCTGGTAAATCGGACGGTCTGGGTCTCAACAACAACAACAACTTGCAATGACGATGGGGATCCAGCGCATCCTCGAAACATCTGTATTCTGCATTATCCTTTTATTTGTGCTTAATTGCGTTGCTCCATTTCTCCTTAAATTAATAAAAACTTTTTAACGAACAACAGGGACGTATTTAAGGGGGGTTAGGGGATTCAACCCTCCGCCCCTCCCCTCTCGAAATTGGAAAATGAAAAACTTCAAAATGCTTCCTAAACACACATGTGATAAAAAAAAAATAATCTACTGAATCCCCATTCAGTTTATCCAGCATTGAATTAGAAAAGTAACCCGTTTTAACCTCCAATAAATAAAATAAATAAATAATAATAATAAAAATAAAAAAGGAGTTTTTGAATGCGAAGAAAAGTGTCTCGACTACTGCGTCACTGTAATATTGAGAAAATTCCCCTGCTATAATAAACCCCGCAATCACCACATTAGGAAAAGTCCCAATTTCTGAAGCCGACGGAAGAAAAGATCAAAATCCAGATATTTAGAGACTAGAGGTATGTACGAGTCTGATTTAAAATTTCTATGCGGTCCGAAAATATTGAGATTTGACTCGGTTTAAGTCCAAGAATTTTTTTTTTAAATAATTCACCAGAGCCTGACCCGTCCCAAAAGCACTATTTCATTTTGACTTCGGAATGTCGTCGAATAAATAAGTCTTCAATTTTTTATCTGAAATTATGATTTTTTTATGTCCGATTCTAATTTACCCATTTGCGTTCTCCTCACAGAAAAACTTTTATTACTTAATATGGAACAAGGAAGCTTTTACTTACTCATTGAAAATTTTGTTTCATATGTAATTTCAAATATGTCTGTTTCAATTTTGATCTATTTTTGACTTATTTATTTATTTTGAGCCAGCCCAACCCAACCCCAATATAATAAAATGTGGCCCGAGCCCAGCCGATGGGCCAAGTTCGGCCTAAGCCCACGGGCCCGGCCCGCGTCACTGGAAATTCAACTTGGGGAGATCAGTTTTAAATATCAATCACAAGGGGTCTATGTTAGAGAGCTGCACGAGATCGGGTTGGTCCCAAGCCCACTGGTCAGACCCGAGTCCTTTCAGACCTCTAACTTAGTGATATTTAAAACTGAACCCCCTCCCCCTCAAATTGAATTTCAAAATACGCGACTGATCAACAATGAATACATGCCAATCTTTAGAAGATTTTTGTCTTAACTATCTTTCTCTTATCTAGACTTTTTGCATAACTATTTCTACAATAAATATTTGAGGGGACGGTGGACGTTGATTTTTTTTTATTTATTTATTGACTTAGAAACGTGAAAATTTGTATAAATATTCCTCTTAATATTACTATATATAATACCATTAAATTTTTTTCAATTTCGTTATAATTTTGTATTTTTTTTTAATTTAATATTTTTTAACGAAAATTTCAAAATAAAATGCTCCTTGCGGGCCATTTGTTCACATTTTTGATTAAGTTTACATTATGATTACTCAAAAACACATTATGAACAAATTTGGGTATTCATTTTTAAATCCCTTAGAAAGTTAATTTTTAAAAATATTTTTCTGCATTAAAACTTAATTTTCATCATTTAATTAGGTTCTTATTCACTTTTAATTACCTTAATACAGTCCAATTATAAAATACATACCCAGTTTCATTAAAAGTATGGGAAGTATCTTCTTGCCAAATTCCATGCATCTCAGACAAAAATTAAGGCGCATGGAGCATTTTAAAAATGTAAAACCTTTGAAAATTCCATTTCGAGAAAAATACATTCAATCTTTTGCTTACGGGTGGGACAGCGCCCATCCCAAATGAAGAACCTCCCAAAAAGACAGGTATTAGATATACTCTATCCCAAACAGTTCGACCCCCTTTGCTGGCATTGGCGTCCATGGAAATCGCTGACAGAAACATTGCACCTGCTGCAGCAGGTGCAATGTTTCTGTCAGCGATTTCTATGAACGCCAATTCCTACAAAGGGGGTCAAACTATTTGGGATAGTGTATATCAAATACCTGTCTTTTTAGGGGGGTTCTTCGTTTGGAATGGACGCTGTCCCACCCGTAAGAAAATGTTAAATGTGTAAAATAATGTTATATATTAAAACTTTTTTAGTCGATTTTTGCTCATTTCAACGTCCACCGTCCACTAAAACAGTCCCGTAAAAGCATACTCTCCAAGTACAACCATGATTTATTTTCAACAGTATTCAAAAGGGGATTTCGAGAACCAAGTAAATCATACTCACGCTTAAATTAACCTTCAAATCTCGTTAATGCTAAGTAGTACGACCGCCCTACTGTTCGACAAATTTAGCAATCAAGATTTATGAAAGACAAAATCGGATCGTTGCTAAAGTACGAGTAATATTAATACGATTAATATTCTCCCCTAAGTCGCAACTCGACGACATATTAAATCATTAATATTTCCTTCCTCTTACAGGATACCGCGAATAGGACCCCGAGGAATTTTGTGAAAACATCCGGTAAAATAAAAGTTATATCAAATAATAGATGTGGATAATAGTTATACCAAATATTTTTTATCTTGATGAAAACTGGCTAACATCGACAACCTTCACTACTACTGCAAATACAGATTATATCGATGATGATTACTTTCAAATGGTATTAATACGTTAGTGCTTCAGCGTCGTCTTTATGAACATATCATCTAAAATCTCATTTGCTTCTGTTTCGTCAATTATAAATATTTATCTTGAACTAGAACGAATTACCCGGCACTGCTCGCATCCTAAATAAGCGCCCACTACTTTAATAATGCAGATACAGATAACACCATTCAATTTCCAAATCGTCTATTTTGAAGTGAAATCTTTCTCGCGACACAAACAAATGAAAATACTTCGCATAAAATAAGTCACAAAATAAAGTTCCTTTTACCCCATAACATTGCTATCTCATCAAAATTCCATCCAATTAAAATTAAGTTTTAACGCAATACTCATAATGATACATATTACCAAACTAAAAGAAATAGGAGTCTATCTTTCAAATTTTTAAAAATAGAAACCCCCAAAAATAAACGCAGTTGGCTGTTTCCTCCACCCGAAAGGTCTGACATCTGAAACAGAAGGAGAAGAAGGCGTGGTTAAAGTCCACCCTTTCTCCTCAAGAGTTGAGCATGCGCAGTGCAGTCGAAAGGGGGGAAACCGGAGCCCGCAACAAGGGAATCCAAATATTAATGTTTTGCAACACTTACAAAAATGATTAAAAATTTAATTACTTACAAATTGAAAAAATAAATTAGAATACAAAGATATATGTAGGTATTTGGATCAAACTATAGAATTATGCTAATCTTAGTATTTTGAATAAGACGATATATATATATATATATATAATATAAAACTTGATAAAATGCTACAATTTTGAGTGAATTGATTAAAAAGCTAAAAGAAAAAAAAAATTTTTTTTATACAACTTGTAAAGCGCTATGCTGCAATTTTACATGTGTATACCTATATAAATTCCCAAATAGGACAAGTAGCAATGTACTCGTTTGATAAAATGCTACAATTCATTACCGGGAGCGTTTGCCATGGCGGAAAAATGCTTTAACCGGAGTGTTGGGGGTCGCAACTCTCCCCGGCCGTTATTTCCGTCACTTATCTAGAAATTTTACGAGTACATTGCTACTTGTCCTATTTGGGAATTTATATATATATATATATATATATATATATCAGATAGCCTAAGAAAATGCAAATTTCGATGTATATTAAAAATAAATACATAAATATAATGGAATTATCCCCCATGGTTTCGGTTCCAGCATCGTTAGAAAGAACATGTTTTGCTCGTTCCGATGGTAACAAGATGAAGACTAATAATATTCTGGGTCATTATGGAAACTTTTTGTGAGAAAATGATTAAAAAACTAATTCGATTTTTCTAAAAAAAAAAACGCCGATGTGCACCTTCTAGAGTCCTGAAATACCTATGTGCCGAATTTATGGCAGCTCGACGCTTAAATTTCTCGCTACAGACCGCACACACAGACGCACAAATATTTTCTTTATTATGTGAGATAATAATTGATTAGCTTCAGACATTCTAATACATTTTGCTCTTATCCACTATTTAAATATATTCGTTGCGGTGCCCTTAGTCATCGGTCACTACTTTAAAGCAGGCAGGCGTATACTGAGGCGTACGGGGCAAATATTTTTGTCCGATTTCTGTAATATTATTGTCTACCTGCAAAATTCACACTATGCGTGCGCTACGCCCGTCCAGGTACACCACGTCCATGTATGGCAAAGCAGTAACCGGCGGAGATCAACTCCCGCCGACCCTCCCATCCGCTCCTAATATCCACAGCCACCAGCGAGACATATACACCTCCCATCCTGTATTACAATTTCTAATACGACTACCTATCAAAATATACATACTGTGAGACCAGGAGGCAATTATACAGTTTTGAGATTTATACGCTATATGCAACGAAACAAGGCGCAGACTTTTAGACGCCATATTATGACAGTCTTAGCTCGGAATGTCATGACCCCACTAAATTCAGTTCACATAAATAGCAGTTATGGTTGAGACAAAAATGTCCTTGGAATCAAGTCCCCATCTAAGCATCATTGCATAATTCATTGGATATCCAAGCATCATTGGATAATCAAGTAGCCAATCAAGCCGTGATGTTACATCGCACTGATAAGCACTTTCACCACACATACTATACCAACCCCTAACATAAACGCACTTGATTTACGCTTCCTTAAACCCTCTAATAAATCAGTCTATCAAGTTTAATACCTCAAACTTTTAAACTCAAGTTTTCAATTTCTGGTCATACAACAGAAAAAAGAGGATTTACTCTCTCTAACGTTATGGGTCATTCAGCTCCAACCAAGCTATCAATAAACAAAGTTCACATTTATGGCATTGTTTCAAACATGAATTTGAAGGCAAAGCAGTAAGCAAGTATCTCTATCTTCATGTATAAATATTTATATTCTGAATATATGAATTTGGATATCCTCTCAATATTATGTGTTATATTCCGCTGAATCATGGAGGTCGTCTCATCTCAAACTCCATGAAAAGTTTTCTTTTATTTTTTCAAGCATTAAAATCTACTGACCATGTAATTGCATCGTGTTGTATCAACGCCTTCAATTTGCGATTATAAACACAAAAATATAAAAATGACCCAAAGTTTAAGAGGTTATTTTTCAAATCCGAGGGTGAATTTGGAAAGCGTCTTTCTGATCTGGATTCAGCCATGGTCGAAGAAGTACACATGAGATTTTTCAGCCCACAGGGGTTGCAGTAGGTGCTCTGACGTACTGACACTACGCTTTTAGAGACGTGATCGCAAGTCACAATCATAAAACTTGGCCACTACATTGATTCGTCATGATGGGTTCATTACACCATTGTTGCAAACGTGTAATATTCCCTCAATAGAATCTTTTCCTTCCAGAACCAGACGAAGAAAACACCCGTACAGAATTTCCTATGACGTGCATCTAGGTTTACCAAACGATGAAGTCCGGAAGAGGGTTTCCTGACTTGGCGATTTATTGTCAATTTGACGACATTTAGCGGCTTTCCGAAGATTCGAGACAGATCTTGAAACCAAAATTCTACGAGATATGAGAGATTTCCAGAAGTTTCTACAGACAGTTTATAAAAGGAATCATTACTGAGTTGGAGATCAGTTGACGAGATGCGAGCTGCATTGTACTGTGACTTTCGCCAGTGTTTTGAGAATAGTAGTAGCTGTTGTGTGAATTGATATTTGTTAACGTTTTAAGAATAGTATCAGTTATTTTGTGAAATGAGTGGAACATTTAAGTGTTGTTTTATTGTTTATTGTTCCTGTTTACTCTAAGCTTGTGAATAAATATGTTAGTTATCCAAAAATTTGGACTCATTCTTGTATTCTGAGTTCACACCCACTAATCCAAAGGATACGTCGTAACACTTTTAAAACATGACGCGTTTGTTTGTATGTTATCACTATTACGAAGCCCCTTCTCGGCCTAGAGGGCCGCGTTTTTTTAAAGTAGATATCAACTGAAGATGCTGTTAAAACTTTTAAAAAATCGGAAAAAATTGTAGTTGAAAAAAATAGTCACCACTAACTTCCATCTAAAATACTTTACTTCTTCCAAAAAAATTATAAGTTTCACGTAATAAATAAGTTAAACATCCGCGAAAGTTTCCCAAAATTTACAAAACTTGAACTGAGGAATCCAAGCATGGACGTAAAAGTAGGGGTAAAAACCCCATTCTAAAAAAATGCCAATATCATTCGAGACAATCATTCAGGTGGCGCTGCGATAAGATAAGCGACCTTGCATTGTATGTACCTTTATATGGTGAAAGGCTTAAAATATTTATTTATACTGTCAACTTCGTAGAAATAAATTATTAGCGGAATGTCAATTAAAACTGAAACAATAAGAAAAAATCTAATGTGGGCAGCACGTGACTTTCCCTGCAGGCTCATATTCACGTTCTCTTTATTTCTTCAATAATTCATTAAATTGAGTTTTATTGCACAAAATAATACCCATAATTATTTTAACTTACACTGAATTTGCACTTTTAATTCAGTTTTCGTTTTTATTTGGTAACTGGACTTATTTTCAAAGGTGACGAAGCGAAAATGCGAAAAAACTAAAATATCTCGAGAACGGCTAGTTCTAGGGTAATGGGCTTTGTCTTATTCTTTTCATCGTCAAAAATTACATCTGAAACAAGCATTTAATTGATATATTTGAGCATACGTAGTCTCTTATTTTAGATTTTGGCGATTTTTGCTGGCCATTTCGCAAAATAAGACAGGTTCTTTTTTTCGGAAACGTACCAAAACCAAATCAGCACCATAGTAACCCACAAGTGACATATTTACTAAATTTTGTAAAATTTGGTCTATTAGTTTTTTAATTGAGTGAATACAGGCAATTTTTGTGGGCCATTTCACAAAAAACGTGAGTTCTTTTATCTCAAATTGTACCGAAATCTAATCAACACCATGGTCACCCACAAGTAACTTACCAGGCTCGGTAGCCCAATGGTTAGAGTGCGGGAATTGCAATCGGTAGGCTCGATTCCCGCCGCTGCTAAAACTGCCGCCGTGTTCACGCGGAGTACGATCACGTTAAACATGTGGGTTCGCAAGTCGTTCCGAGAGGTTGGGAGTAGGGGAAGGAGCGTACGATCCCTGTGGATGCCTCCCCCACTGGGTTCCGGTTTTAATTGGGTGGCACTTCCTGGCCGTCCAAACAGTTACCTTAAACCTTTCTGGTAGGTCTGGGTCTCAACAAGTGACTTACCTACCAAATTTTATGAAATTAAATCAATTAGTTTTTTAGTTAGAATGGATACATATATTACTCATTCAGACACGCACACACACACACAGACATCACGCTAAAAATGGTTCTTCGTGTTTTAGAGGTGTCAAAATGTATAGATTCGTCGAAAACTCGAGTTGCGATTTTCGGCATGATTCCAATATTGTCCCTATACATTACCATGTATTGCAGGTAAAATAATATCCCTACGCATTCAAAATTATTTTGCCTTCCAATTTATTTTTATCTCCCTGTATTCTAAACTGTGTCTTATAACTGTGAAAAATACTGATTAATCATACTGATGATTAGGGAATCTTAATCTATAAACATAAGCAAAAATACATATACTCGATACTATGCCTCTCTATTGCGTCAAATAGAAACAAAGGACGCGTAACTAACACTAGCGATACCTATATATAATTCTTAAAGCGTGATGGCATTTTCAAACCTTTCATCATAGGAGTTTTATCTCCTGATCGCTAACTCTATGAACCCAAGACATAGCTTTAAAATCTCTAGGATATGCTATTACAATCATCTTTTATATTTCTTTATTGAGAGATTTAGTTATCAAGAATTCTGAAAAAAAAATATTTTTTGAATGTCTGTGAAAAGAGATTTATATCCTTCCAGTTCCCACCTCGCTGCCATACTTAATCATCATTCTTACATCTTTCACTTTTCAACGGCTTTTTCATCAGGAATAATAAAAAATCGCCTATGTGACAAGCTAATATGAAGACAGTATTTTTCTTTTTTTAAATGAATTATATTTGAAGAGTTTGAATTGCTTGTAAATGATTATGTAATGATATTTATTATTCTAATTTTAGATTCTGTTCAATTTCAAGAAAATATATTTTGAAATAAATTTATTTATAATATTAAAGTAATTCGCTCAGATTGTTGCGAAAAAGTTAAGTAAAATCATCTTTAAACATATAGTGTAACAAAACAATATTACACAAAGTATCATCTCTTATAAGAACGAACTATATCCACAAGATTGATGTGAACAAAGTTATCGCAAAATATTACATATGAAAAATAACGTACTTCACAATAGTTAATACTTTTTTATTGTTTTAAACTGATGAACTTATTTAAATAACATGCAATATCTCGGGAACAGTTCGTGCTAGCGTTCTAGAGTTTGTGTCAACCGTTTTCTAATGAAAAATTCCATAAGAAATTATTATTTATGTAACATTAGTGAAAATTCTGATTTTTTTGATGATTTTTCTTAAATTTCACTCGAAAATTTGTTGGTTGTGTGGTTGTGCGGGGGGGGGGGGGGCTTTCGAACATTTGCATGCTTTTAAAATAATTAAGTTTCCAGTATTGACTAATTATAATTTTTGTATCAAATTTCGTTCGAAACGCGTCATTCGTTCGTCAAATATCGTCTTCAGGGACACACACATACAAACGCACACCACAAGCATCACCTCAAAAACATTCGATTCAAGTTCATGGATGCTTGAGACGTGCTCTTCCGTCGAAAACTCGAATTTGAATTTTCGGCTCCGTCACAATAATTTCCCTATACATTATGCTAGGCATATAGGGAAATTAAAAAATCTGATGTAGGCAATAATCGAAAACTCGAGCATCGAAAACTCGAGTTGTAATTTTCGGCATGATTCCGATACTTCACCTATACATTACCATGCATTGCAGGGAAAGTGAAAACAGCTTATGTGGGCAGTATATGACTTTCTCTGCAGACTCATATTCACGGTCATTTTATTTCTTCAATAATTCATTATATTGAGTTTAATTACACAAAATAACACCTATAATTATTTAAAATAACACTTAATTTGAATTTTTAATTCAATTTTTTTTCTCATTGGGTATCTGAACTTATTTTCAGAAGTGGCATAGCGAAAATGCGAAAACCTAAAATATCTCGAGAACGGCTAGACATAGTGTAATGGGGTTGATCTTATTCTTTTTATCGTTATAAATTACGTATGAAACAAGCATTTAATGTATATATTTCAGCATACGTAGTTTTTATTTTTGATTTTGAACGATTTTTGAGGGCCATTTCGCAAAAAAAGGCAGGTTACTCTTTTTCGAATCGTACCAAAATCTATCATCACCAGGGAACCCACAAGTGACCTATCTACCAAATTTTGAGAAATTTGATCTATTATTTTTTTCAACTTGAGTGGATATAGGCAATTTTTGCGGGTCATTTCGCAAAAAAAAGCCGGGTTATTTTTTCCGAAATCATACTAAAAACTAATCAGCACCAGGGTCAAACACAAGTGATTAACCTACCAAATTTTATGAAATTCGGTTCATTAGTTTTTGAGTTATAGTGGATACATACATTGCACGGACAGACACACAGACGTCACGGTAAAATAGCGTTTTCGTGTTCTAGAAGTCCCGAAACGTGTGGATCTGTTGAAAACCCAATTTGCGATTTTCAGCATGATTCCAATCCTTTCCCTATACATTACCATATATTGCAGGAAAAGTTAAAAGCGTGTAAATTAAATATATAAATTGTAGTTTTGGTTCAAATTTGATAATAATTGAGCATTTCCCGTGCGAATATTGCTCATCATTAAATAAGGCAATACATAAGCCAGAAAACCCTTGAATATTACATATCAGTTTAAAATTTTATATATAAGAGGTCAACATCTGATATAATCTTTGCAATCTTCTAATATAAAGTACAAAGTAAATTGGATATAACGTATGATTTTATCATTTTTATATAATTCTAAACTAAAATATAGCATTCAAGGGTTTCCTGGCTCTTTCTTTTCATAATGAAAACTTAAATAGTTCCTAGTTTTTATCGTTCTCGTTCTTCAAACGGTCTAGTGGTTAAAGAGATAGCCATTGAACGAGCTGACGTGTTGATAGCGAGTTCTGTCCTCACCTCGACCGCAATCTTTCATTTCGATTACAATTTTAAAAAATCTAATGTGGGCAACACACGACTTTCCTTATATAATACAATTTATTTACAAGTTTTACAGTTAAAAAATTGTTATTCTTATAGTAGATGCTTATATTCTTTACAAGATATTGAATTTTTTTCAATGAGTCGTCCTTTTCATTGATTTAACGTCATTTTTATCCATTTGGTGAGATTTCTGTTAATTTGGCAACAATTAAAAATGTCGCCAACTTGGCAACATTCCGCCAAATTTGTCGCCAAAATCTCGCCAAGCGTTATGGACGGAGAAATAAGTTATTCTTACAGCAGATAAATGACTATTGGCGTTCAAATACAAAACTATTACCCAAAGTATATTTTTTCATGACTGAAATGAGCTAGATCAACGAGAATGATGTCACCCAATTTATCGCATGGTATTACATATGAAAAGTGAACATGTTACTCAATAGGAAATATTATTTTTTTTTATTTTATATAACTTTTTGATAATTTTTTTGAAAAATGTGCAATATCTCAAGAACGGTTCATGTTAGCGTTCTAAAATTTATGTCTATCGTTTTATAATGAAAAATTACATAAGAAATGTCTATTTACATAACTTTATTAGCGGTTTTGATTTTTTGACGATTTTTTAAAAATTTCACTCGAAAATTTAGGGGAGTTCTGAACATTTGATTGCGTATAAAAACAATACGCTCCCAGAGTTTACGGATTGTGATTTTTTTATCGAATTTTGTTCGAATCAGTCCATTCGTTCGTCAGTTATCGTCTCCACAGACTCACTGACACACACACACACACACACACACACACACATACTTTCACACATACACACAGACAGACATCGCTTCAAAAATGTTTGATTCATGATCAGGGATGCTTGAAAAGTGCTCTCCCGTCGAAAACTCGAACTCGAATTTTCGACCCTGTCACAATACTTTCCTTATACATTATGTATATAAGGAAAGTAATGATAAATAAGGAATGTTATCAGGGTAATATATTTTGTGGGTTCGGCCCAATATTTATTCTAATCGTCAATTCAGTGAAAGCTTTATGTAGCTACAGTATTAAAACACTGCAAGGCAGGTCGTAGTGCAGAGGTAAAGTCCCGCGGGAGGCGAAAGCTTTTGTCGAGGGTTCTGTCCCCCGCAAATTTTAACCACATTTTTTCAGCTTATTTAAACAACCATGTTAAAATAATACTTTTTGTTCAAATCAAATTATCACTAAGCATTTCTCGTGCGGAGATTGTTCATCATTAGAAAATACGAAAAGTGAGCCAGGAAGTCCTTGAATGCTGTATTTTAATTTAGATTATGTTAGAGGTTAAAATCTGATGTCATCTTTGCAATTTTCTATTACAAAGTGTACTGGAAATTGGGTACAACATCTGATTTCATCATCTTCATATAATTCTAATCTAAAATATGGCATTCAAGGGATTCCTGGCTCTTTTTTTTTTTATTTTTTTACAATGAAAACTTAAATAGTTCTTAATTTCAGCCATACCCGTTCTTCCAACCGTCTAGTGGTTAACGCGCTGGACTTTGAACGCGCAGTTCTGTTGATAGTGAGTTCTGTCCTCACCGCGGCCGCAGTCTTTTATTACAATTTTAAATGATAAATAGATAATGTTATCAGCGTAATAGATTTTGTGGGTTCTGTTCCAAATTTATTCTAATCGCCAATCCAGTAAATGCTTTATATAGCTAAAGTAATACCAAATCGCAACGCCGGTCCTAGAGCAGCGGTAAAGTGCCGCCGTAACAGCATGAAGCGAACATTTTTGTCGAGGGTTCTGTCCCCGCGCGAATTTTAAAAGCGTTTTATCTCAATATTTAAACGGACATGTTAAGATGTTAAACTTAAATACAACGAAATCGATGCTTCGGTTGTCGCCCTATTGGCCGAGAGGCTTGGGGCGTCAAGTTGCGGGGTCTTAGGCTACGGGTTCGAATCCCCTTCGGGTAAAAAGGTTAGATTGTGGTGTTAGAGAAAAGTGGTTGTTAGCGCGTTCCGAATTCGTTGAAGGTGGGCGAACTGGGCTGTCTTAAATCTTTCCTCCCTTAACTTTCTTATATTTATTACTAAATTATCTGCACGAGATGGAGGACGAGCGGTGTTCTTGCGGCTCCACCGGTGCTGGCGGGGTTTCTCTTCGGGCCTGCTGGCTTCGGTGTCGAACCCACCACCCTTCCTCGTCCAAAGTTCGTGCAGGGATTGTTTTGCACCACGTGACTCCACCTAACGAAGTCTCGAGATTTTATAAATTTTTCATATCGTCGTATCTCTTTTTTTCACTTCTAGAAAATGGACAAACAGGAAATGATGTACCGGAAGTGACGTTCCGGAAGTGACATACCGGACGTGACGTACAGGAAGTGACGTATTTTTGTACGTCACTTCCTGTGAAGTCATTTCCGGTATGTCATTTCCTGTAACGTCACTTCCGGTCAAGTAATATTAATAAATAAATTTTATTAATGCCAGATAACAAAATTCAGGGGAAAAGGATTGTTTAGTAATGCAGGTGGACGGTCTCGAACCCACAACCTCGGGAACTGAAAGCAGATAACATACCCACTACGCCAGCCAGCTCACAGACCCGACGCACTAAATAATCTATTTAAACTTAACGGAGAGATTAATAGGAAAATTCAGAGATACCAAAATGACACACTGGGTTCGATCCCACAGCCTCTGGACAAAGAACATAACAACTTGACCACTAAGCCAGCCAGCTCATCGTCCATAAGGACCTAATAAATCTATTTAAACTTAACGGAGAGATTGATAACAAAATTCAGGTATACCAAAACGAATCGAACCCACAGCCTCTGCATTTGGAATATAACAACATAACCACTAAGCCAAACAGCTCACATACTGAAGTTCCTAATAAATCTATTTAAACTTAACGAAGCGATTGATAACAAAATTCAGGTATACAAAAACGACTCTAACCCACAGCCTCTGCATTTGGAATATAACAATATGACCACTATGCCAGTCAGCTCATGCACATAAGATCTTAATAAATCAATTTAAACTTAACGGAGATATTGATAACAAAATTCAGGTATACCAAAACGACACAAAAGGCTCGAACCCACAGCCTCTTCTATTGGAATATAACAACATGACCACTCAGCCAGCCAGCTCACGTGCATAAGATCTTATAAATCTATTTAAACTTAAAGGAGATATTGATAACAAAATTCAGGTACACCAAAACGACTCGAACCCACAGCCTCTGCAATTGGAACATTACAACATGACCACTAAGCCAGCCAACTCACGTGCAGAAGATCCTAATAAATATATTTAAACTTAACGCAGAGATTGATAACAAAATTCAGGTATACCAAAACGACTCAAAGGGCTCGTACCCTCAGACACTGCAATTGGAATATAACAACATGAGCACTAAACCATCCAACTCACGTGCTGAAATTCCTAATAAATCTATTTAAACTTAACGAAGCGATTGATAACAAAATTCAGGTATACAAAAAGGACTCGAACCCACAGCCTCTGCATTTGGAATATAACAGCATGACCACTAAGCCAGTCAGCTCACGCACATGAGATCCTAATAAATCAATTTAAACTTAATGGAGATATTGATAACAAAATTCAGGTACACCAAAACGACTCAAAGGGCTCGACTTACTTATTATGTTACTTATTATTTTAAAACATTAAAAAAAATGAAATAAGATGTCCTTGACTGCTATTAGTTAGTTTAGAATTATATATATATATATATATATATATATATATATAAAGATACAATCAGATGTAATCCATATTTCAAATTTTCTTTATAATTTATAACAGAAAATTGAAAATATTACATGCTGTATTATCCTCTTATATATACATATATATAACTATAAATTGAAATATAGAATTTTTAGACATTTTTTTCTTTTCCTTTCTATTTTTCTTATAATATGAAAAAATATGAATTTTCACCCTATATGCAATAAAATTAAAATCCTTTTATTTAACTATAGTATTACTAGATGTTTTAAACTGGATGTTTTAGTTTGTTTAGTGTCACTGGATGTTTTATTGTGTCTAAATATTGAATTTTTCTGATTTGTATCCAATTTTGTAGATAGAGGTAAATTTACTAGAGGAATTAGCAACTGAAGTTCAACTTAGTTTCTTTGCGTGACTGCATGTTGAAGAAAATCTGATGTGGGCAGCACATGACTTTCCTTATATAGTGCAATGAATTTACTTATGTTACTGTGAGAAAATGATGTATAAGTGCAACGACACTCTGTTTCCGACATTAAACTTTGCATTTGGAAATTTTATGGATGACAGCATGTAAAAATATTTCAAAGTAGCCAATTAACTTATATTTTACTCAACTTTAAATTGATAATTATCAGAATGGATAAAACAACCTTAATAAGTAAAAAAGTCCATATATTAAAATATTTTAAACATTAATTCATCAATGTGGCGTCGTTTTTGTTAACATGGCATCATTTCTGCAATTTCGATAAAATGTTCGTCAATCTGTGGTGAAATATTGCCAAGCAAGCGATATTTTGCTAGATTATTCTTCAAGTTCGCCAAATGTTGCAGACAAACTGGGAGAAGAGCATTTCTTATACATTAGAAGGTGTGCCCGTTGTAGGGCGCAATTCCAAATTGCAAAAAAGAACCTACCATTAACGTCATTTTTATCAATTTTGCAAATTTACTTGGTTTATGATCAATTTCCTGCGGGTATATGGACTCATGGACTTGGTGTAGCTATCGCTGGGCCAAGTCCATGAGTAATGAGTCCGTTGTTAGTCATTTCCCATGAGTCCATGAGCAATTACTAACAACGACGATAACAACAGCTTTATATGTGTGAGGACCACACATATGTGTGAGGCACCTTTCTGGTAGGTCGGACGGTTTGGGTCTCAACAACAACAACATATGTGTGAGGTGAGTTACCACATTATATGTTGAAGGCCCAGACCACACAACCAACCCAAAGGCTTATGGTAGTTTAATATGTGGCGGGTCCACATTATATGTGTGAGGATTCTATTATTTTTTATTATTTTATTCTAGTTCTACTCTTCCAGATTTTAATTTATGTCCAAAACTTCTCAATTTTTATTCCGAAGAATCGTATACTCATGATTGGCCAGATCTATAAGAAGAGCAGACTTTAGAATTACGTTTCTGCCATTCTGCCGAGTTTCCGCGCGTGTGTGTGTGTTCTGATCATCCAGGGAAGGCAGCATTTTGTGTGATAGTTGGATCATCATAGGTTCAGATTGAAAGTCATTTTAGTAATAAGTTAGCTTTGAATTTCATTGTAGATTCGTATGTCTCGGGTAGAATTTGTAATGCTAGCGTTGCAGATACTTTGTATATAAATTTGTAATATATATATTACAAATCTATATACAAAGTTCGTGATTCCTTCATTGAACTCTAGTCATTAGGTCAATCGAAGTTTTAGATTAGATTAAAATCAATTTTAGAATCAGCACAAAAGCTTTAAATGAAAAGTATATGGTGTAAATGAAACAAATTAGACTGAAAGAGATGAATAATTGTGATCTTTGGTTGAGGTAGAATAGTACTTTATATATGGTGTAAATGAAACAAATTAGACTGAAAAAGATGAATAATTTTATTCAAATGTATTGGAGTTTTACTATACAAGACGTTATTGACAACATCTTGCATTGCATTTTATCCGTTGATCACATCAGTATCCGGTACAGAATTCAATTTGCAGAAGGTTTGCAATTACACTCAAGCATGGTGCATGGTGGTTGGTTGACACCTTACGTGTTTGGAACAGCATATATCAGAACTCTGCCATTGTTCCGTCCTGCGAGCATCTTTTCTATGCAAATTAGAAATACGAGGAGAGCTGCCATCCATGTACTTCACGATGAGCTGCTGGGAAAAAAAATGAGCATTCAGTTTAGTAAGTAAAAATCTGATGTGGGCAGCACATGACTTTCCCTGCAGACTTATATACACGTTCTCTTTATTTTAATTAAATTTATTTCACTTTTAATTCAATTTTCGTTCTCATTCGGTAACCGGACTTATTTTCAAAGGTGGCATAGGGAAAATACGAAAAACTAAAATATCTCGAGACCGGCTAGTCGTAGTGTAATGGGGTTGGTCTTTTTCTTATCTTCTCTAAAAATTACGTATTAAACAAGCATTTAATGGATATATTTGAGCATACGTAGTTCTTTAGTTTAGATTTTGACGATTTTTGCGGGTCATTTTGCAAAAAAAGGCAGGTTGTTTTTTTCCGAAGGATACCAAAATCTAATCAGCACCAGGGTGACCCACAAATGACTCATCTGCCGAATTTTGTGAAATTCGGTCCATTAGTTTTTTAGTTAGAGTGGATACACGCTTTTGCGGGCCATTTCGCAAAAATAGGCGGGTTCTTTTATCCCAAATCGTACCCAAAACTAATCAGCACCAGACTCGCCCACAAGTGACTTACCTACCAAATTTTGTAAAATTCGGTCCATTAGTTCTTTAGTTAGAGTGGATACAAAATCTGCACAGACAGACAGACACACAAACAGACACACAGACAGACAGACACACAGACACATATAAACACAGACACTCACACAGACGTCACGCTAAAAATGTTTTTTTTTTGTATTCTAGAGGTCTCGAAACGTGTAGATCCGTCGAAAACTCGAGTTGTGATTTTCGACATGATTCCAATACTTTCCCTATACATTACCATGTATTGCAGGGAAAGTAAAAAAATCGGCATTGGCTCCAGTCCAATGGAGCAGAAATGGGTTTGAGCATTATTTAGATATAATGCTCAAAATCGTGCATATTATGCACCGAAAATTTCTATCGTTCTTCAGAGGAATTTAATGTATTCTAAAGCCTATAAATTTGGATTCGTTGCAAAGACATTTAACCCAAACTCTTCCCACTTGCCAATTTTATTACATAACATATTTTATTTAGATTTTAAAAGAGAAAATCTGAGAGAATGTATATTGTACAAAATCCCGTTTTCGTGCATATTATGCATCGTAAAAATTATTTTGTTCTTCAGAGGAATTTAATATACTGTAAAACTTAAAAATTTGAAATCGTTGAAAAGATATTTATTCCAAATTTGCTCCGTATGTCAAATTTCCTACATAAGAAATTTAATTAGATTTTATAAGAGAAAATCTGAGTTTTCATAAAATATTCAAAATCCCGTTTACCTGCATATTATGCATCGAACATTTCTATCGTTTTTCAGAAGAAATTAACATATTCTAAAGCCTATACTGAATCGTTACAAAAATGTTTAATCCAAATTTGCTCTATATGTCAATTTTATTACATAGACAGTTTTATTTCGGTTTTAAAAGAGAAAATCTGAGAGAATGTGTATTATTCAAAATCCCGTTTTCGTGCTTATTATGCATCGCAAATGTCTATCGTTTTTCAGAAGAAAATAATATATTCTAACACCTAGAAATCTAGTAACGTTGTAAAGATGTTTATCGCAAATTTGCTCCAGGTGTCAAATTTCCTACATAAAATAATTTATTTAAATTTCAAAACAGAAAACTCTGGGCGCATTTATAATATTCAAAATTCCGTTTTCGTACATATTATGCGTCGATAAATTCTATCCTTCTTCAGAGAAATTCAATATATATGGAAACCTATAAATGCGTTACCGGTGTAAAGATATATAATCCAATTATTGCTCCACGTGTCATTTTTTCTTCATAAAACATTATATGTAGGTTTTATAACAAAAAATCTTAGCAAATATATGATGTTCAGAATCCCGTTTTCCTGCATATTATGCATCGAACATTTCTATTGCTCTTCAGAGGAATTTAATATATTCTAAATTCTAGAAATATGGTATCGTTTTAAAGATTTTTATCCGAAATTTACTCCAGGAGTCAAATTTCCTACATAAAATAATTTATTTAAATTTCAAAATATAAAGTTCATATATAAAGTTCAAAATTCCGTTTCGTACATATTATGCATCAATAAATTCTCACGTTTTTCAGAGGAATTTATTGTATTCTAAAACCTATAAATTTGGTACCTGTGAAAAGATATCTTACCCATAGTTGCTCCACGTGTCACGTTTTCTACATAAAATATTCTATTTAGGTTTTATAAGAAAAAATCTTAGCACATATATAACGTTCAAAATTCCGTTATCTTGCATATTATGCATCGAACATTTCTATTGCTCTCCAGAGGAATTTAATAAATTCTAAATTAGAAATTTGGGATAGTTTTAAAAATATTTATCCCAAATTTGCTCAAGATATTAAATTTCCTTCATAAAATAATTTATCTAGGTATTAAAACGGAAGCCTTACCTATATAACTTAATTTAATTAGGTTTTCTGAGCCAATATATAATGTTTATAGGAATTTTTTATATTTTCTATAAATATATTTTTGTATTTCCGATTTTTATAGGCATCACAAAGCATTAAAATAATTAAAATAAAAAAAAGAAAGATCAATCATGCATAAAGCATTGATTATGAAATACTTTCAAACTTCAACGCAATTTTATTCAAACATCTCTAAAATTCGATACATTCCTCGATAATATTTTTAAAATTATCACAATACTACATTCATTTATTATATTTGAAAACTTAAATCTTGATCGAAAAAAATGAACTTCATTCAAATGACGGCATTGAAATATAAATTGCCTGGTTTAAACATCTCTAAAATGCGATACATTCCTCGGTAATATTTTTAAAATTATCCTAATATTACAATAATTAATTACATTTGAAAACTGCATCGAAAGCAAATGAACTTTATGCAAATGACATCATCGAAATATAAATCGCCTGGCTCTCTATATAAAAGCAGCAATACATTCATAAACTTTTTCCATTCCTTTCATTCATCACGATACTATAATAATTTATTTTATTTAATAACTTAAAACTATGGAGGTACAAGTAATTTAACTCTTTGCTTAAAACTTCATCGAAAAAATCGTCTTCTTGTCTGTGTAAAATCAATGAATATTTCTTTCATTCATATCAGCTATATTGCAGACTCCATGAGCTAAATAATTTTTCATTAAAGAAACGCAGCAATTCTTATACAACTCATTCTACATCTTTTGGTGTTTATATTTTCCATAAGTGAAAATTAGACTTCATTGTAGAAATAATCAAACTTTGATGATCACTTAAACTCAAATATATTGTAATTGCGTTGTGTCAGTATGTAGATGCACAGAATTTAAGCAAAAATAAAGCGGTTTTAGGACGAATGCATCACTAAATATAAATTAAAAAGAACTTTAAAAATCACGATTTTGGCACAAGATGGATGCCATATTTTATTTGTAAGTGGGACACGTGATCCCATCATATAATGGTCATGTGATCTCTTTATAAAGGATGTAATTATTATTTTAATTTTTATTTAAAAAACTACCGAATATATATTGCAGAAATGTTTGCTATATATTTTATGTGATAATTTAAATATTTCCTAAAACTTTCGAAGCAATTTGTGAATTTTAAATTCGCTTGAAAAATGTTTGAAAAATTAGGTCCCATAGGGTTCAATGTATTTCATTTTTTCAACCCGGGTTCAATCCAAAACCAATTGGGTGATATTATTTATTTATATTCCCATAGGTCCCACAAACCGTCTGAACAACATACTAAAATTCCACTTTCATAAAGTCATTTCTACGGCAGTTATCGTGCGAACGGACAGACAGACAGACAGAATGAACAAAGTCATAAACACTTTTCAACTATGTTGTAAAGTGTTAACAAGATGAAAATATATCCAAACAAAAAGTGCAAACCCGAAGTGAAAAATGTAAATCAACTTTTTCATGAATTTAAAATAACCCTCAGGACGTTTTACAGCCAACTACTGCAATCATCTTATATTTTTCACTGTTTGACAAATTCAGCCATCAAGGATTCTACAATCATGACAGTCACTGAAAAAATAGATTAATATCGTATTTCAAGGCCACTTCTATATATAATGATATTTCTTATATCTTTCACTGTTTTGACAGGACTTATTCACTGAAATTTTCAAAAGGTTTTCTGTCGACGAGTGAAAAAATTGTTTTTTTTTTTTAAGTGGAATAAATAATCTGACGTGGACATGACCACACCACATTATTTATTCTACCATGTTGACTTCTGAAAAAGCGCCAAGTTCAATTTTTAAAAAAATTGTGCTATGGATCTCATACCTCATTTCTTCAGTGTGTAGAAAGTAAATTCATTGCATTACATAGCAAAAGTCATGCGCTGCAGCGCATTTTTCAGAAGTCAACATATAAAATTATTTCGAGGTATCCAATAAACTATATTTCGCGCAACTCTAAATTAAGAATTATCAATATTGCTAACATTCTTAATAAGTAGTTAAATCCATATATTAAAATATTTTATAAATTAATTCATCAGTTTGGCGTGATTCTTGTAAACTTTGCGTCAATTTTACAATTTTAACAAATTTTCAACCCTCAGGGTGCGAAGTATAGCCAAGATGACGATATTTCGCTGAATGCGTCGTCAAGTTCGCCAAATTGATCGCCAAGCATTACAGTCAATCAGACTGCAAAGCATTTCTTATGCATCTAACAGTTCTCTAACAGTCGTATAACTATTACCGAAAGTATCATGAATGGAACGAACTTAATCTTTCGATTTGGTGTCTTGCTTGACTGCATTTTGAAGAAATTCTGATGTCGGCAGCACAAGGCTTTCCTTATACAGGGTGTCCCAAAAAGGTTGAAACGCGCTTTAATTCTTTACCTGTTGGAGATAAGCGGGCAATGTAAATTGCAAAAATGTTGAAAGTAAGGTAGGAAATAAGACTACGTTAATGAAATAGTGCTCCCATTCATTTTCAAAAAGTTACACCTTTTAAATTTTTATACGACCCCCTTAAACAAATTGGGTCAATCAGAAAATTTTTATTTTTAATGCAACAAGATCATTAAAAATATCAAAATTATAGTTTATAGAGAAAGCCATGTGCTGCCCACATCAGATTTTTTAAAGGAATCTGAAAAACCACATATCAAAATTTTATCAGCAAAATGTTGAAACGCGAACAATAAACTTGAATCTACAATTCTATGTGCTTAAAATAAACGCTCCAGAGTTTTAAGAGCCAACTACTACAATCATCATTTATATTTCAATTTTTTGACAAATTTAACCATCAAAAATTCTAAAAGAAATCATGACAGTCACTAAAAAAACAAATTATTATCCTTCCTATTTTAAGGTTACTTCTATGTTTCATCATAATTCTTATATTTTTCACATTTTGACAGGGCTTGTCATTGGAAATTTCCAAAGGGGTGGAGATTTTTCGACGAATGAAAGAAAAATATTTTTTTTAAGTAGCATAAGTAAAAACGTGGATTTTATATAAAAATATTATTGAAAATTGATAACAAAAATGTTTTTACTTTCCCTGCAATAGATGGTAATATAGAGAAAGTATTGGAATCATGCCAAAAATCGCAACTCGAGTTTTCGACGGATCTACAAGTTTTGACACCTCTAGAATATGAAAAAACCATTTTTAGCGTGACGTATGTGTGTTTCTGTCTGTCTGCGCAATGTATGTATCCACTCTAACTGAAAAACTAATTGACTGAATTTCATAAAATTTGGTAGGTATGTCCCTTGTGGGTGCCCCTGGTGCTGATTATATTTTGGTACGATTCGGGATAAAAGAACCAGCCTTTTTTGTGACATGGCCCTCAAAAATTGCCTATATCCAATCTAGCTGAAAAAATAATGGACCAAATTTTACAAAATCTGATAAATAAGTCACTTGTGAGTTCTTTTGGTGCCGATTAGATTTTCGTAAGATTTGAAAAAATATAACCTGCCTTTTTTGCGAAATGGCCAGCAAAAATTGTCAAAATCTAAAATAAAAAGTATCTAAAATAAAAGACTATGTATGCTCAAATATAATGAATTTTTATAAATAAAAAGTCCCTGATATAAATAAAAAGTGACTTAAAAAGGAGAATGTTACGGGGGTTATTACAACGCATTAAAAGGAAAGTTTTGTCAAAAATAGGCATAAAATTATCATTAACAACATAATGAGCAAGGGCCGTTGAAAGTTTACCACCTTTGGCATCCCGAGCGTGTTCTGCTAAACGGTTGCCAACACTGCGTTTGGTACTGCCAATATAAAATGTATAGTCACCACCGGTAGACAACAGGGGAACCACATGCACCCCAGCATAGCTTTTAAAGTCACCCATATCCCCAAGTTTATCATAACGAATACGGTTAAATAAAGTAGTAATATTAAGAGTGAGCAGACCTGAAACCAAATTCATGCCAGAACTGAATAAAGGGACGGAAAATCTTAGAATGGTACGGAAAACTAGATTCATAAGTTAAACGATCTTTTAAAGCAACAAGTTTAGTATCAATTTGAGTAAATTACAGCGAACATGGGCGAAAATCGTATGTATAAACTCAAAAGAATAGACAGCCTCATGGCCAAGATTAAAGATAAAATTAATTTCATCACTCAAAGCAGAAATAGAAGAACAAACATTAAATGCGCGATTAAAATAAGTGTTAAAAGAAGCTTTTTTTAGAGAAAATAGGATCGTAAGAATCAGCGAGTATACAGGAATTAGTAAAAGAGGATTTACGGAAAACAGAAGTGTGATAAGAAGTGTAATAAAGAGCTCTGGCCTTTTTCTATTTGGTACGTCTTTAAGAAGTGTAATAAAGACCTTCTATCAAAGTTGCGTATACTTGATCTTATTTGTTTGAAATCAGACAGGATACCAACTTTTTTATTTTATATAACCCACTGTTTTTGCAATATGGCGAGTATAAAAATCGTAAAAATCTAAAATAAAACTACGTAGGCTCAAATGTATCAATTAAATGCTTCTTTTAAACACAATTTTTGACGATAAAAATAATAATACTAACTCCATTATTCTAGGATTAGCCGTTTTCGAGATATTTTACTTTTTTCGCATTTTCACTACGAGGACTTTGAAAATACGTCCATGAAAGAACCTGCAATTTTTTTGCGACACGGCTTGCAAAATTCGAATGTATTCATTCTATCTGAAAATCGCATTGGCCAAATTTCACAAAATTTGGTAGATAAACCACCTTGGATCTGATCAGATATTAGTACGATTTGGAAAAGTATACCTGCTTTTTTTATTCGAAGTGATCCGAAAAAACTGACGAGATATGAACTAAAACACTACATTGGCTTAAACGTGTTAATTAAATGCCTATTTTATGCGTAATATTTGACAACGAAATAAATAGGACCAACCCCATAACTCTAGATCTAACCGTTCTCGAGATACCTGAAGTTTTTTCGCATTTTTGTCGTCCTCGATAATATGTCGTCTCCAAATGAAAAACGAAAACTGAATTAAAACTGCAATTTCAGAGTAATTTCAAATAATTATTCTGCTTGCAATTGAATTCAATTTAATGAATTATGAAAGAAAGGAAGAGAGAGAAATCAAATTTGAGTCTGTATCTCATGTAACTCGGAACATAAGAGATAAAAATATAGACAATTTATACTGGCATTATCGAAAATAGTGTACTATATGTGAATATATATACAGGGTGTCCTAAAAACATTGACCTCGGCTCTTATACCTTAAATATTGATCTTAGACATATATAATAAAGTTCCAAATTGCTTAAAAAAAGGTACGGAATTTTATGAAATCGATTAAAATTTTCAAGGGAATTAAATTTTCAGAAATACAAAATTTAAATTTTTATACGGCTTCCGTACTTATGTGCCTATGATGCGCTTCTGCGTTGCGTCATTTACACTCTTGCTGTAAACATTTATATATTAATTTGTGATTAATCCCTCACCAACTTTGTTTAAACATATCTCTGGGTCTTTTTATGATAAAATGCTGAAATTTTGTACATCACATTATTAGTGTACGGGGCACATTTTACTCATTGGAAATGTTTCTGTACAGGGGGCCGTATAAAAATTTAAATTTGTATTTCTTCAAATTTAATCCTCTGACAATTTTTATTGATTTCATTAAATTCTGTACCTATTTTTACGCAACTTTGTAATTTATTATATATGTCTAAGATCAATATTTCAGGAATAAAAGCCGAGGTCAATATTTTTAAGACACCCTGTATAAAATAATGTCAGTATTTTAATATTTTGAACTAATTTTCCTTTCAAAATATATAGTTTTTGCCCGTTCGAGTTTTTGTTTCACTCGAAATGTATCGAAATGTATGAAATGAACTACTCGAAATGTATTCCAAACTATAAAAGATAGATATAAATAGTAAGTAACAAAAATATTTAACAAGAAATCCAGTTTCTAGAATAATAATTTTCTAGACATTTTTTGAAATCGTAAGGTCGGTACATTCAGTTTTTAATATGAAATTCTAAGGAACACTCTACTTCTAGGATATATATTTAGGATATGTACTTCTTGGATTATTCTGAATGCAGTTAAAAATACATAGTTTCTGATATAAAATTTCGATTTAACGCACATATTTTCATCTCATAGAGAAGTATTGTATTTCTGAAATGAATTTGTATTTATGAAAAATTAAAATATATACATGTTTTCTAAACAAAATATTTTTATTTTCATGAATGTTTGAAAATTTCCATATTTTGCGACATTTATTTATAATTTAAAAAATTACAATTCTTACGCAATAATTCGTCATTCTATGCATAAATATTGTTTATACGTGTTTAGAAATTTTTATGCTCAGCTATTTAGAAGAAGAAGGCAATGCATGAAGAACACCATTTTGAGAAAATCTAAATTAAAATTCACACAAGTTGTTATTTTTACGTGTCTTGTCAAAATACTTTTGATTATAACTTTCGTCCTAATCAGAATTTTTTCATGCGGCTTATTTTAAAAAGTTCAGAAATATAACAAACTAACATTAATCTTAAATATTAATTTTTTTTAAACTTTAAGGGGTACATGCTCCCTTAAATTCTCTAACTATAAAGTTAACCTAGAGTAAAATATTTTTATTGCATAAATTAACTGAGTGTTCAACTCGACTTTCTTATACCAGAATTAATTTTTAATAGTTTTTGTTTTCAACTTTTACAAGAAAATTTTTGAAAAATTGGTATCCTGTGTCCAAATAATTACAATTACAGCGTGTACATTTATGGCGCGATTACAATTATAGCGTGTACATTTATAGCGCGATTACAATTATAGCTTGTACATTTATAGCGAGATTGCAATTATAGCGTGATTGCAATTATAGTGTGCACATTTATAGCCCGATTACAATTATAGCGTGTGCATCTATAGCTTGATTACAATTATAGCGTGTAAATTTATAGCGCGATTACAATTATAGAGTGTACATTTATAGCGCGATTACAATTATAGCGTGTACATTTATAGCGCGATTACAATTATAGCGTACGTCACTTTAAAGAGCTTGAAAAAATATTATGATTGATACCATATTTGACAATGTAACCCCGGGGGACTAATGATGTCACGAACAAAGAAATTGTGTCACAGCTATTTTTCACAACAATGATTGAGACTATAGGGCCAGTGAACCATAAATAAACCATTTTATGCATGTTTATGTTCAATTTTGTCCCATGCCATGTTAAAAAAAAATATAACATTTCAAATAAATTTCGAAGCTTTCGCTGGAATTTAAAACAATATTCTATCAAGTTCTAGATTTTTTGATAACAAAGCCAGATATAAAATTTCGTGAAAATCCATCATATTTGCTGTCGCTATAGTGTACACAAGAAACTGACTATAGACATACAGACAGACAGACGAATATCGCTTCAAAAGTAGTCAAAAGATTATTTGAAAGATCTTAAAACATATATTGGCATGAAAATCTCGAAATCGAAAATTTTCGTGATAACAATGCTTTTTCAATACTGCGTATGACAAAGTAAAAATTGCAAAACTGTACAAATATTCTTTTATTTTTAAGACACAAACAGTTTTAAAACACAAACATTTTTAAGACAAGTCTTTGTCTTACAGATCTCGGCACTTGTACAAATCTGAAGCATTGTACTCCTTGACGATCAGAATATAAGCGCAACGATAGAACCACCAACAGCAAGGGCCGTCTTTGTTGCACCAGCTAAACCAAGAACACCAGCACTTTGAGCAGCGGCAAACACACTACCAGCAGCCACATTGCCAATCAAACCTTGGACTCCTGCAGCTACAGATCCGGCAGCAACTCCTGTAGCGGTAAATCCAGCAGCAGGTAGGGCTACTGTAGCCCCTGCCACAACGAGTGTAGCGCCCACGGCGACTTTGGCGACCTTATAGGCGACAACTGAAAATAAGGTTATGATTAGGAATACAATACGGGCTCTTTAACTGCTTCAAAAAATAACTGGAATATTGGTAGTTGTAAAGCAGTTTTAAGACTGTGATGACTTATAAAGAAATATACAGCCTGATTCCAAAAAGATGGGTCAAACTTTACGAGGTGGTAGTACACACCAAATCAAGTATTTTTAGTCATAATTTACCGGGTCGGAAATGCAACGTAAAGGCGTTACAGGGCGCTTATTCGTTGGGAAGCGGCCGCTCCACAAACTTAAAAGCGTCATTCTGACTGTTATTTTCTGGTTGAAGAAGAAAATCACGTATGCAAATTTCATATGAGGAAGACGAATAGTCTCATCTATGACACTCCCCTTGAATCTGAAGAACTTGTCGCCAGAATTTCGGCCGTGACTGCCAAAGTGTGCAACATGCCTGGTCAGTTCGAGACAGTTCGCCAATCTCTCCATCGCCGCTGTGAGACGTGCATTCAGGTTGGTGGTGGCTCTTTTGAGCCATTACTGTAATTATTGTTTATTAAATGTCATTTTATAACTTCGAAGTCATTCTTGTGTTTTCGCTTCACCTCATCGGTTTAACAATTAAGCGCACACTGGCGCCTTTACGTACATTTCCGATCTGTAAACTATGGCGAAAATGCTTGATTTGGTGTGTACTACCACCTCGTAAAGTTTGAACTATCTTTTTTAATCACCCTGTATAACACACATACAATTAGTAAATTAGCCAACACCTGCAGTAACATCAAGAAAACCTTACTGTGCACCACAATTTTGCGAACCTTGGTGAAAACCACAAAATTGTGTCCTGAGCCGACATACAATTTCACAAATATTTCCCAGATAGCATAAAGCTAGAATGGCCAAACTTACACACAGAACTTACAGAACACGCACTAAGGCTACTCACAGAACATGCACTAAGGCTACTCGCACAACAAGCACTAAAGAGAATTTCAAAGGCTAAAATCGGGGTTGGGATAGCCCAGTGGTTAAGGCATGGGGATCACACTCGGAGGACGAGAAATCGATCTCTGCTCAAACTTGTTAACGCGGAGTTATGGCATGTTAAATATATGGGTTTAAAAGTACTTCCGAGATTCTGGTGATAAGGGAATGAAGGTACGGTCCCTGGGGATGTTGCCCCCATTAAGTTCCGGCTTAAATTGGGTGGCACTATCCAGGCCGTCCAAACAGATGTCTTACATTTTCGGGTAGGTCGGACGGTCTGGATCAAAAGAAAGCAAAGCTAAGATCGCTATGCAATCCAGGATAAGCCGCCAGGCAGAATATTTCTGGAGTAATTAGTACGTGCTAAAAGATAAGATTGAAATAAATGATCATGACGAACAGTTTGGGATAAACCAGTAAAGAGTTGCTTTGTTTTTGTTACTCACCCTGCAATACATGGTAATGTATAGAGAAAGTATTGGAATCGTATCGAAAACAACAACACGAGTTTCCGACGGATTTACACGTTTTCGGACCTCTAGAACGCGAAAAAACTATTTTTAGCGTGACGTCTGTGTGTGTGTGTGTGTGTTTGTCTGTGTGCATGTCTGTGTGTTTGTCTGTGCAATTTATGTATCCACTCTAACCCAAAAACTAATGGACCCAATTCCATAAAATTGGGTCTATGTGTGTAACCCTGGTTCTGATTAGATTTCGGTATGATTCAGGAAAAAGGAACCCACCTCTTATTGTGAAATGGCACGCAAAAATTTCATGTATCCACTCTAGCTAAAAAACTTATTGACTCAATTTCACAAAATTTGGTAGATCAGTTACTTATAGGATACCCTGGTGCTGATTAGATTTTGGTACGATTCAGAAAATAAGAACCTGCCTTTTTTACGAAATGGCCCGCAAAAATCGTCAAATCTAAAATGAAAGACTACGTATGCTCAAAGACATCCATTAAATGCTTGTTGTACACGTCATTTTTGATGAGAAAAAGGGTAATACCACGCCCATTACTCCAGGACTAACCGTTCTTGAGATATTTTAGTTTTTTCGCGTTTTTGTACGCTGCCTTTAAAAAAATGTTCAGTTTTCAAATAAAAACAAAAATTAAATTGAAAATGCAAATTCAGTGCTATTTTGTATAATTAAACTCAAATTAAATATTAATAAATTATTAAAGAAATATATAGAACGTGAAGTTGAATCTACAGAGAAAGTTATGTGCTGTCCACATCATTTTTAACACTTTACAACATAGTTGAAAAGTGTTTATGACTTTGTTCATTCTGTCTGCCTGTCTGTCTGTCCGTTAGCACGATAACTGCCGTAAAAATGACCTAATGGGACCTAATTTTTCAAACATTTTTTAAGCAAATTTAAAATTCACAAATTGCTTCGAAATTTTTAGGAAATATTTACATTATCCCATAAAATATATAAAAAACATTTCAGTAAAATATGTTAAGTAGTTTTTTAATTAAAAATTATTTAATATAGGGAAAAAAACAAATTCAATTAAATTCTGATTTTTGGGACATCCTCCAGAAAGAAAAAAGAGATATATTATATAATATATATCTTTCCAAGAGTTTGATCATTTTGTATATGAGAGAGGATTCACATTTTAAAATAAATTTGATAGATAACAATTTTTCAATTTTTTTTTATTTTATATAACTCTTCATGATATACTTATTTGATGGCATTTTTAATACACTTTCCTACGTCATAGAGAGTTAAAATTTGGTACACAGCTTAAATTTGCTGAACATTTTATTCCACAAAAATTTGGTGGATCTTTAAATATAGATCATACATTTTTTTCAAAATGGCCTGAAAATAATCCCCGTTCACTTTTATAAATCATTGTTGTAATATTGTTAAAAATTCTGATGTGGGCAGCACATGCTTTTCCCTGCAGACTCATATTCACGTTCTCTTTATTTCTTCAATAATAATTTCAGTTTATCTGCACAAAATAACAGCCATAAGTATTTTAAATGACATTGAATTTGCACGTTAAACTTAAATTTGGTTTTCATTTGATAGCTGGACTTATTGTAAAAGATGGCGTATCGAAAACGCGAAAAAACTAGAATATCTCAAGATCTAGAGTAATGGGGTTAGTCTTATTCATTTGGTTGTCAAAAATCACGTATAAAATAGGAATTTAATTGTTACAATTGAGCACACGTAGTCTTTTATTTTTATATTTAACAAAATTTGGTATATAAATCACTTGTAGGTTATTGAAATATTATACACCAAATTTTGTTAAATTTGTTCCATTAGTTTTTAGCTAGAGTGGATAAAGGCAATTTTTGCCGGCCATTTCGCAAAGAAGGCAGATTCTTTTATTACGAATCGTACTATAATCTAATGAACATCAGTATTTCTCACAATAAACATACCTACCAAATTTTATGAAATTCGGTCCATTAGTTTTTCAATTAGAGTGGATGTAATCTCCTCACAGACACCCAGAAACATACACAGATACACCCTTACACACACACAGACGTCTTCCTAAAAATAGTTTTTTCGTGTTCTAGAAGTCCCAAAACGCGTAGATCCTTCGAAAATTCGAGTTCCGATCTTCGGCACGATTTCAATACTTTGAATACATACACACACACACATATATTATCTGTGTATCTGTGTATTATCTGTGTATCTAAATTCCGTGCCTATGCAATTACAATAGTTGTGATTTTAAATGATCCCTAAACTTTTATTATTTTTTCAACGAAGTCTAATTTTAACTTATGCAGAATGCAAATATTTCAAGCGATTGTAGGGTGAGTTACATAAGAATTGCTGCATTTTTGTCACACAAAATTATTTAGATCTAGAGTCTGGAATACAAGTTATATGAATGAAATATTCATTGATTTTGCATAGAGAATCAGATGATTTATATTTCGATACAGTTTCAAATATTTAAGTATAATAAATTACTGTAGTACTGTGATAATGTAAAAGATATCACCACTGAATGTATCACATTTTAGAAATTTTTAAATGAAATTGCATTTCAGTTGGAAAGTAATTCATAATCAATGCTTATGCATGATTGATCTTTCTTGTCTTAATATCGTGAGAGCAGGCTTGGATAATATAATGCCAACGAATCTTTTATGTGCTACCAATATAAAATGTATATTTATTGTTAAGGTGAATAAGGGGACAACGTACACCAAAGCCTAACTTAAAGAATTGGTATCTTGAACCTTTTGCTTGCGGGTGGGACAGCGTCCACCTGTAAGCAAAAGATTAAATTTGACAGTCCAAATACTGCTAAAGGTAAAATATATAACATTAAAATTAGCAGATTTAAAATTGAATTCGTGACAGAACTAAAATATTAATGTGGGCAGCACATGACTTTCCCTGATGACTCATACTCACGTTCTAATTATGCCTTCGATAATTTATTAAATTGAGTTTAATTGCTCTAAATAACACCCATAATTATTTTACATTATACTGAATTTGCACTTCTAATTCAATTTTCGTTAATATTTGTTACCTGGACATATTTTCATAGCTAACGTAGCAAAAACGAGAAAAAACTAAAATATCTCGAAAACGATTAGTCTTATTATTTTTATCGTTAAAATTTACGTATAAAATAACCATTTAAGTGATACCTTTGAACATAGTCTTTTATTTTAGATTTTCACGATTTTTGTGGGTCATTTCGCAAAACAAAGGCATATACTTATTTCCTGAAATGAACCAAAATTTTATCAGTACCAAGGTAACCCACAAGTGGTTTACTTACCTATGAAATTTTATGAAATTTAGTCAATTAGTTTCTGATTTAGAGTGGATATATATATAAACACACACACATACACAGACGTCACGCTAAAAACAGTTTTCTCGTAAGCTAGAGGTCCCAAAACGTGTTGATCCATCGGAAACTCAAGTTGCGATTTTCGACACGATTTCAATTCTTTCCCCATACATTACCGTGTATTGTTAAGGAAAGTAAACATTATCGTAAAAAGCAGTTAACAGCATAAAGCAGTTAAACTTCTTTTTTCTAATCTCACGAACAGGCTCAAGTAATATAATACCAATGAATTTTTTATGTACTATTAATATAAAATGTATAATTATTGTCAATGAGAATAAGGGGATAAAGTACACCAAATCCTGACTTACGGAATTGGTTTTAACTTTGCCCGCCCGAATACGGCTAAACATAAAAATGAATAACAGCAAAATTAGCAGATTTCAATTTGAACTCATCTCCGAACTAAACAGGAGGGTGAAATATTTTAGGATTATAAAGGAAACTAGACGTAATTCAACGTTGCAGTAGTGAACGCAATTTCGGGATAGATGAATTTAGAAAGAATACCAGAATAGACTTGATACATGAAAATATAGGATGAGGCATCATCGTTAAAGATAAAAAATCGCGAAAGATAAAATTAATTTCTTCACTTAAACATTTAATAGAAGAGCAGATCTTAAAAGCTCTACTAAAATAAACATGGTTTTTGAGGGAAATAGTATGGAAAAAGAATTAGAATTAGGAATTAGCATCAAAAAATTTCACATTAAGAAATTAAGCATCAAGAATTAACATCAAGAAGTTAAACATCAAGAATTAACATAAAGAAATTAAACATCAAGAAATTAAACATCAAATATTAATATCAAGAAATTAAACATCAAGTATTAACATCAAGAAATTAAACATTAAGTATTAACATCAAGAAATTAAACATCAAGTATTAACATCAAAAAATTAAACATCAAGAAAACACACACTCATGTTCATCTGTAAAATTAATGGATGAGTAAAAATCATTAACACTATCGAGCAGAAGATATATGTTTCTATAAATAATATCAAGAATCTAACTTGCTGCGTTTCATTGTTGAATAAACTATTACACTTTGCATGTTATACATTCCTTTGTTACTATTTAAATTTGAATTTTAAAGTGACTTTAGATTTCGAACATATAAAAGAACCTCTTGACTCCCAAACAGTTCGGATGATTAATTGTGTTTGATAATTTTATTGATATTAAAAGACTCATTTGGAAGCACAACATTTTTATTATGGTTAGTTAGAATACCACCTGTATGTAATTAGTTAAATCGTTTATTATTTGCATATAGAGACAGCAATGCTACTATTGTTTAACATATCTATCTACCTTTAAAAATAGCAAAAAGTCGGGCTATTTGAAAGGACTCACTCATATGAAGCTGTCAAAGATTTCAAATTAAAACTGAATTTAACAAATAATTATGAAATTAGAAGTCTAAAAATTCAATTTCAATATTTGATAATCCTAATACAAAAGAGAATATTACATTTCAGAATTTGAATATTAAATTAAACATATCAAAATTCGGGAAACAATGAATTCAAAGTAACACATTGTGGAGAAAAAACCTTAAATGGGTTTACTTTTCTTAAATATTATAAACTTTGTGGATTAAATTATTAATCTTAATTAAGGTGGTCGTAAATCGTAACGTCTGTACATAACTATAATGACCGCAAAACCCACCATTACCTCTTTGCACGAGCTCCTTAACATAATCATTAAATCAAAAACACTACACATTAAAATCCACATATTTAACTTATAAAATAAATTATCAGTTATCCACACCTCTATTATTGTTATGATTAAAATAACATCCATTTTAACAAACGCTTAAAGAGGAGAAAGCACCGTGTGAGACCAGGTCTTTTGAATCTTATTTCAAAGATCAAAAATTGTCCTAACATACATGAAGACTGGCACATACCTCTGTATTTAGGGGTTTGTTGCTCAACATGGCTGTCACCTATTCCGACATTTGGAGTCAACTTCGTTTATTTCTATAACATTTTCACTACTCAAAATGAATAACCACTACACTGATTGAAAACACAACTCTCTCTCTCTTAACAACACTGCTCGATTTATCATGACCTCTCTCTTAACTTTTGAATTATCCTTTTATTATATTCTCTAACTTTGCTTCTTGTAGCCACATCATTTGGCCTGGGGTTCAGATATACCCTCCTTACTCTCATTAGCTGCTCCTCAGTGCAATGTCGTATCTTCGAATTATTGGCTCCTTCAGTTTCCAATGAAGCATGGTTTAAGTCTCGGCCCTAGGAAAATTTGCCACAACCACACCTGCAATTTGTGTGATATGCATTTATTGGGGGTTATAACTTTTCGGTCTAAAACTGTCATAAAACGGTGATTAAAAGTCTAAGCTTTTTACTTCGTAAACATCAAAAACTGCATATAATACCTCCTGGTATCACACAGATGTATATTGCAAATACGTACTTAATATACAGAAGCCCGTTTCAATCACAATGCATTCAAGTGCACAAGCTTTGATTAACTGTTTAAAAGTTGTTGTTCACTTGTTATTTGTAAGAAGTTCAGTGAGCATGCGCGGTTTAAAAGTGGACACTTCGCCCTGTTATATTTCAGTTTAATATTTGAAATTGTGATTCTGAAAATTAACATGTCATTTCACGTACGTATACAAAATTTCACTTTCCTACCAATTGCAGTTTTTGAGTAAACGGAATAACAAAATTCAGGCAAATGTTGATTTCGCTTCATTTGGAATGGAGGCAGGACTTCACTTTCTTCGTCCATAACAAAATCTAAATAAGATATAACAGTTTGCCCTTTATGAAAATTTCAAAAGTTTACAAAGTTTAAGAATACCCGCTACATTCTAAAATGAAGAGATGGAACTGCATTTTTAATTTTCGAACGCAACTTGATTTGTACATATGTGTTCTCAACGGATGTCCTTAAAACAAATAACGGTTAAACTATTATGTTGTTCAGGAATGGATCAAAAATACTTACACCAAAATACAGGATCAGCCATGTCTAATTTATGAGGAACTTCTTAACAAGGTATCAAAAAATCTATAAAAAAAAAGAATAAGCATATATTTGCATTGTTATAAATTAAAGCTAAACTTACAGATGTATTTGGTTAATTTATTAATCCCTACCAACCTACAAGAACTAATACATTAAATAAATCACACGCAACATATAGGTTACTTCCTCAAAAAATCTGATGTGGGCAGCACATGACTTTCCTTATATAATGCAATGAATTTACTTCTTTAACACCAAAACGACGAAAGCGTTCATTTTGACAGTATAATTTCTGAACCGCTGATTTTGAACAGAAGATTTGTGTTCTTCATGCGATAAGTCCACCTGTGGAAAATGGCAAAAAACGGTGCATCAAGAACGCTTATTGCAAAAAATGTGTCGAAGAAATATCCTAAATATTGCAACTATGATGTTTTAGCTTTGAATTAAAGGTATGTAGTGCTTTTACTTTCCTTATATACATACTGTAGAAGGAAAGTATTGCGACGGAGTCGAAAATTGGAATTAGAGTTTTCGACGGGAGAGCACGTTTCAAGTATCCATGATCACGAATCAAACATATTTGAGGTGATGTCTCTCTGTGTGTATATGTGTGTGTGCATGTGTGTGAAATCATGTGTGTGTGTGAAAGTATGTGTGTGTGTGTGTGTGTGTGTGTGTGTGTGAAAGTGTGTATGTGTGTCAGTCAGTCTGTGGAGATAATATCTCACGAACGAAAGGAGCGATTCGAATGAAATTAGGTACAAAAATCACAATCCGTGAATCCTGGAAGTCTATTGTTTTTAAACGCAATCGGATGCTCAGAACCCCCCTAAATTTTCGAGTGCAATGTTGAAAAAATCATCAAAAAATCAAAATCTTTAATAAAGTTACACAAATACACATTTCTTATGTAATTTTTCCTTACAAAACGATTGACAAACTTTAGAACGCTAGTATGATCCGTTCCCGAGATATTGCACATTTTTCAAATAAATTCATCAAAAATCCAATAAATTAAAAAAATATATTAACTGTTGAGAAACATGTTCATTTTTTATATGTGATATGCTGCGATAAATTTGGTGACATCATTCTCGTGGATCTAGCTCGTTCCATTCATGAGAAAAGATACTTTGAGTAATACTTTTGTATTTGAACGCCAATAATCATTCATCTGGTATAAGAATATCTTATTTCTCCGTCCATAACGCTTGGCGAGATTTTGGCGACAAATTTGACGGAATGTCGCCAACTTGACGACTTTTTAAATGTTGCCAAATTAAAGAAAATCTCGCTAAATAGATAAAAATGACACTAAATCAATGAAAATGACGACTAATTGAAGAAAATTCAATATCTTGGAAAGAATACAAGTACCTACTGTAAGAATAACATTTTTTTAACTGTAAAAAGTAGTGCATTCATTGCATTATATAAGGAGAGTCATGTGTTGCCCACATCAGATTTTTCTATGGCGGTCAAATTGGCCGCTGCCTGTCGTTCTAGGTAGTTCAAAATATCCGTCGTTCTAGTGTTAACGGTGAAAAAATGATGAAAAGATCTACAGCACAGTGTTTGTAACGTTAAATTGTAAATCTGGCGCGGTACATTATATATCCAGATGACAACATCTAAAACTATTTCGTACCCAATAAACTGTTGTTTATGTAACTCTAAATTAACGATTATCAATTTTGATAGCATCCTCAATAAGCAATACAATTCATATATTTAAATATGTGTTTGTAACGTTAAATTAACGGCGCCGTAAATTGTACATCCGGATGATAACATCTAAAACTATTTCTTATCCAATTAACTTATATTTTATGCAGTTCTAAATTAACAATTATCAATATTGGTAGCATCTTCAACAGACAATATAGTCCATATATTTAAATAATATATTCATCAATTACGCGTCATTTTCATTAACTTGGCGTCATTTTAGCAATTTTGACGATATTTTCGTCAATGTCGGACCAAATATCGACAAGTTGGCAATATTTAGAAGAGCATTTCTTATATAATAAAATGTATGCCCATCATATAACGGAATTAAAAATTTGCAAAATAATGCATCCTATTTGGCGTCATTTTTATCAATTTGGCGACATTTTTATCAATTTGATAACATTTTTATCAATTTGGTAATAGTTTCGTCAATTTGGCAGCATTTTAAAAAGTCGCCAAGTTGGCGATATGCTACCAAAATTTGTCGCCAGAATTTTACCAAGCATTACAGACGAAGTCTTATGATAGAGTCTTATATTTATTCCAAAATATTGAACTTTAATCAATTAGTTGTCATTTTCATTCATTTAGCGACGTTTTATCAATTTGGCGACATTTTCATCCATTTGGCGGCATTTCAAAAGCTAGCCAAGTTGGCGATATTCCGTAAAATTCGTCGTTAAAATTTGTCAAGCATTATGGTCGGAGGAATAGGTTATTCTAGAAGATAAACGACTAATGGAGTCCAAATACAAAGTTATTACCGAAGGTACATATCTTCTCTTATAGTAGATTCTTATGCTTTACAAGATATTGGATTATTGGATCTCCATCAATTAACCTTAATTGTCATTCATTTAGCGTCATTTTTATCAATTTGGCGACATTTTTATCAATTTGGCAATATTTTCGTCAATTTGGCAACATTTAAAAACTCGCCAAATTGACGATATTTTGCTAAATTCGCAGCCAAAATTTTGACAGACATCGTTTATGGAGAAATAGGTTAGTCTTATGGTAGATAAACGACTAATGGCGTCAAATTACAAAGCTATAACCCAAAGTGTCTTCTCTCGTGAATGGAACGAGCTAGATCTACGAGAATGGTAATAATAATTTTATCGCATAGCAGTACATGTGAAAAGTGAACAGATTTGAGAATAGTTAATATATTTTTTTTTGTTTTATGTGATACTTTTTATTATACATATTATTTATATTTATATATATTATTTATATTTTTTATGATATTTCATTTATATTTTTTAAATTTATTTGAAAAATGTGAAATATCTCAACGGTTCATGCTAGCATTCTAAAGTTTGTGTCAATCGTTTTCTAATGAAAAATTACATAAAAAATTATTATTTACGTAACTTTATTGAGTGTTTTAATTTTTTGATGATTTTTTAAAAATTTTATTTCAAAATTTAGGAGAGTTCTGGACATTCGATTGGGTGTAACATCAATAGGCTTCCAGTATTAACTGATTGTAACAGAAAATTTTATTCGGATCGCTTGATTCGTTCGTAACATATCGCCTCCACAACATCCTCTTCGTCAATGCAAAAGAACCCATAAACCCGAAGTCCAAAATAAGAATGTGCCCAAAAGGAAGAAGCAGGGGGATTATATACCCAAAAGCAGGATTAAGAGAGAGTCAATCAAAAAGCAACATGATGAACCGCCCAGCCAATTCGAAACGAAAAGCTGGTTCTCTCTTAATCCAGATCTTGGGTACCCCTCGCTTCTTTTTTTTTGCTCCCATTCCTCTTTTGGACTTCGGGTTTGTTGGTTCCCTTGCACTGAAGAAGGGGACCTCGAATCCTCGAATCAGCTATATGCTGCATTATTGCATTATTTATACTTTTATACATTCCACACACTTGGTGGGAAGGATAAGTTCCTTCTTATCCTTCCCACAAGGAGTATTGTACTTATTGAACACGATAATAGATGATGATTGTTCACGGCGTGTTTGTTTACATACTGAAGTAAAAGCCTTATTTACCAAGCGTAATATACGTCTGACATTTTCTTTCTAAACGTATTCTGATTAAAAATAAAAACATAAATAGCAGGAGAATTGTAACATACTTCATAAATAACTAAATATTTAAAAGTCTTTAAATTAAACCAAGAACATTAATTTAAACTTTTAAAAAGGAATCAAAATATTTTAAAATCTCTCTATATTACAAAAAATCTGATGGGGGCAGCACATGATACTTTCCTTATATAATGCAATGAATTTACTACTTTTACAGTAAAAACAAAATAGGTTATTCTTAAATACTTACAATCTGTCCAAGGTATTGAATTTTCGTCAATTAGTCGTCATTTTCATTGATTTAGAGTCATTTTTATCCATTTGGTGAGATTTTCGTTAATTTGGCAACATTTAAAAAAGTCGCCAAGTTGGCAACATTCTGCCAAATTCTTCGCCAAAATCTCCCCAAGCGTTATGACGTAGAAATAAATTATCCTCATATGAGATAAATGACTATTGACGTTAAAGTAAAAAGTATTACTCAAAGTATCTTTTCTCATGAATGGAGCGAGCTAGATCCACGAGAATGATGTCACCCAATTTATCGCATGATATTACATATGAAAGTTAACATGTTTCTCAACAGTTAATATTTCATTTAAATTTATGGGATTTTTTGATAAAGTTAATTGAAAAATGTGCAATATCTCGAGAACGGTTCATGTTAGCGTTCTAAAGTTTATGTCAATCATTTACTAAGGAAAAATTACATAAGAAATATCTATTTGCGCAACTTTATTAAAAATTTTCATTTTTTGGTATTTTTCAAAATTTCACTCGAAAATTTAGGGCGGTTCTAAATATTTGATTGTATTTAAAAACAATAGAGTAAAAATCAAAGTCCAGTATTCATGGATTGTTACAAAATTTCATTCGAATTTCACTCGTTCGGGAAATATCGTCTCCAAAGACTCACTGACACGCACACATACTTTCACACACATACGCACAGAGAGAGAAGCCATCTCAAAAATGATTGATTCGTGATCAGGGATGCTTGAAACGCGCTCTGCCATCGAAAATTCGACTCCGTCACAATACTTTCCTTATACATTATAGTATGTATATAAGGAAAGTAAAAAGGAGCTGACGCAGCCGCCGCTGTTTGACAAATTTCTCGCTTCTCAGGATACTTTGCTTCATACCGCAAAAACTATTGCATATAAATGTATATGAAATTTAGAACACTTATAGAAAACGCTTTGGGGAATAAGCTGAAATAAACCGTTTTTAACACTTTACAACAACGTTCAAAAGTGTTTATGACTTTGTTCATTCTGTCTGTCTGTCCGTTAGCACGATAACTGCCGTAAAAATGACTTTATCAAAATGAAATTTTAGTATATCGTTCAGACGGTCTATGGGCCCTATGGGAATATAAATGAAGAATATCACCCAATCAGTTTTGGATTGAACCAGGGTTGAAAAAATGAAATGCATTGAACCCTATGGGAACTAATTTTCAAAAAATTTTTAAGCGGATTTAAAATTCAACAAGAAAGATCAACCATGCTTAAAGCATTTATTATGAAACACTTTCCAACTTCAATGCAATTTTATTTAAACATGTCTAAAATGCAATACATTCCTCGGTAATATTTTAAAACTTATCACAATACTACATTGATTTATTATATTTGAAAACTTAAACCTTCATCGAAAAAAATTAATTTCATTCAAATGACGGCATTGAAATATAAATTGCCTGGTTTGAACATCTCTAAAATGTGATATATTACTCGGTAATAGTTTCAGAATTATCATAATACCACGATAATTTATTATATTTAAAAACTTCATCGAAAACAACTGAAATTCATTCAAATGACGTCATAGAAAAAATAACACGCCTGGCTCTCCCCAAAAAAGCAGCATTTCATTCATAAATGATTTCCTATTCATGTCATTCATCACAATACTATAATAATTTATTTTATTTAAAAATTAGACCATGGAGCAACAAGTAATTTAACCCTATGCTTAAAACTTCAACGCAAAAAATCGTCCTTCTCTCGGTAAACTCAATGAATATTTCTTTCATATCAGCTATGCAGACTCCATGAGCTAAATTCTTTTGCGTTAAAAAAATACAGCAATTCCTATACAACTCATCCAACTTATTTTGCTGTTTACATTTTACATAAGTGAAAAATAGGCTTCGTTGTAGAAATAATCAAATTTGGATGAACATTTAAACTCATATATATTATAATTGCGTTGTTTTAGTATGTAGATGCACAGAATTTAAACCAAAATAAAGTGGTTTTAGGACGAATACAACACTCAATATGAAACAAGAAAGATCAATCATGCATAAGCATTGATTATGAAACACTTTCCAACTGACATGCAATTTCATTTAAAAATCTCTAAAATGTGATACATTCAGTGGTGATATCTTTTACATTATCACAGTACTACAGTAATTTATTATACTTAAATATTTAAAACTGTATCGAAATATAAATCATTTGATTCTCTATGCAAAATCAATGAATATTTCATTCATATAACTTGCATTTCAGACTCCAGAGCTAAATACTTTTGTGTGAAAAAGAATTCAGCAATTCTTATGTAACTCACCTTACAATCGCTTGAGATATTTGCATTCTGCATAAGTTAAATTTAGACTTCGATGAAGAAATAATAAAAGTTTTGGGGATCATTTAAAATCACAATTTTTGTAATTGCGTAGGCACGGAATTTAGATACACAGATAATACACAGATACACAGATAATATATGTATGTGCGTATGTATGTATTCAAAGTATTGGAATCGTGCTGAAGATCGGAACTCGAATTTTCGAAGGATCTGCACGTTTTGGGACTTCCAGAACACGAAAAACTATTTTTAGGAAGACGTCTGTGTGTGTAAGGGAGTATCTGTGTGTGTTTTTGTGTGTCTGTGAAGATATTGCATCCACTCTAACTGAAAAACTAATGGACGAATTTAATAAAATTTGGTAGGTAAGATTTTGCGGGAAACCCTGATGTTCATTTGATTATAGTACGATTCGTAATAAAAGAATCTGCCGTCTTTGCGAAATGGCCGGCAGAAATTGTCTTTATCCATTCTTGCTAAAAACTAATGGACCAAATTTAACACAATTTGGTGTATAATATTTCAATAACCTACAAGTGATTTATATACCAAATTTAACAAAATTTGTTATATAAATCACTTGTAGGTTATTCTAGTATGATTCGGGAAAGAGGAACGTGCTGTTTTGCGAAATGGCCCGCAAAAATCGTTAAATATAACAAGAAAGATCAATCATGCTTAAAGCATTGATTATGAAACACTTTCCAACTTCAATAGCATTTTATTTAAACATCTCTAAAATGCAATACATTCCTAAGTAATATTTTAAAACTTATCACAATACTACATTAATTTATTATATTTGAAAACTTAAACCTTCATTGAAAAAAATGAACTTCATTCAAATGACGGCATTGAAATATAAATTGCCTGGTTTAAATATCTCTAAAACATGATACATTCCACGGTAATATTTTTAAAAATATCATAATACTACGATAATTTATTATATTTGAAAACTTCTTCGAAAACAACTGAAATTAATTCAAATGGTGTCTTAGAAAAAATAACACGCCTGGATCTCTCTATAAAAACAGGATTTCATTCATAACTTTCTCCCATTCATTTCATTCATCACAATACTATAATAACTTATTTTATTTAAAAATTAAGACCATGGAGCTACAAGTAATAAAACTCTATGCTTAAAACTTCATCGAAAAAAATCTTCCTTCTCTTCATAAAATCAATTAATATTTCATTCATATCAGCTATGCAGACTCCATGGACAAAATTATTTTGTTTTAAAGAAATACAGCAACTCTAATACAACTCATTCTACATATTTTGCTGTTTACATTTTACATAAGTGAAAAATAGGCTTAGTTGTAGAAATAATCAAATTTAGATGAGCATTTAAACTCAAATATATTGTCATTGCGTTGTTTCAGTATGTAGATGCACAGAATTTAAGCAAAAATAAAGTAGTTTTAGGACGGATACAACACTCAATATGAATTAAAAAGAACTTAAAAATATCACGATTTTGAAAAAAGATGGATGCCATATATCATTTTGAAGTGGGTCATGTGATCGTTTCATATCATGGTCACGTGATCGTTTCATATAAGAGGTGTAATTACTATTTTAATTTTTATTTAAAGAACTACTGAATATATTTCGCTGATTTTTTTTATATATTTTATGGAACAATTTGAATATTACCTAAAATTTTCGAAGCAATTTGTGAATTTTAAATTCGCTTAAAAAATATTTGAAAAATTAGGTCCCATAGGGCTCAATGTATTTCATTTTTTCAACCCGGGTTCAATCCAAAACTAATTGGGTGATCTTATTCATTTATATTCCCATAGGTCCTACAGACCGTCTGAACAACATACTAAAATTTCATTTGATTAAGTCATTTTTACGGCAGTTATCGTGCTAACGGACAGACAGACAGACAGAATGAACAAAGTCATAAACACTTTTCAACTTTGTTGTAAAGTGTTAAAAATTGCTTCGAAAGTTTTATGAAATATTCAAATTATACCATAACATATATTAAAAAAATTCAGCAAAATATATTTAGTAGTTTTTTAAATAAAAATTAAAATAATAATTACACCTTTTATATGGAGCGATCACGTGACCGTTATATGAAGAGATCACGTGACCTACTTCAAAATAAAATATGGCACCAATCTTGTGTTAAAAATTGTGATTTTTAAATTACTTTTTTATTCATATTTAGTGTTGTATCCGTCCTAACACCGCTGTATTTTTGCTTAAATTCTGTTCATCTACCTACTGAAATATCGCAATTTCAATATATTTGAGTTTAAATGATCATCCAAATTTGATTATTTCTACAACGAAGCCTAATTTTCATTTGTGGAAAATGCAAACACCAAAAGATGAAGAATGAGTTGTACAAGAATTGCTTCATTTCTTTAACGCAAAATTATTTAACTCATGGAATCTGCAATATAGCTGATATGAATGAAACATTCATTGAATGTACGCAGAGAAGCAAACGATTTTTGGATGAAGTTTTAAGCATAGAGTTAAATTATTTGTACATCCATGGTTTTAAATTTTTTAATAAAATAAATTATTATAGTATTTTGATGAATGAAATGCTGCTTTTATAGAGAGAGCCAGGCGTGTTATACTTCGATGGCGTCATTTGAATAAATTTCATTTGTTTGCGATGAAGTTTTCAAATATAATAAAATTTTATAGTATTATGATAATTTTAAAAATATTACCGAGGAATGCTTGGCATTTTAGAGATGTTTAAACCAGACAATTTATACTTCAATGCAGTCATTTGAATGAAGTTCATTTTTTTCGATGAAGCTTTATGTTTTCAAATATAATAAATTAATATAGTATTCTGGCAATTTTAAAAATATTACCAAGAAGAACTATGTCGCATTTTAGAGATGTTTAAATAAAATTGTATTGAAGTTGGAAAGTGTTTCATAATCAATGCTTTATGCATGATTGATCTTACTTGTTTTGATATATATTGTAGTTTAAGAAACATTTAATGTCAAATTCAAAGACAAAATTTTTGAGCTGCGAGTTCGCGTCCTGGATAGACTAACAATAGCAAGACAGGCAGGTTTTGCTGGCAAGTGAATTGACATGGATGAATTTTTGCAGGACGGAGCCACTTTTTTAACACTTTAAAACAAAGTTGAAACGTGTCTATGACTTTGTTCATTCTGTCTGTCTGTCTGTCTGTCCGTCCGTTAGCACGATAACTGCCGTAAAAATGACTTTATCAAAATTAAATTTTAGTATGTTGTTCAGACCGTCTGTGGGACCTAAGGGAATAGAAATGAATAAAATCACCCAATTAGTTTTGGATTGAACTCGGGTTGAAGAAATGAAATACATTAAATCCTATGGGACCATATGGGACCATATGGGATAATTTTTCAAACATTTTTTAAGCGGATTTAAAATCCTCAAATTGCTTCGGAAGTTTTATGAAATATTCAAATTATCCTAAAAAATATATAAAAAATTTCAACAAAATATATTCAGTAGTTTTTTAAATAAAAATTAGAATAATAATTGCACCTTTTATATGAAGCGATCACTTGACCATTATATGAAGAGATCTCGTGACCCGCTTCAAAATAAAATATCGCATCTATTCTGTGTCAAAATCGTGATTTTTTAAGTTTTTTAAAATTCATATTTAATGTTGCATCCATCCTAAAACCGCTTTATTTTTGCTTAAATTCCGTGCATCTACATACTGAAACAACGCAATTACAATATATTTGAGTTTAAATGATCATCCAACTTTGATTATTTCTACAACGAAGCCTAATTTTCACTTATAGAGAATGTAAATACCAAAAGTTGTAGAATGAGTTGTATAAGAATTGCTGCATTTCTTTAATGCAAAATTATTTAGCTCATGGAGTCTGCAATATAGCTGATATGAATGAAATATTTATTGATTTTACACAGAGGAGGACGATTTTTTCGATGAAGTTTTAAGCATAGAGTTTAATTAATTGTACCTTCATGGTCTTAAGTTTTTAAATAAAATAAATTATTATAGTTCTGTGATGAATGAAATGAATGAAATTCTGCTTTTATAGAGAGAGTCAGGCGTGTTAAATTTCGATGACGTCATTTAAATAAATTTCATTTGTTTTCTATGAAGTTTTCAATTATAATAAATTATTGTAGTATTATGATAATTTTAAGAATATTACAGAGGAATTATCACATTTTAGAGATGCTTAAATCAGACAATTTATATTTCAATGTCGTCATTTGAATAAAATTCATTTTCTTCGATGAAGTTTTATGTCTTCAAATATAATAAATTAATGTAATATTGTGATAATTTTTAAATATTACCGAGGAAAGCTTCGCATTTTAGAGATGTCTAAATAAAATTGCATTGAAGTTTTAAAGTGTTTCATAATCAATGCCATATGAATGATTGATCTTTCTTGTTTTATTTCGATGTAGTTTTTGAGATATTTTCTTTTTATGCACTGTTGAAGTAAACTTTTTTTCCGTATCGGCACGTTTAACGATTTCTCTGTCTCGTAAAAACTATAGGATACAAAAATATGAAATTTGGTACATTTATAGAGAAATGATAGGGTAAGACGATGAAATAAACCGTTTATCAATTTAAACTTTAGTTTGGCATGAAATAGCTCATGAAGCGAGCTCATGTTCAAGGAATTCAATTTTGGATTCTCTGGGCTAAGAAAAATCCTTGCTTTTCCCTCCTGCGGAAAATATGCTGGGATAGAAAAGAGATTTTTGAAAGTAGAATTTTTAGGAAGGATAGATATGAAGCAAAAAAGGTTGCGCGTTGGAGCGAGCAGGGGGCAGAGCCCCTAATTTCAGTAAGATAAATGATAATTTGAAACTGAAGAAAATTTAAATTAGTTAAAGATAAAAACAAAATATAAAAATTTAATTATTCTATAACATTAACAACATTAAAGTTATATTTATGGTGTAAAAAATAAAACAATATTAATCGCGTATACAAAGCATCGAATTGAAATTTGCATCATGAAACAGGAATCTTGATAATTAAGAGGACATACGTATCTTTTACTTGGCAAGGGACATTTGAAATTGAATTATAAATAATGGCAACTTAAATTATAATAAACCACCAACGTCAAATACACTTCATATACCCGATTCGTTTTAAAATAGTAACTAACTGCGGTGACAGAACTAAATATAGCAATCAGTTTTATAACAGGTTCTGAGCCCGCTATGCGGGTGCAAGAGTCACAAAGTAACAAATGTGGATCGAAAAGTCGAGATGGATTGATGGGGTTTGGATTCAATCCATACGCTCGATGACATGCAATAGGAAATGTTGATACACATAGACGGAGTCATACATCTCGCAAAACAATCAACATTCGTAAATTATAATATAAGGAGTGCGGCCTCATTGTAATTCCCGGGAAATATCCAAGTTCCCTTTAGACAGGTGGCACAAAAATGTATATCTAAGTGACAGGTAGTGATGTTGCAGAGACTATATCCACCAGCAGAATCAAAATCGTTCAATTAGGAGCCGAGATGGGAAATTTGGGGGAGGGGGAAGGGCTGAAGTAATATATACACCCAAGAGGTATCTGAACAACATTGGTCTTTTTAATGAAAGTAAAAGTAAAACCAAGGGAATCGTGTCATCAACGGGGCGGGTGTGGGACAGCCCAGTGGTTAACGCGTGGAAATTGCACTCGGACGTCTGGAGTTCGATTCCCGAATCAGCCTAAATTTCCCAAGTGTTCATGCGGAGTACGGGCACGTTAAATATGTGGGTTTGTAAGTCCTTTCGAGATATTGGTGGTAGAGGGAAGAGGGTAATGTCGCTACGTATGCCGTTCCCTCTAGGTTTCGGTCTATATTGGCTGGCACTTCCCGACCATCCATACAGATACCTTACACCTTCGGGTAGGTCGGACGGTCTTAGTCGAATAAGAAGGGGTTGGAAAATTTCAAGAAAAATGCGTCTGATCAGGGATTAGGTCGAAAATTTATTTCAAAATTTTTTTAACAAATATTTAGAAATATTTTTATCTTTAAGTATTTTTTCTATGTTAAATAGGTCAAAAATAAAAACAGCTGGTTGGGTCAAGTGACTCTCAAACAGACAGTCCGAAACAATACCTTGCTCAGGTTTTCCTTATCCTTTGTACAAGTGCATTTTACTTATTGATATATCAGAAAATACGTCTACATTCTCAACAAATAGAGGCTGTTCAAAATAAATTTTTCGATACCATTAATAACAGAACTCCCCGTTATTATTCATATGATATGCACACAAATCTACTTAGGCAAACATTTAATTTAGTTTCTCTCAAAAAACATGAAATGTTCTTGACTCTTGTTCTACTAAAAAGTTCTAAATAATACTGTTTATTGTCCTATTTTACTTTCTTGCTTGGGTTTCCATATACTATTATCAATATTAAGTAAAAAATCTGATGTGGGCAGCACATGACTTTCCTTATAAAATACAATGAATTTACTACTTTTACAATAAAAAAAATAGATTATTTTCACAGTAGTTATTTATATTCTTTACAAGATATTGAATTTTCGTCAATGAGTCGTCATTTTCCATGTCCTCATCAACAATGAGTCGTCATTGATTTAGAGTCATTTTTATCCAATTGGCGAGTTTTTCGTTAATTTAGCAAAGCGTTATTTCGTTAATTTAGCAATTTAAAAGTCGCCAAGTTGTCGACATTCCACTAAATTCGTCGCCAAAATCTCGCCAAGCGTTATGGACGAAGAAATAAATTATTCTTATAGCAGATAAATGACTATTGGCGTTCGAATACAAAAGTATTACTCAAAGTGTCTTTTTTCATGAATGTAATGAGCTAGATCCATGAGAATGATGTCACCAAATTCATCGCATGGTATTATATATGAAAAGTGAACATGTTTCTCAATAGGAATTTTTTTTTTTTTTATATGACTTTTTGATAATTCTTTTGAAAAATGTGCCATATCTCGAGAACGGTTCATGTTAGCGTTCTAAAACTTATGTCAATCGTTTTCTAATGAAGAATTACATAAGAAATGTCTATTTGCGCAATTTTATTAGCGGTTTTGATTTTTGACGATTTTTTTTAAAATTTCACTCGAAAATTTAGGGGAGTTCTAAACATTCGATTGCGTATAAAAACGATAGGCCTCCAATGTTTACGGATTGTGATTTTTGTATCAAATTTCGTTCGAATCGGTACATTCGTTCGTCAGTTAACGTCTCCACAGTCGCACTGACACACATACACACATACTTTCACTCACACACACACACACACACAGACATCACTTCAAAAATGTTTGTTCGTGATCAGGGAGGGATGCTTGAAATGTGCTCTCCCGTCAAAAACTCGAATTCGAATTTTCGACCACGTCACGATACTTTCTTTATACATTATGTATATAAGGAAAGTTATAAATGATTTCACAATTACTATTAAACACAATTAAATATTTTCTGTCTATAAATTTGCTAATCTTTTTGTATATATTGTGCTGATATTTATATTCTTTTTTTGCCTTATGCCTATTTTAAAAAAAGCCTATTTTAATGTACTTGACATATTTACTGTTTCATATTCTGGTATTTATACTTTTCATGTTTTGTGGTACTGTAACTGGATTTTATCCGATGTCTCCACTTAAATTGAATGATAAAATCAATACTGTCTCAGTGTCTGTATAGGCAGAACATCGATATGTTTAAGCGAATATCAGAAGTTTGAAACTCTGTTGTAGCACGACTTCTTTATAAAACATAAAACGTTAATTTCCGTCAAAATCACAAATTCTAACATCTTTACCGAAAACAGTACTGTATATCTATATATATTGAAAATGCATCTGTTAATTAGTCTTTCTCATCTTCACATGAGAACAGCTGACCCAACGGCTCTACCATGCTAAAAACACCAGTTCTCGTTAGATCATCGAAGTCAAGCAGCATCGGGCGCGGTTAGTACTTGGGTGGGTGACCACCTGGGAACACCGCGTGCTGTTGCCACATTTCGGACGCGGTAGCCCGGTGGTTTACCCGCAGTATTTGCACGCTTCCACAACTGCCACCGTGTTCATATGGAGTACGATCACGTTAAACATGTAGGTCCGTAAGTCCTTCCGAGAGGTTGGTGGTAGGGGAAGGAGGGTACGGTCCCTGTGGATGCCTCCCCCACTGGGTTCCGGTCTAAATTGGGTGGCACTTCCCGGCCGTCCAAACAGTTACCTTACACCTATCTGGTAGGTCGGACGGTCTGGGTCTCAACAACAACAACATGAGAACAGCTGTACAGAATTTCGTAAAATTTTATTCTCTGGCTTTGATATGGTCCATTTAAAATGTAGGCGTCCACCTGTCTGTCTTTGTATCCTTCTGTCTGTCTTTGTGCCCTTCTGTCTGTCTTTGCGTGTTTCTGTCTACCTCCATGTTCTTCTGACGGTTACCTCACTTTGAACGTGATCCAATTCTTATAGAAGCCTCCAGACAAACAGGACCCAATCGTTATTTGAGTCTCAAGACGTCATAGAGTGACGTAATTATTCTTAGACCCACCCTCTCTACAATAAATGTCATTCAAAATCAAATAACTTGACCTAATCATTATTTTGGCCTCTATCTCTAAACCTATGGAAACCGTATAAGCAAGGGAAAACATTCAGCGCTATGGGCATAGACGTAACTAACTGCTGCTTTTCGCATAACCTAACAGTATGTTTCCTGCTCCATAAATGAAATATCTCTATTTATTTTTCTAATAATAAGACCTGAAACGTAGTCTAAAAAGACGATATTTTTAATACACTTTTTTTATCGATGTACCTAAATAAAATTACAAATTGCGCTTCTGTCTGTCTGTTTATTACCTCAGCGCATGAGAAATCCCCTCTTAGCTTTTTGTAAAAATTATTATAAAATTTAAAAAATAATGATTCCAAACTTTAAACATTCGCAGTAAATCTGTGAAATAAGTTTATTTGCATTATGTATTCCCACATCATATAAGAACGGATATACAAATAGTACTATCATAAGAAGCAAAAGTACGCTTACCTTCACAGCGAAGTCGATATACTCAGATTGTCTTCTACTGATCGGACAAGAATATATGCTAATATCATATTTGGTTATCAAAAAGGGTAATTCCCACAACAAGATAATATTTTTATTATCATCTTATTTTGGGGAATGTCCCTTTCCTATCTTATCTTCTCATATCTATTTTCTCGTATCATCAGCATTGTTGTGTTACAAAATTAGAACATTAATTCATCGGGACCTCATCAATCCCATAGCTATGTAACGTAAGCTATGTAACGTAAGCTATGTAACGTAACGCACAGCTATGTAACGTAAAATAAAAGAAAATGTTGTGGTCACCACCTGACGTTCACTACATACTTTGATGCACTTACAATAGAAGCACTTACAGAGAGCACATGAATATCGTGTGGTCCGTAAACCAAGTACGGCCCGTAAAACCATTTCTGTGACCCGCGATCTTTTAGGAATCTTTTACTTTTTTACTTTCCTTATATACATAATGTAAATTGTTGTGACGGGGTCAAAAATTCGAATTCGAGTTTTCGACGGGAGAGCACGTTTCAAGCATCCATGATCACGAATCAAACATTTTTGAGGTGATGTCTCTGTATGTGTATGTGTGTGAATGTGTGTGTGTGAAAGTATGTGTGTGTGTATGTGTGTGAATGTGTGTGTGAAAGTATGTGTGTGTGTGTGTGTGTGTGTGTGCGTGAAAGAGTGGTGTGTGTGTGTGTGTGTGTGTGTGTGTGTGTGTGTGTGTGTGTTTGTCAGTGAGTCTGTGGAGACAATATCTCGCGAACGAAAGGAGCGATTCGAATGGAATTTGGTACAAAAATCACAATCCGTGAATACTGGAAGCCTATTGTTTTTATACGTAATCGAATGTTCAGAACACCCTTAAATTTTCGAGTGAAATTTTGAAAAAAATCATCAAACAATCAAAACTATTAATAAAGTTACCAAAATAGACATTTCTTATACGATTTTTCCTTAGAAAACGATTAACATAAACTTTATAACACTAGCATGAACCGTTTTCGAGATATTGCACATCTTTCAATTAAATTTATCAAAAAATGCCATAAATTAAAAAAAAGTATTAACTGTTGAGAAACATGTTCACTTTTCATATAAAATATCATGCAATAAATTGGGTGACATCATTCTCGTGGATCTAGCTCGTTCAAGAGAAAAGATACTTTGAGTAATACTTTTGTATTTGAACGCCAATAGTCATTTATCTGCCATAGGAATAATTTATTTCTCCGTCCAAAAAACTTGGCGAGATTTTAGCGACAAATTTGGCGGAATGTCGCGAACTTGGCGACTTTTTGAAATGTTGCCAAATTAACGAAAATCTCGCCGAATGGATAAAAATGACGCTAAATCAATGAAAATGACGACTAATTGTCAAAAATGCAATATCTTGGAAAGAATATAGCTACTATAAGAAAAACCTCTTTTTTTTTTACTGTAAAAGTAGCAAATTCATTGCATTATATAAGGAAAGTCATGTGTTGCCCACATCAGATTTTTTTTGCTGTAAAGTAGTAAATTCATTGCACTATATAAGAAAAATCATGTGCTGCCCACATCAGATTTTTTATTGATGCTTCGTTCTACTTCACTGGCCAACCCCGTGCAGCTCTTCTATTTAATTTTTTAATATGTACACTGCCTTGCTAACACCCTGGATGTTCTTCCATTCTTGCCAGCAGAAGATATGTCTGCTGCATATATTTCTGATAGCCTGCCAACAGAGTGTTTTCAAATTTCATTCCTAAGTGCAGTAAGATTGTTTTCACTTCATAGCATCATTTTATAATAAGAAGAAACAGGATCTGAACTGTAATAATTACCAGGTAATTATTTCATTCTTTATATACATAGCATAATGTATAAGGAAAGTATTGTGATGGGGTCGAAAATTCGAATTCGAGTTTTCGATGGGAGAGCACGTTTCAAGCATACCTGATCACGAATCGAGCACTTTTGAGATTATGTCTCTCTGTGTGTGTGTGTGTGTGTGTGCGTGTGAAAGAATGTGTGTGTGTGTGTGTGTGCGTGTGAAAGTATGTGTGTGTGTGTGTGTCAGTAAGCCTGTGGAGACGATACCTCACGAACGAATGGAGTGATTCGAATGAAATTTGGTACAAAAATGACAATCCGTGAATACTGGAAGCCTTTTATTTTTAGACGTAATGGAATGTTCAGAACCTCCCTAAATTTTCGAGTGAAATTTTGAAAGAAATCATCAAAAAATCAAAACCTTTAAGAAAGTTATGCAAATAGACATTTCTTATGTAATTTTTCCTTAGAAAACGACTGACACAAACTGTTGGACGTTAGCATTAACCATTCTCGTGATATTGCACATTTTTCAAATACATTTATCAAAAAATCTAGTAAAATAAAAAAAAATACTAACTCTTCAGAAACATGTTCACTTTTCATATGTAATATCATGCCATAAATTTGATGATATCATTTTCGTGGATTTAACTCGTTCCATTCACGAGTAAAGATACTTTGAGTAATACTTTATTTGAACGCCAATAGTAATTTATTTGCTGCAAGTATAACATATTTCTCCGTCCATAACGTTTCGCGGAATTTGGCGAAATGTCGCCCACTTGGCGAATTTTTTAAATGTTGCCAAATTAACGGAAATCTCGTCAAATGGATAAAAATGACGCTACATCAATGAAAATGACAACTAATTGAAGTAAATTCAATATCTTGGAAAGAATATAATTATCTACTATAAGAATAACATTTTTTTAACTGTAAAAGTTATTTAAAAGTTATTTTACAACTGTAATTCATTGCATTATATAAGGAAAGTCATGTGCTGCCCACATCAGATTTTTTTTATTTATAGCTGTCTATAGAATATTTTCTGTTCTTCGTCGTTCTGTATAGAGCGGCCTGGATTCATGATTACAATTACGAAAATGGTCCTCTGAATAAAAATTAAAAAATTGGTAGTCTTATAAGATAGTTTTATAGTCTTGTAAGATAGCTAGATAATTATTAGCTGTATAGATTTTTCCTGTAACGCTTATTAGTGCTTTAAATAAAGCGTTAGTTATCCAGAAATTTGGACTTATTCCTGTATCTTGAGAATATACACTCGATTCCAGAGGTTGCGTGGTAATAATCGGCGTCATAAGTGGAATTTCTGGAAACTTGACAGACGTTTAGGCTTTTATGTTATTGTGAACCAAAAATGGCCAAATTCGTGTTGGGTAAGTCAGATTGCTCCCCTGTCTGAGTTTGTAGCTCAATAAATTGATTAAAGTTTGGTAAGTATATTTTAATCGATGTACGTTATTTACATATAGATTTTCGGCTAATTTTCTTTCATTGTTTTAACGAAATAACACACAATTTATAGGACGCTAGCTTGCACCGTTCGATATCGCGCATTTTTTAAAGGAGGGGACAGAAATAATATAAAAATATTAAAAAAGTATTATTAAATGCGAGAACGATTTTTAAGTACTTTAATCCAGAAATAAATGAGCGCAATTTTTTAGAAGTTATCACGAGTCGATATCGAGATATTAAAAACTTCATTACTCCAGGGAGCGCACGATTTAGCTTCAATGGATGAATAGATTTCATTCAAGTTGATGTGCATATTGTATTCAGCGTCAACAGCGATTGCACAGAGTTTCAGCGGAATACAATGATAAGAATAATACAATGTGTGTTTTTGTACAATATTTAAATTTGTCAATACGGTGAGTAAAATCCTATACTGGACACAATAAATTGCATAACATTTGCTCTGACTTGGAAATTTTTATTCGATGGGAAGAAAATTCAAATAAACAATGTTTTTCAAACAATTTAAAGAAAACAATGAGTAGAATTGAAATTACAACAATGCAAAACAAAGAATTATTTTTGTAAAAATGACAGAGAAACACAATTAATACTCAACAATTCTTAACATTATTTCAAGTTTTATTTGAATATTACTTGAGCGACTTAACTTGCACCTTGTGAAAAGCGAATAATTATCGAATCTATTTAATATTTCTGATCATTTTCTTCAATCCACTAAGAATTTGCCTATTTGGTGAATATTTGGCAGTTAGAATCATCTAAAAACTGCAGTTTTTAAAAGTGGTCATCAACCGACTTAAACACCTTTAATCTGCGAAGTTTCGTAGAAAGACCTTCTCTCACGATGAATAACCTCAAAGAATTGTTCAAAAGACAAACACCAGACGAGAAACATCGTCATTTGCAAAAGAAAAAGGCTATTGCGGTCTTAAAGGAGAAACGACTTAAGTTCGTCAAAAATCTCGGGACAGGAGCTTTCGGGGATGTGATTGAAGTCAAGGGTTCAGGAGGAATCGGAAAAGCAGCCGTTAAGATCATTCGTGCTGACATGACTTGGGAGATGGAAATAACTCATTGGAAAGAGCTGGACCATCCCAACGTCTTGCCGTTGCTTGACTACATACCCTGCAATGGCTTCGATCTCTTCTTGATGCCGCTGCACCCCAAGGCCCTTCATACCGTGCTAAAAGACAAAAATTTCAGATCCACTCCTGCAGCATTCGATTCGGCGAAATCTTGGATGCAGGGCGTTCTATCCGGGTTGGCCTACCTGCACGAAAAACAAATCTGCCACCTCGACGTCAAGGCAAATAACGTATTGATAACAGCTTCCAACACAGCCGTTCTGTTAGATTACTCGTGTATCAATACGACCGCAGAACCCGTATCCAGGTCAGTGGTTTTCTTAATTTGGAAATGCAAGTTCAATTTAGCCAAACCAGCGTATAACTAAATGATTGAAACCTATTATAATATTCTTTAACGGATTAAATATTTTATATAATAGAATACCTGCAACAAGGAATTCTTATAGACCAATTTTTAAAGCATTATATTTCTTACTATTTTCAACTTATAAATAAGTATGATATTAGACAACTTGGAGCAGAAATAAAGTATCATAGATTTTAGACACTAGAACCAAGAAGTTATTTTAGAAGAACTAATTTTAGTAGCTTGTAGAGCATTAGTCAAAACCTCTGAGATATAGCTATTTCGCTTTGAAAAAAATCCTGCAGAAAGATATTTTTTACTAAAGAATTTCTACATTTAAGTTATCTTTTTAGGTATTTCCAATTTTTTTATACATGTGAAAATAAAAACTTTATCAAAACTTCGGAATGGAATACAGCATATAAAGGTTGATAAAAGATATAAACTGGTTTGAAATGCAATAAAGATCTTTCTCCTTCAGGTTGACAGCGGCGGCTATCTTTTTCAACTTTTATAAGAAGTGTTCTGATGAAATTTTTATTTACAGATTCTTTCGGCCGCAGTTAGATGCATAATTTTAATTTTATACACAAGAAAATGGCATTGGCTTCTTTAATTTTCAAGTAATGCAGCACTTTTCCATCTTTTGCAGGTATGGCCTCATGACCAAGTATCTTCCTCCAGAAGCTTGGCGAGGAATGATGGGGAACGCCCGCCAGGTGGATGGCATCTCCTTCGATATCTGGTCCTTCGGCATGTTGATGCTCAATGCACTCACGGGAGACTGGTACAAGAAGCAGCTGAAGCACCTCCGCTTCTGGCGCGAGGACGCCTATCCCCACCTTTTCAAAGCGCTTCAGGTTAGTATCGAATTCAAATTGCTGGGATGAATTTAAATATTTAGTTGCTCTTTTGTTAGCTCAGTCTTTCGGTTGCATTTTCAAAATTTATATTTGTAGCCTACTGACAGGACGACTTCGTTAGTCACCTTATAGGTTAACAAATTTCCGACACTTAGCAAATTTTTCTTTGCTGCCAATTATCGGCTTTTCTATTATGAAAAGAGTTAAACAAGACAAAATAGTTTCACGGATACTATTTTGTTCTCTCGGAGTAAGAATCCTATCTACAGAATGTCATGTATAGACAGGTTTAATGACTAAATTTAATTGTTTAAGGATATAAAATAAACAAAAATTCACATTTGGGTACAAATGTGAACTTTAGAGTTCAATTAGAAGGGACATGTTTGTCTCACATTATATTCTTTTCAATATTTAGAAATTTTATATTAATTTTATTATTCTAGATGTAGTCAATCGCTGTCTGCACTGCTCCTAAATAGACCATTTGTCACAAGACAGAGGAATACAATTATTTGAAACTCAATTCTATAAATAATTTCCCCATGTTATGTTATTCAAATATTTTCTCTTTCCAGCCAAAGTTTTTCCAGTCCTTGGTGCAACAGACCTTCCCTCGAGCGTCCGTCAGCGAAACCGAAATAGCACTCGCTCTGAACTTGATCCAGTCCTGCCTGCGATTCAGTCCGGAAGACAGACCTCAGCTGTCTGCCATCCTGGAGCACTCTTGGGTGTCCGGAAACAGAATGCTTCACCCGGACAGGATGTGGAAATTCTTGATGCTCAGAGGCTCAGGTAAAGTGTTAATAAAATTTAAATTCTTCATTCTGCTGTTTTGCAATTTGAAAATGTATGCATAAGTATGTTGCTGAAATAACATACTTATGTCAAACAATTTTTAATTAGCTCAGTATTTTAATATCTCACAGTATATTTTGGTTCGTAGATTTCACTGAAAAGGACGACCCCGCATGTCCTACAGAGCACTTTGCCGACTTTTCAGTATTTGAGTCTCAAAACCTTCAAGCCGGTGATGCATCTCATGAAACTTATAAAGGGTCTTTGACTGAAAACTTATCTTCCCACGATCAAAAGACGGTAGAATATATCGAAGGTAAGTATGGCTATAAACAGGTGAAAATTATTTAATGTTATTTTGAGAACAAACAGTATGCAAATAATTCTTTTCTTGTTATATGTATATTTGCAGATGTCAATGAAGTAGATAATCTTCTTACAACTGAAAACTTTGCTGATTTTTCCGTCTTTGAGAATGACAAATATCTTCGTGGAGAAGAAACTAGTCCAGAACTCGTAACTGTCCCAATCCTATCATCCGTAGAAAACGATGGTGACAGCGAATGTACGCTGCAAGAGGTCAGGGAGCTACTGGATGACGTTATAGCTTCCATAGACGTAGATTCGCCGGCAAAACATGCCATTGAAGATGGACGGGTTGAAGAGCCTAACATCACAAGTAAATCAAATTTGTCCTTCTCAAAACTTTTCTTTTTCCTTTTGGGCAAGCTCCCTTTCTCAATAAATTTCAATAAATTTAAATATGTTTACTTTAATTAATCAAATTTTAAAGTAAACTGTTATCTTAGGTACAATTCTGGACCATTTTGTAAACAAAACAAAACGCTGAAATGGCAATATTATTATTATTATTTTACCAGTATTATTCCTGAAATATGGAAAATTTTTCCACAGAAGCAGTCTATAACTTTCGCACAAATCACACAAATTAGAATATATCAGGGTGTTTAAGAGGGAGTAGCAGAGGATGTTACAACCATCTTAAATAAGTTAATCATCCAATTAGAGAAAACTAAACCCTGGCCAGTATCAATGGTTTTACTTGATTTTTTCACCATTCCTATAAAATATCAATTATGCAGTATTTAATGGCATCTAATAACTATTCTTGGTAAAAAGTTTGATTTGTCTCATATTTGCCGACTCTTGTGATACATTTATTATAACAGAAATTGTCCTAGTGGTAGTATTTATGCTTCATATTTACCATTCGAAGAAGTTCAGTATCTCATGATTGTTTTCTTGTTGATGCTCCTTGCAAACTCAATGGTTTTAACCCCAACTGTGTAATATATGGTAGCAACGATAACGAGAAGTCTTTATGTATTGTAGATACATATTTTCATAATTCTCAGATCATTATGTAGATGAACACTTATGGTTGTCTCTATTAGAAGCTGGGCAAATAATCAGGATTTTCTAATATGCATAGCGCGTTCTAAGTAGCAACTAAAATATTGGGGAACAAAAAATGGCTTCAATACCCCAAAATATATAATCCTAGCTGCGCATACGTCCTTATCACTGCCACTACTTATGTCCTATCCTACATCAAAATGAGATAGTTTGTAGTATAATGAATCGCAGGATTGTATATTATTAAATTCTGGCGTTTATATAAATATTTTGGTGATATTCATTTGTGTGTTCAATTGTGTCTCCTGCAGGTTTCAACAGCGCAGACGAACTGTCCATTTTTGAGAACTTTGCAGACTTTTCTGTTTTCGAGACGGATTCTGCCCACTGCGGTCACGTGTCACCGCCAATCGGAAAAGACGTGACATCTGAAATACCGAATGACGATGTCTTTGCTGGAGAAGAAACGGCTCTTACACACAGTATGTAAGATTATAGGCATAAATTTGATTATTATTTCGATGTTAGTACTCAGCTAGATTGATTAAACTGCTAAGCTATTTCAAAATTATTATCTACTCAAAGATTTATTTTTGGGCCGGATTGTGAGAACAAGTGATACAACTGTAGAACTTTTCGAAGGGAAAATTGCATCTTTCTGTGTGAAGAGAATCATGTAAAAATAATGCGCTTTTACTGATTTATTCAGATTTTCTTAATAGATGAGTGGGTGTATCCAAGTAGCAGATTCAGATAATAATTCACGTTTAATTAACCCGCATTTAAAGTTTAAATACAACTCGGAGCGCCCTTTCAACTAACTTTCCACAATGCAAAATCCTGTCAGGAGATTTTTTAAAAATAACTCCAATTTCCAAACAATTAAATGACCAGTTTGTTTTTGTATTGAATGCTGTATTTACGAACTTTTTTATTGATTGTATTCCACACAATTGTTTGCACGCAAATCATTCATATGTTAAGTCTAGAACCGTACACTCCGTTTAAGCCAACAAACTTTCTATTAATAAGTGAAAATGACGGATACATTACTTTATTTACATTTCTACAATGCGTAGTAATGTATACGAAATGTATTAGAATTAAATCGAAAACTGGAACTCGAGTTTCCGATGAATTCATGCATTTTTGGTACTCCAGAACACGAATCAGCTTTCTTAGCTAGACGTCTGCGTCTGTCTGTACCATGTATGTATCCACGTAGGCACTAAGTGTTTTCAACCTAATTTCATATAGTGTAAGTTACTATCGTGCCAAATAGTATAACATTTTATTTTTCATTTTTTTGCAGGTTTTACTTCACCTTCAAAGAAGAAAAGCCTGATCACCCGAGTCAGAAGGTGGTTCAGGAAGACATTTAAACATCAAAGAAACAATTAGCACTCCTAACGGGTAATGGTGAGGATCATAAGACATACAATGATCTCGCCTGCAAAATGATTGTATGACAAACGTCAATGTGTATCACGACTACGAATCTTCACTCAATCACGACTAATACCTACGTTACCATCTGAGTTTCACGCTCCTTCCAGATGGGTTTGACTGGCTGCACGTGCTAAGTTTTTCATGGTTTCCTTGGCATGTCACGTGAATACGGTGCAGTTTTATTTCACAAAGTCCTCCCATGAAGGCATCTCTTATTTTTATTATTTCTTGTTTCGGCCTTTATGTATCCAGAAATTTGATGTGTTGTTTTATTGTTATTTACCTCTTGATTGTTTGTTTAGTAAAAGTGGATTAGGCCTCCAGGGGACACCACTCTAAAAAAAACGCGCCGACAGCCGTACCTCTAGGGGTGGTGAGGAAACCGGCTGAACAGGGTAAAGAAAAAAATTATAGGAAGTCATACTTATCCAAAAACGATATTGATCCTTTGATGAATATCGTGTTATCAAGTGCAGATAAAGACAAATACTACTATCAAACTATCAAATTGTATTGGGTACTTGACACAATTTGACTGTGGTACAGTCTTTTTTGTTTCGCGGTTTCGGAATTTTCCATCATCAGGAGTGGGGTAGTTTCAGTGTCTTGATACATATTATGGTTTATTTTAAGTATGGTTTAATATGGTTTATTTTTAATCTTGATATGAATCGGAAGTATAATTTTATATTAAGAAATTTAATATTATGGTCTGAACGATTGAATTTCAATGCATCAGTTAACATCGGGTGCTTGAAATTTTAAGCAATTATGACTCTTTCAAATGATTTGTTAAAATAAATAAGTTTTTGAATTTGGGCCAGGGTCTGCTTACCAAGAAATCACAGGAAGCATATGCTTCCTTTCAAAAAGTTTAAAGGGGCAAAGGGAATCAAATTGCCAGTCTTGTTTTAAATATTATCTTGTCCGTATAGACGGACAATCGATATTTTGCTCCGACTGTTGTCCGAGCCCAAGTTTAATTGGCCATATTTTCTTTTAAATATTAAAATAAACGAATTTAAAACATTTTAAAAGGGCCATAAAAAGTAATATTTCACCGCCCGAGATTCATTCAGAAAGTAGGCATAAAATTTATAAAACAAAAATAAAAATGTTGTAATTTTGGTACAAGCACCCATATAAAAAGAAATGCTTAACCTGAGTCATTCGCGTGATAGGATTTTTTGTGCATTCATGAGAGTGTGGGGATTTAATTTTGAAAAATTTTATCGGGCTATTTCAACGACATCGATAGGAGCCTAAAAATCTGATGTGGGCAGCACACGACTTTCCCTGCAGACTTATATACACGTTCTCTTTATTTTAAATAATTTAATTCACTATATTAATTCAATTTTCATTCTCATTTGATATCTGGACGTATTTTCATAGGTGGCGTGGAGAAAATACGAAAAAACTAATATATCTCGAGAACGGCTAGTCCTAGTGTAATGGGGTTGGTCTTATTCTTTTCTTCGTTAAAAATTACGTATTAAACAAGTATTTAATGGATATATTTGAGCATACGTAGCTTTTTAGTTTAGATATTGACAATTTTGGGGCCCCATTCTGCAAAAAAGGGCAGGTTATTTTTTTTTCGGAATCGTACCAAAATCTAATCAGCACCAGGGTGATCTATACGTGACTCATCTACCGAATTTTGTGAAGTTCGGTCCGTTAGTTTTCCAGCTAGAGTGGATACAAGCTTTTGCGGGCCATTTCGCAAAAAAAGGCGGGTTCTTTTATCCCGAATCGTACCCAACACTAATCAGCAATAGACTCGCCCACAAGTGACTTACCTACAAAATTTTGTGAAATTCGGTGTATTATTTTTTCAGTTAGAGTGGATACAAAATCTGCACAGACAGACAGACAGACAGACACACACACAGACACACACAGACACACACAGACACACACACAGACGTCACGCTAAAAATGGTCTTTTCGTATTCTAGAGGTCTTGAAGCGTGTAGATCCGTCGAAAACTCAAGTTGCGATTTTCGACATGATTCCAATACTTGCCCTATATATTACCATGTATTGCAGGGAAAGTAATAAATTACGTGTATGTATTTTTTAAATGATCAGCTACATTGATAAAATACGGATCCATATTTTTAACGTATTGCAGATATAGAAAGATTCAGTCCCCCGAACACTGAAATCAGAATCGAACATGATAACTTCCCTAATTGCTCCACCCCATTTCAGTTTTTGTTTTAAACTCTTCTCAGAGTTTTTGTTTCAATGGTATTATATTATCCATTAAAATAAGGGCTGTTTTCCCTTGGTCCTTTTGTTCCCTTACACCTTGTCTTACTGTCTCAGTTCTGATATTTCAAACGCGCCCCTTATGTGTACATTGACGAGAAGGTTTCCATAGTCACAGAATTTCTTTTAATTATCCATTTAAAATAAATTGCATTCACGCATAAAAAAAAATCTGATGTGGGCAACACATGACTTTCCTTATATAATTAATGAATTTACTACTTTTACAGTAAAAAAAAATAGGTTTTTCTTACAGTATATACTAGTATTCTTTCCATGATATTGAATTTTCGACAATTAGTCGTCATTTTCATTGATTTAGCGTCATTTTTATCCATTTGGCGAGATTTTCATTAATTTGGCAACATTTCAAAAGGTCGCCAAGTTGGCGACATTCCGCCAAATTCGTCGCCAAAATCTCGCCAAGCGTTATGCACTAAGAAATAAGTTATTCTTACAGCAGATAAATGACTATTGGCGTTCAAAGTATTACTCAAAGTATCTTTTTTCATGAATGGAACGAGCTAGATCCACGAGAATGATGTCACCCAATTTATCGCATGGTATTACATATGAAAAGTGAACATGTTTCTCAATAGGAAATATTTTTTTTAATTTTATATGACTTTTTGATATTTTTTTTTATAAATGTACGATATCTCGCGACCGGTCCATCTTAGCGTTCCAAAATTTATGCCAATCGTTTTCAAATGAAAAATTAAATAAGAAATGTCTATTTGCGCAACTTTATTAGTGATTTTGATTTTTTGACGATTTTTTCAAAATTTCATTTGAAAATTTAGGGGGGTTCTGAACATTCGATTGCGTATAAAAACAATAGGCTTCCAGTGTATACGGATTGTGATTTTTGTAACAAATTTGGTTCGAATCGGTCCATTCGTTCGTCAGTTATCGTCTCCACAGACTCACTGACACACACACACACACAGACATCACTCCAAAAATGTTTGATTCGTGATCAGGGATGCTTGTAACGTGCTCTCCCTTCGAAAACTCGAATTCGAATTTTCGACCCAGTCACAATACTTTCCTTATACATTATGTATATAAGGAAAGTAAAAATCTGATGTGGGCAGCACATGACTTTCCTTATATAATGCAATGAATTTACTACTTTAATGGACCGATTTGAACAAAATTTGGAACAAAAATCACAATCCATAAACACTGGAAGCCTATTGTTTTTATACGCAATCGAATGTTCAGAACCCTCCTTAATTTTCGAATGAAATATTGAAAAAATTATCAAAAAGTCATAAAATAAAAATATTTCCTATTGAGAAATATGTTCACTTTTCATATGTAATACCATGCGATAAATTGGGTGACATCATCCTCGTGGATCTAGCTCGTTCCATTTATGAAAAAAGATACTTTAAGTAATACTTTTGTATTTGAACGCCAATAGTCGCATATCTGCTGTAAGAATAACTTATTTCTTCATCCATAACGCTTGGCGAGATTTTGGCGACGAATTTGTCAGAATGTCGCCAACTTGGCGACTTTTTGAAATGTTACCAAATTAACGAAAATCTCGCCAAATGGATAGAAATGACGCTTAATCAATGAAAATGACGACTAATTGTCGAAACTTCAATATCTTGGAAAGAATATTAGTATCTACTATAAGAAAAACCTATTTTTTTTACTGTAAAAGTAGTAAATTCATTACATTATATAAGGAAAGTCATGTGCTGCCCACATCAGATTTTTTAATTTGTGATCATGACTAATTAGTTCTTGTAATTCCTTTGTTTAATTGTTTATAAAAATGAACAATAAAACATATTGTTAATTAATAACTAGTACTATAACTAGGTAATTGTCATTGTGGTATAACTAGGTAATTGTTATTGTGGGCAGCACATAACTTTCTCTACATAATGTAAATACTAAACGTCTTTCAATGCGAAATAGTGATGTTAAAGTCCACAGCACGAAGTTTAACGTTGAAAAATACACGGATATGAAACGCTCTTCTGGAATCAATAAATTCCACTATATTAAAATATGTTAATTATTAATCCATCCATTTGACGCTGTTTTTGTAATTTCAGCGCCATTTTATTTCAATTTGGCAACATTTTTGATAATTTGACACCACTATAAAAAAAAAGTCACCACGTTGGCGATATTTTGCCCGATGAGTCGCTCGTGTCGCCAAATGTATCACCAAAAATTACAAATTTCATGATATATACTATTGTTCGTTTTCACATAATTTTTAGATGCATTTGTTTGAAAAACGTGCAATATCTCAAGAACGGTTCAAGCTATCATTATAAAGCTTTAGTGATTCGTATTAATAAATAATAAATAATTACCTATTAAATGATTTATTTATTTAATACTGGATGTCCTGATTTTTGTGTGAATTTTTTTCAAAAATTTATTCGAAAATTTGGGATTCTGAACATTTGATCGCGTTTAAAATCAATAGGGTTCCAGGATTCAGGGATGATAATAATTATGCCAAATTACGTTCAAAGCGTCGCATTCGTTCGCAAGATTATGGCATCCACGGGGACACACACACACACCACCACCTTAAAGACTTTTGATTCGAATTCAGGGATGCTCGTTCTAAAAAAACTCAAATTCAAATTTTCGACCTCATCACAATACTTTCCCTATATATTATATTATATATGTAAAGAAAGTGAAAATAGCGCCTCCTTCTTTAGTAATGAATGTAACAAATAATAAAAGTGGGATACAGATAAGTACAATCTTCAGCTGTACATTTGCTGATAAAATTTACGTTTAGAAATCACGCTACCAATATAGTATCATCTTGGAAATTTTCTTTCTCTCGCCATTAGATATTCAGTACTGACGAAGACATTATTATTGGACATCCAATGCTGAAGAAGACATTATTATTGGACATTCAATGCCAAAGAAGACATTATTATTGGACATTCAATGCTGAAGAAGACATTATTATTGGACATTCGATACGGAAGAAGACATTATTGGACATTCGATGATGAAGAAGACATTGTTGGACATTCGATGATGAAGAAGGCATGGTTATTGGACATTCAATTCTGAAGAATGCATTATTATTGAACATCCAATGCTGAAGAAGACATTATTATTGGATATTCGATGCTGAAGAAGACATTATTGTTGGACATTCGATGTTGAAGAAGACATTATTGTTGGACATTCAATGCTGAAGAAGGCACTGTTATTGGACATTTGATAAAGAATACATTATTATTGGACATTCGATGCTAAAGAATGCATTGTTATTGGACATTCAATTCAGAAGAATGCATTATTGGACATCCAATGCTGAAGAAGGCATAATTATTGGATATTCAATGCTGAAGAAGACATTATTAGACATTCGATGCTGAAGAAGACATTATTATTGAACAACCATTGCTGTAAAAGACATTATTATTGGATATTCGATGCTGAAAAAGACATTATTATTGGATATTCAATTCTGAAGAATGCATTATTGTTGGACATTCAATGCTGAAGAAGACATTATTGTTGGACATTCGATGCTGAAGACATTATTATTGGACATTCAATTCTAAAGAATGCATTATTGTTGGACATTCAATGCTGAAGAAGACATTATTGTTGGACATTCGATGCTGAAGACATTATTATTGGACATTCAATTCTAAAGAATGCATTATTATTGGACATCCAATGCTGAAGAAGATATGATTATTGGATATTCAGTGCTGAAGAAGACATTATTATTGGACATTCAGTGCTAGAGAGGGCATCAAGCACGGAACCGGTGCACCACTGTTAATCGCGTCATTGAGAGCGTGATTCCCCGTTTCGGGATTATCTCTCAGCATCCAATTTATGACTACAAAACACATGTTCTATTTTAAACGTTTCTGCGAAACAAGCAATTTGCAATGATACATATCATACGTAATAGAACAAATTGTTCTGGTTTTCCCTTTCCGGGGTTCTTTTTAACTTGTATATTCGGAAGTAATTACTTCGAGCCTGGCAAAGTTTCAACTTCAATTAATATTCGCCACGAAAACGAAGTTCTTGTTTTGTTTGGCCGCGTAATAGGTCTGCGTGTTAAATAGCCTGCGTCGCTTTAAATGCGAAACATTTGTTTTGTTTTATCCTGATAATTTAGCATGTTCTCTTGAAACAGTTAAACAAAGGACATGGAAGGTTTGATACTGTGGAAATAGAACAAATTACATTTGTTCCACAGGATACGATTATTGTTGCATATTATATATATATATATATATATATATATATATATATATATATTTATATATATAAATATATATATATGTGTGTATGTGTGTGTATACATACGTATATATATATATATGTATATATATATACGTATATATATATACGTATATATATATACGTATAATAATAGAAGTTTGAAAATCCAATGAACGAAAAGTAAGAAGATGTATCACGATAAACCTAACTTTTTAAAACACCCACTGAATAAAATATAATACAGCAAATCATCAATCAAGTGGATAAAAAATACAAAACACAAGCTAGCAAGTTACAGAAAATCAAAAAAATTAAAAGGTATGGAAACAAAAAAAGAAAAACTTAAACTGAATTCAACTATCTAACTGGCTTACAAAACAAAAGTAAAAATCAGCTAATCCTCAAGCAAATGGAAAAAAATAAAAAAATATAATAAATATCGAATCAACAAGTCAATGAAAAATATATAATACAAAGGTATGGAATCGAAATAAGTATAACAAACGAAATCAAGCACAAACGCCATACACGTGGACGAGGCTCTAAGCCTAAATCATGAATTGTTAACCTCTACAAAAATCTAATCATGTCCAAGTTTTTTGTAGAAGCAAACACAAAAATGTATGTTTCTGAAGAAATAGATAGATTAAATCTATAAACTATTTCTACTTGGACGACATACATAAAGAAGGAATAAAAAAGAAAAAATGAATACCTGGAAAAAGCACAGCGTATGTACAATCGATTCAATACAGGGAACACTGATAGAAGAGACCAGTGTTGCCATTCGTAAAGAAAAAATAAAAAACCATTTACTGTTGCCATTCATAAGAATTGAAAAACTGTGAAACGAAATGTTAAGAAAAAGTATTAATATACAAAAAGAGCTACTAAAAAGAGGGGCAAATAATAGTAATGCTGAAGTGGGAAGTGAATGAAAAAAAAAAAATAAATAAATAAATAAATAAATAAAAAATAAAAAATAAAAAACAAGAGAATGGAGATGTCTGGCTAATATAAGATACTATGAATAGAATTATATGATACTATGAAAAGAATTATAAAAATCCAGCTATTTTAATTTTTTTAACAATACTATTTACTAAATAAGAGGGATATTTATATAAATTACTAGTAATTTTGAGATTATTGATATGCATAGCATGAAATTTTTTATCAGATAATCTATAAATTCTAAAAAGCTGATTGAGTATAATATTTCTAAACAATTGAATCGAGTTACAGGAATTAAAAGGTAAGATTTTATTAATATTAAAATTATAAAAGTCTTTTTATCATATAAATTTGTAACAATTCTATTAGAAGGATCAATAAAAAGATTTAAATCCAAAAAATTAACATTTTTACTAATAGTAGCTTCATTAGGAATTAATTCCAAATTGTCTGGATAGTAATCTATATCTATGAGATAATTTTCTGTATGTACTAAGCAAATCAGATCATCAACATATCTGTAAAAAGTATAATCTATTGAAGTAAATGACTTTTCATAATGATAAAGGTATAAATTAGCTAGCATACTGCTACTGCAGCCACCTGTGGAACTCCTGAGACTTGTAAGTATAATTTATTTCCTTGAAAAATATAATTATTAAAAATAACAAAGTGAAGAAGTTTAGGAAAATTTATAAATTTAATTTGATTTGAAAAAGGTGTAATATAAGCATTATATAGAGCTAAAATTACATCATATAGGTCAGATATCTTAATATTATTAAAAAGATCTTTAAAATCAAAAGTTTGAAATCCTATTATTTTTCTAAGAGATGTTAATTTATTCTTTAATTCTTTACTATTATTTAGAATATGGTAATTATTGCTAGTCTGGCTTAAACTATTTATTAGATTTAAAGAATTTAGTAATAATTTACTCGCAGTAGTAGAGTAAGTATTATGGCCACTAGTAACTGTTCTAAATTTAATAGAATTTTTATGAAATTTTGGAATAAGCACTATATAAGGAAATTTAAGATATTTATATTTAATATTTAAATCACTATACATATTGATAATTTTCAATTTAATACTATTGATGGAATGTGAATCAGGTTTAAAAAGACTATTATTTTTTAAATAATCTAACAGAAATTGAATATAAAATTTTTTACAGATAATAGCATAATTATTAGAGGCTTTATCAACATAGGTGATAACAAAGGATCTTTGTAAATCATTAATGGAATGTTTAGTATTATCAATATTATATAAAGATCTAGACAATTTAATATCTCTAATAGCATTTTTAATTGATTCTAATATAGTAAATTTCCACATATTAAATGCCTCTAATGGCAGAGCGTATTTACAAGCTAATTTATATATATATTTATCAAGATCTAGATTAATTGATTTTAAAACTTTAAAAGAATTATTACAAGAAGGTATCCTAAATTTAGTGCCAAATGACATAATGGTTCTTAACACATTGTCACTAACAATGTCTAAATCTCCTGTAACTATATGCCCCAAGTCTGGATTTAGAAATTTAGCAAATTTATTTAATTTACAAATACATTCACTATCTACAATTAACTGAGAAGAATGATCAATAGAGAGCGATTGTGAAACTTCATTATAATTAAATATAGACCTACCAATAGGCTTATTGTATTTGAATATCTTTGAAACAAATAAATCACCAATAGGCAATAAATGTTTAAACTTGTTAAACAGATGTCCAAAATTTATAGAATTATATATAGGATGTTTGAAAGAGATAACACAATAAGAATTAGTAGTTGTATTATTATAATGAAATTGATTTAGTTTCAAATTTAAAAACTGTGATCTTGTAATAAGCAAATCAAAGAAAATATGATTAAAATGTTCATTAGCAAGATTTAATTTTTAAAAAATGGCATAAACCTTATTTAAATGTTTTTTCTTTACCGCAAAAACCCAGAATCTTATGAATTTCCATTGAAAAGTTCTATTAAATTGATTATGTAGAGTTATAATCTCAGATTTATGATCATTAAGCATGGAATGTCCCTTTCCTCGTTTAAATCTTTTGAGTTTGATTGATTCACTATCATTTAAATGGGGTTTCAGAAAAAGGTGATTAAAAATAGAATATTTATTATCTACAAAATTATTTTTTACAACATTACCATTTAGATACATTTGATTTAATACATATGGAAAAAGAGTACACTGTGATTTAATATAGTAGTTTTCAAAATAAATCCTATCTGCTGATTTTGTTTTTATATCTAAAATATGTATAGTAATATTTTCAAACCCGTGTTTGGCAAAGTGTTTATATTCAATTTTATTGGAAGTAGAAAGAAAATTATTATTTAGAATATATTTTTTGACATGATCTCTGTGTACATTCATACGTAGATGAATGGGATTACTAGTTTGCCCTATATATGATAGATTGCATATGTTACAAGATAAACGGTAGATGCAATTGAAAATTTTGCAGAAAGGCAGAAGACTTTCATGGTTTGTAATTTGAGTATGAGAAGCAAATGGGCAGGTTTTGCAATTTTTACTCTTACATTTATTGAAATTATAATTTTTAGTAGGGTAATCACTATATTCAAAATTATATATGGCACAAAGTTGGTAATGGGATATCGTATATATATATACGTATATATATATATATATATACATATATATATATATACGTATGTATATATATATATATATATATATATATATACGTATATATATATATATATATATATATATACGTATATATATATACGTATATATATATATACGCATATATATATATATACAGGGTGCAGGGTGTCCCAAAAAGCATTGACTTTGGCTTTTATTCCTTAAATATTGATCTTAGACATATATTATAAATTACAAAGTTGCGTAGAAAAAGGCACAGAATTTTATGAAATCGATAAAAATTTTCAAGGGATTAAATTTTAAGAAATGCAAAATTTAAATTTTTATACGGAGCTTGTACAAAAACATTTCCAATGAGTAAAATGTGTCCCATATACTAATAAGGTAGTGTACAAAATAATATAAATTAAATAAATTTGGTGAGGGATTAGTCACAAATTAAAATGTAAATGTTTACAGCAAGAGTGCAAATGGCGGAACTCAGAAATGCATCATAGGCAAATAATATCTGCCTCGTATCTTTAATGGATCTTTGGCATGGAGGGAAAACATTTTGAGCAATCTTTGTGTAAAGTTATTATTTCTACACAGTGTAGATACTTTTGTACCAATAAATAGCTAAATTATGATTTATTTACGTAATCATTGTTTTCTTTCGTAATATGTGTATGACTCCTGAAACGCGATCTGCCGACATGATTTTTCCCTCCAAGAACCCATGTCGATGCATTGCAAAGTGGTTTAAGTCAGCATTTTTGTCTTATCATATCTCTGGGACTTATTATGATAAAATGCTGAAATTTTGTACATCACCTTATTAGTGTCTAGGGCACATTTTACTCATTGGAAATGTTTTTGTACGGGGACCGTATAAAAATTCAAATGTTGTATTTCTTAAAATTTAATTCCCTTGAAAATGCTACTCGATTTCAAAAAATTCTGTACCTTTTTGTGCAACTTTGTAATTTATTATATATGTCCAAGCTCAATATTTAAGGAATTAAAGCCGATTTCAATGTTTTTGGGACACCCTATATATATATATATATATATATATATATATATATAACCATAAAGGTATAATGAACATGAAAGCAAGATACCAAACATTGACCGGGGGCAGGCCCGTAGTCAGGATTTCATTTCGGGGGAGGGGGGGGCGCCGAACCTTATGCTTGAAACCGTAATGGACCTTTACCTTTCTAACGTTAACTTTTTCATTTAGTGCCGAGATGTAACCCCCCCTTCCCCGCCCACTTGCGGTTGTGTTTTACTATATTGTGTATTACTATATGCATACTATATACATTACTATGTGTATTACTATATAGATAATGTATAAGGAAAGTATTGCGGTACATTTTCGGATGCGAGGATTTAAAAACGAAAGTTTGTTTTTTTAGTCGAAAGTGACTTTTGTTTTAAAATCTTTAAAAAATATTAGAAATTGAAATTGAGATTTTAAATTGATATATTTTTACTTGCAATTGACTGTTCTTTCCGATCGTGTGATTTTTTTTTTCTTCGACGTCTGGATGGTGGAGAAAAAAGGGGAAAAAACGGTCGAAATCGCATAAAACATTAAATAACAAAAAAAAATAATTTAAATTTTAAAAATCGGTTTTCCCTTGTCACCTCCCCCCCCCCTCAGGGTCTCAGATTGCCAAATTTCGTAGCTCTGCGACACGCGGTCCCTGAGCCTATAGTGTATAAGACACACACACAGACAGACATTGCCTTTTATTATATAGAAGTGAGATCCTAGAAACATTTCAAAATAGCACGAAACACTAGTGGTAATATAAGCGCCGGGTTTTCAAAATCTGCATGGGGGCCCGCGGGACCAACTCTCAAGGTCCGACTATAGCAAAACAAAACAAAATATCATTCATCTGCAATTAGGTTCTGCATGGGCCGTGGGGGCTCGAGCCCCGGAGCGGAGCCTCCCACGAAGTCGGCACTAGTGAGGGGTAAAAAAAAACTTATCACGTTTTAAGTATACACCTCTCTTAGCGGCGATTGTAAACTAAGGCGAATTTTAGGGGGCGATAGTATTATAATTAAGGCAAGTCCACTGCTGCTAAAATGAGAACGCAATATCTATAAACTGCCTACAGGCGGCATGTTAAAAAAAAGTAATGGAATATTTCATTTTTGGAACTAAAAAGGTGCTTTATATTGATGAAAATTGAAATTGACGAAGAATTGAAAGTCAAGTTTCATTCGTGACAAGAGATTTCTTTCTTTTTTTTTAGATTTCGGGCTTCAGTCCCTTGAGCCCGCCCCCCCCCCCTGGCTACGTGCCTGGCCGGGAGGCGGGGTTATGACCGCCGCTCCCCGGTTCAGCCAGCTTAATATCGCGACGACACTCCCGGTAGCCGTCATCTTGCTATAGAATAGAATACATATGTATCAAAATAGACAATGTCACATGATTAGCCCGTATACTGGAAGAATCATTGACGGAAAAAGATCCCTACTTAGTCAAGCAAATACGAATAACTTGTAAACCAACCACTAATCATACACATGTTATTTGATGTTACACTGAAATACCACTATTATCTAAGAAGTACCAAATACCAAATACTATAAAGACCACCTTCATCCCCATACATCCATTAACAAGAAACAGTGGTATCAACTATACTTGTAATGAAGGCCAGGATTCAAATCTGGTAAATCTAAGTTTCAACCGAACTTTTATCTAAGTACAATGGATAGCTACCCGTCACGGTTATCCCAAAAAAACTGCTAACTTAAAGGATATAAACTTAAAAGGATGCAAGAAACTTAAAGATGTAATAATTATAATTAAATATAATGGTGTCTATTTTATTATTAACAGTTATGAGGTTACTAAGAAAATTCAAAATATTTCTACTAATTTATATTACAAAAGCTATGATTTTAATGATTTGTTCAGTAATATAAATATAATTGATTCGTTTGAAATTGTGATGGAAGTTTATGATAAATATAATATGCAATCCTGTATTACAAAGTGTAAATTTAAGAATTTGGTTGAAATGATTCTGTTCAAAACCGTTTTATGACGGTTCGAACTTCTATAAACAACTTCACGATATACCTATGTGAGGAGGTTGTTCATCCATTCTTGCAGACATATATTTAAATAAATATGAAGACGGTACATACCTCCTGAAAGAATTACTGTATATACGTTACGTTAATGACATTTTATTGGCATGTTGTAGATAGGATTATGTCATGGATTTCGGTTTTTATCCAAATTATCTGGTATTATCCGAAACTCCATATAAGCAAGATCTGAATTTGATCTTTCTGGATTTATTTATATACAAGTACGCTGATGGTACTACTGGTTATCGATTGTACGATAAACGCAGGGATTTCAAATTTGAAATCAACTATATTAATTTATGGAATTCATGTTTACACAAAAACGTGTACAGAAACATCGTTATAAATCAACTAACACGTAGCAAACGCTTACATAGCAATGCAGATGGACGATATGCGTGAGACCTATGTTTCCTGAATGATACGATAAAACGAGGTTTTCCAAGAATATTTTTAAGTGACGTCATTGTCAATTTTTGGCATAACCGTGACGGATAGCTATCGATTGTACTTGGATAAAAGTTCGGGTGAAACATAGATTTACCAGATTTCAACCCTGGCCTGCAGTACATGTATAGTTGATGCCAATGTTCCTTGTTAATGGATGAAGGTGGTCTTTACAGTATTTGGTAGGCCCTTTATCTACTATTCAAAAGGTATTAGAACAATGCTGTTCAATTTTGCTTCTTAGATAATAGTGGTATTTCAGTGTAACATCAAATAACAGGTGTATGATTAGTGGTTGGTTTAAAAGTTATTCGTATTGGCATGACTAAGTAGGGATTTTTTTACGTCAATGATTCTTCCAGTATACGGACTAATCATGTGACATTGCTATAGAATAGAATGTATATGTATCGAAATATACAATGTGCCGTGTACCGGGAGTGTCGTCGCGACATTAAGCTGGCTGAACCGGGGAGCGGGGTTCCCAACACCGTCCCCGGCCAATTTTTGGTATCTTGCTTTCATGTTCATTATTCCTTTATAGTTAGATATTGTAATCCTCTTTGTTGAGCTGCTGCGAGCCATAAAAGTGTGATTTCAGGTTTTTTAACATGGTTTATAATATTTTTATGTGTGATATATATATATATATATTACAGTGAGTATTTATGTGATATATATATATATATATATATATATATATATATGAATGAAAGTAGAAAAGATTTGGGATATATCCTATTTTAGTCTCACTTTATCGTAATAGTATATATATATATATATATATATATATATATATATATATATATATATATATATATATATATATACTGCATTCCTTAATAACATCGGTGAAAATATGCTCCAGAGAATCTGTTTTAGTTATTGCTCCAACACAAAATGCCTCCAATATATAATTTCCCTGGCAGATTGTTAAATGATTGTTGAAAAACAATCGAACAAATTAATTCTATCTTAGAGCAAGATAAAATTATATCGCTCAAAATCATTTTGTCTCAATCAAAATCCCTTTATTTAGCTTAAAATCGTTTGATCTCGCCCATAATCACCTTCTCGCTCAAAAGAGAAAGGTGCTCAAAATACCTTGATAAAAATCGCTTCATCTCGCTCAAAATCATCAGATTTTGCTTAAAATTGTCAGATCCCACTTAATATCTTGCTCAAAATCGTCAGATATTGCTCAAAATTGTCAGATTTCGCTCAATATTTTACTAAAAATCGCTTCATCTCTCTCAAAATCACCAGATTTTGATCAAATTTGTCAGGTCTCGCTCAATATCTTGCTCAAAATCATTTTGTCTCGATCGAAATATCCTTTTTTCGCTCAAAATTGTTGAAGTTCGCTTAAAATCACTTGATCTCGTCTAAAACCTCCTACTCGCTCAAAAGCAAGTGATGCTAAAAATAACTGCCATAAAATCGCATCTCTCTCAAAATCGTCAGACTTCTCGTAAAATTGCTAAAGTTCTTTGAGAAGACTACGCTTTACACTCTAGAACCGGGGTTTCTCCACCCCGTTTCTAGAGTCAAGACATCGCCCACTCTAGCACAAAATTAATAATTTAGTCGTCAAAAATTACATATGAATGCATTTAATTGATACATTTGAGCATATGTAGTTCTATTTTAGGTTATGATGATTTTTACGGGCCATTTTGCAGCAAAAGATAGGTTCTTTTCATTTCCGAGTCGTTTCAAAATCTAATCAGTATTAGTGCGATCCACAAGTGTCTTATCTACCAATTTTGTGAAAATTATCCGTTAGTTTCGGATTTAGAACAGATACATACATTACACACACAGAAACAAACATCGCTTTAAAAATAGTTTTTACGAGCTCTAAAGTGTTCGAAGCATGTGGATCCGTCGAAAATTCGAGTTGCTACCTTATTTCAATACTCTTCCTATACATTTCCATGTACAGGGTGGTTATAAAAAATCTTCCCCCATATATGAACCCCTAGCGGCCTATCCGCTCAACCAATCGAAAGGAAATTTCAGATATTGTTATTTAAAGGTATGCGCTCGAGATTGTGATGATTTCTAACAATAGAGCTCTCACGGTTACGGTTACAGTGAAAAAATTTCGAAATTTTCGAATGGCAACACCCACCACTTTTTTCCTGCGCAAATTAATCAGCGCATTGAAAAACCATGAATGGTGTTGGAACGATTCACGTATGATGAAAATGGCGGCGTAAAACATTTGCAAAGAGCATTGTAAAGGACCGATGACAACAAAGAGAGGAGGTGCATTGACGCACTTCACATAATTCACAGGGATAGACAGTAGAAGCACCAATCACAGAACACCATGTGCAAAACATTGCTTGTTGTTGAGACCCAGACCGTCCGACCTACCAGAAAGGTGTAAGGTAACTGTTTGGACGGCCGGGAAGTGCCACCCAATTTAGACCGGAACCCAGTGGGGGAGGCATCCACAGGGACCGTACCCTCCTTCCCCTACCACCAACCTCTCGGAAGGACCTACGGACCCACATGTTTAACGTGATCGTACTCCGCGTGAATACGGCGGCAGTTTTGGCAGCGGCTGGAATCGAACCCGGGCCTACCGAGTGCAACTCCAGCGCGCTAACCAATGGGCTACCGCGCCCCCAAAGCATTGCTTGTTGTTGTTGTTGAAACCCAGACCGTCCGACCTACCAGAAAGGTTTAAGGTAACAATTTGGACGGCCGGGCAGTGCCACCCAATTTAAAAACCTTTAATAAGTAGTGTGGGAAGATTGTTTTTGGTTCTTGGGTTGTCTGAAATCTAAGGTGTACACATCAAATCCACGAGATTTGTCAGAATTGAAAGATGCCATAAAACGTGAAGTTATACAGATTATTCCTGTTTTGTTACGTTCGTCATTGTTGTCAATAATCTCCCGCATGCCATGCGTTATCGCCTGCGAAGGTGGGCAAGTTGAAAACTTGTAATTCCAATAAAAGTTTTTTCCCTCTCCTCTCTTTTGTTGTCATTGGTCCTTTACAATGCTCTTCTTTGCAAATGTTTTACACCGCCAATTTTCGTCATTCATGAATCGCTCCAACGCCATTTATGTTTTTTCAATGAGCTAGCTGATCAGTTTACGCAGGAAAAAAGTGGGTGTTGCCTTTCGAAAATTTCGAAATGTTTTCACTGTAACCGTAACCGTGAGAGCTCTATTGTTTAAATTCATCACAATCTCAAGAGCATACCTTCAAATAACAATGTCTGAAATTTCCTTTCGATTGGTTGAGCGGATAGACCGCTAGGGGTTCATTTATCGGGGAAGTTTTGTTATGCCCACCCTGTATTTTAGACAAAGTAAAAATGTTTACATGTAACTTTTTACATTCTTGCCAAGTTTTCTTCGATGAAAATGCGCCAAATTCACCTTAGGAAAATGTAATTTATTGACATATTGCAAATTCGATAAAGTTTCATATACAGTGTTTGTTTTTAAAATAAGTTTTAAAGAATTCCATCCGTAACTGTCCATAAGTTATACATTTAAAGTAGCAAAAAAAAAAATCGGAATGTCTATAAACTTTAAAAGTGTCCATGCTGTAATTAAGTATCCACTTTCTAAGAATCTTAAAATATTGATTTTTAAAACTTTCCGCTACATGGCCTACCAAGTCCTTCATGAAGAATTCATGAAGTAAACTTGATCGAAAATCAATGTTTTTTAAAAACTAAACCTACAGGAAAACAAGAGGCAACAAAGAACTGTCTTTCGGAACTTTTTCTCTTACAAGAAGGCCGTTTTGTGATGTTCTTGTTTTTCATCCGAAAGAAGAAAAAAAATTCTTAAAACACAAAAATCTTGTATGAGACTAAATAGAAAAAAATGTCCTCTTTTATAGTAATTATCTTCTTTTGTGTAGGAATAAGACATCCCTTAATAAAAAGTTAATGACAAAGAGTCTAAAAATATATTTTTAGATCTTTCTTGATATGTGTCATTAACTCCTTTTACTTTCCTTATATGCATAATGTATAGGGAAAGTATTGCGACGGGGTCGAAAATTCGAATTCGAGTTTTCGACGGGAGAACACGTTTCAAGCATCCCTGATCACGAATCAAGCATTTTTAAGGTGATGTCTGTGTGTGTGTGTGTGAAAGTGTGTGTGTGTGTGTGAAAGTGTGTGTGTGTGTGAAAGTGTGTGTGTGAAAGTATGTGTGTGTGTGTGTGTATTAGTGAGTCTATGGAGACGATAACTGACGAATGAATGGACCAATTCGAACGAAATTTGGTTCAAAAACATGAATACTGGAAGCCTATTGTTTTTATATTCAATCGAATGTTCAGAACCCCCTAAATTTTCGAGTGAAATTTTGAAAAAAATCATTAAAAAATCAAAACCTTTAATAAAGTTACGCAAATCGACATTTCGTATGCAATTTTTCATTAGAAAACGATTGACATAAATTTTAGAATGCTAGCATGAACCGTTCTCGAGATATTGCACATTTTTTAAAAAGAATTATGAAAAAATCATGTAAAATAAAAAAAAAAGTATTACCTATTGAGAAACATGTTCACTTTTCATATATAATATCATGCGATACATGTGGTGACATCATTCTCGTGGATCTAGCTCGTTCCATTTATGAAAAAAGATACTTTGGGTAATACTTTTGTATTTGAACGCCAATAGTCATTTATCTGCTGCAAGAATAACTTATTTCTCCATCCATAACGCTTGGCGAGTTTTTGGCGACGATTCTGGTGGAATGTCGCCAACTTGGCGACTTGTTTAAATGTTGCTAAATTGACGAAAACCTCGCCAAATGGATAAAAATGATGCTAAATCAATTAAATTGACGTCTCATTGACGAAAATTCCATATCTTGGAAAGAATATATCTACTATAAGAAGAACCTATTGTTTTTACTGTTAAAGTTTTAAATTCATTGCATTATATAAGGAAAGTCATGTGTTGTCCACATCAGATATTTTTAGTTTGGCATCATAAATACTTTACAATAGACTAAAAATACTACTATATATGTTTGGAAAACACATCTACAAATATTTTCTAGCAAAAACATTTGTAGATATTGTAGATGTGTTTTCTTCGACATGTACAGTCATTTAGTAAACTGTATTTAAATACACCGTCATTGACGTACACGAAAATTTTACATTTTAAAGTCTCAGAGCGCTTCGGACGTTATAACGTCCATATTGCCACTTAAGGCTCCTAAATATGCAGGCTGACGCAACCGCCATTTTGACTCCTACTGGTCCTGTCATTTTTTTCCCCCAAATGGCACTTTGACCTTCGTCATTCGCCTTTATTACAGCGGCCAAGAGTGTGAACCATTTAGCCGTCCATTGACGTTGCCCCAGGCGCACCAGAGGGGGGCGAATCACATTGCGCCCACAACACAAACATCCAAGCCTTACATGGGGCTCGAACCCACAACGTGGCGGTCGAGCGATTGCTACAGAAACGCTTACCTTGACCACTCGACAACCACGTCGGCGTCCTGTCAATTATCGTATGTCTGTGCTATTTCAATGGTGCAGGCATGTTAAGTGGCTGACATTTGATACGCAATTTAGCTGTAAAATAGGTGCTTCTGCTTTCAAAAACGTGTAGCAATCATCCAAGAAAGCATTCTAAAATGTTTAGATTTTGAGATCCCGAGAAAAGGACAAGAAACTAACCCTCTTTTCGACATGCACAGCTATCATTTCAACTGGGAGTCAAGATGGCGGCTGTTGCACCAGCCTGTATATCTAGAAGTCTTATAGCCACTGATGTTGGACGTTATGACGGCTGAAAGCCCTCTGGCACTTTAAAACGCAAAATTTTCGTGTACGTCAATGATGCTGTTTTAAATACAGTTTACTAAATTTGTAGTCTTTGCTAAAAAATATTTTAAAAATACCACATTTATAAGAAATCAAATTTTGATTATATTCATAAATGTTTCCATCTATTAATATCTATTGTGTGACTAATTTACTTATTGATAAACTTTTGTAAACTGCTTTGGGGTACAGTTTTATCAACATTTAAAACAGAAATAAATAAATCTGATGTGATCAACATGTAATTTGACCTACATATTGCAATGGCTTAACTTATTTCTCAGCAAAATAATTATGTACTACCAAATCCAAGACATAATGTTTTCAGCATTAAATTGTACATTAAAGCTGGGTGTAAATTGGCAACATGCAAAACTATTTCGAAGTACCAAATTAATTTACATTTTGCTCAAATTTCGATAATTAACAGCTATAATAAAGATTATTAGAATCCGCTAATAAATATAACGTATATATTAACGTTTTTATATTGTGGCGATCACATTAAGAAGAACTGAAGTTTAAGTTAATCTTATAATTGACATTAATTATTATTAAGCATTAAAGACATGGCCGTTGATCTCATAAAGTGGACTTAACATTAAACGTACATTGCTCGTTGTTGTGCCGCAATAAACCCTCCAATTATTTTTACCTTTTGTGTTTGTCCTGAAAAGAATTATTAATTAATATAATGCTAAATTGATCACATCATTTAAACTTAAACAATACCATTTATTAACAACATCAATTTATCAATAACATCAATTTTCATTAATTATTTTTAGCGAGGGGACATATGCGACCAGAATTATTAGATTTACGATAGTGTCTAGGACCTGTGATAATCTGAGCACATACCTTCCAGTTTAGTCTTGGACTTATCATCTCTCACAGACTTGCAGCAGTCTTAGTGCTGACGTACGGCCATAACTCTGTGGTGTGTGGCTCCTACTCGTACTTTTCATGCACTCGCACATAGATCTCTTTCCATTACTTTGGAACCTTTACGGGACACTCTACAAATCTGTTAGGTTTTTCATTTCTCTCTACTCGTGCTCTAGTCAAAATTGGATCATCTTCTCGTCATGTCTGATCTCCATCCCTGCTTCTCGTTGTCTACATCTGATTTCGTCTATAACTGAACTATTTTTCTTTTCGTCTCTGGTTCCTTCGGTGGGGGGGGGGGAGCTCCGCCTTTACTTCTTTGGCGCTCATTGGTTCTTCTTAACCCAATGGCATCATTTCACATTTAGTATGGCCCAGCTCAGCCCCTCTGGTATTGCACCCCTAAATTTATAGTCTTTGACCTTAAAGTCCACGTTGTCATAAACCCCGGCGCCAGCCAGACTATAGCTTTTTTTGCCATTCTAGGCATCATAAATACTCAAATAAAAGTGTCTCATGTGAGAACAATTTCTGGTCTCACGTATATATCAAGAAATTTATATTTTATATTATAAACGGTAAAATGATTTAAACTCCAGACAATGCATCCCTAAAATAAATCCAAATTACAATTATATTTTTTATATGGCAATAATGTATTTAACATGTCGTTATTTAGTTTGGGAAAGAGAATGTGTTCCTATGACAACCATCGTACGAAAAGTCGCTAAATGCGCGTAATAAATAAAGATATACCACTATGTTATTGATACTGAATGAATATCAAGTAAATTGAAAAATTATACTTTCGGCGACATTTTGATCAAAACAAAATCAGGTTCACACTCGCGTATGGAATTCACATTAAGCTACAAAAAGACGTTGTATAAATATCCGTAAAATAAAAGACAATTGACGAATTATTTGGAGTCAATGGACGCAACTATGACCAAAAAGTATCTTCTCTCATTAATGGAACAAGACAAGAAATCTTGCTAATAATGAGAATATTGCTTATAAATTTATCGCATAATATTGCAGAGTAATGATCATTACTCTGCAATATTATGCGGTAATAAGGATCATGTACTTGTAATTCTTCAAAATAATGGTAATAATGATCATGTACTTGTAATTCTTTATAATGAGGGTAATAATGATCATGTACTTGTAATTCTTCATAATGATGAATTCTCTTTCCCAAACTAAATCCCAAACTTTCTCAAACTGCATCAACAGATGTTTTATATCGTCTAGGTTGAACATACTGATAAATCCTCTGACGAGGTTGAGGATTTCATCCGGTATTTCATCATTGCATTTACCAGCAGGTTCAGTTTCAGCTTTCATTTCCTCAGTCTCAGCTACAATTTCCTCAGCCTCAACCGCGGTTTGATCTGTTTTGTGAGTATCCTTTTGGACCTCGGTAGTCTTTTGTTTTTTTCAGCCGATTTGTCTAACTGCTGTGTTTGCGCGAGCTCTTCTTCTCGGGCGCGTTTAGTTTTCTGCCATTCCTGAACCTTTTTTTCTAATCTTAGTTTTGCTTCTCTTGCCCCTTTGGCGGCTTTATCAATTGCTGTCCTCTGTTTTATGTCTTCATTAGCTATTCTCCACTTCCTCCACAGTCATTTCTCTGGAGGTCGACGGTTTAGGGGCCTGCTCTTGCACCGATCTGGTAGGTGCTGAAGTTTTGAGTTCTTTTAACCTGTGACACAGAGTGCGAGGAGACCTGATGGGGTGCTGAGGGTTTAGACCGAGGGCCTTTTGCCTCCAAGGGGGTATCTGATTTTGGGGGGAGGGCGGGCATACCCGGGAGGCTGCAAAAGCAAGAAGCAGAGGGGTTATATACCAAACACCTGGATTAAGAGAGAGCCAATCAGAAAACAGCATGAAGAATAGTCCATCCAATCCGAAACGAGAAGTAATACACAAGATTGGTATGCGCCGAAACACAAGAGGAATACTTCGATAAGACGAGTCAATTCCGAACAGAAAAAAATTTGACCCAGCAAGACGAAAAATAGGTTAAAACGACACATAAGAGCTGCAAATTAATAAAACAAAGAAAGATGGAAATTTGACAGGGTACTCCGCTAAACCGCGGACAGAAATAGAGTACTGAGCAAGTCCTTAACTAAATTAATAGAATTTTTCTGAATATGGAAGGCTTCACTAATTTATATTCAACAAAGATAATGAAATTAGGAACGTCGAAGGCAAAATAAAAAAAGTAAAGCCTTCTTCAAGACCAGCAAGAAGCTCAATCCCGCTTAATCAGGCAAGTTTGACATTTGAAGTAGAATGACACGCGTGGCTCAAGGTGGAAGAAACGTTACCATCGCTGCGAGGATAGAAGTAAACTAAGAACGCAGGAAAACGAGAAGCAGGATACTAAGAATGAAAGGCAAAAAGCACAGAAGAAAGAGAGAACAGCAGAAAACTTAAATACATACAGAAATCAAGGAAGTAATATAACGGATAGCAGAGAGAATACAAACAACTGATAATTAGTTCAATTAGCCCCCAAAATGTGTTGGTTCCTTAATTTTTTTTTAATTTTATTCCTGATTTTTCAATTATTTTTCCGGCGGTTTCAATTACATTCTATTTTTTTTCTTGGTTGTATTTTCTACAGCATATTTAAACATCTCATGTTCTTCTGTTAGGGCTTTAGTAGGTTTTGTCATTATTCAGCTGTGTTATGTTTTACATCCTCTTAAGGCCTTTGGCTCATTCTTCATATTACTGCTATTCCTTCTTTTTTCCGTGGTCTTTACCGTTCAGTTTTAGTATCCTACCTCTCATTTTCCTGCCTCCTTGGTTTTACTTCTCTATCTCTTCGTGGTGATGAAAAATTTTCTCATGTCTTGAGCCGCGTGTGCTATTCTACCACAGATGCCGAACTTGCTTGAATAAAGGAGGTTGGGCCTCTTGCTTTTTCTGAAGAAGAAAGCTATTTTTTGCCCTCGAAACCAAATCAACCCTAAATTTTACTGTACTCTGTATTTAAACGAAGATTCGATATAATTTTCGCAAGTGATCTTACTTAACATGTCCTTTCTAGGCAAGAAATCTCAAAATATTTTACAATGTAACCTAAAGAAATTTTTATCAAACAATGCATTTTTATGTTAATGAAGTAATCATGTCCTTACAATCACTAATAGATAAGGGCTTTTTGCAGTATCTTTTTTGCTGCTTTTAAAGCGAATAATACTTAAATAATCTATAAGGTAAATTATCTATTAATTAAAAATATCAGCTAAACTGACTTAACCTAGAAAAGATAAATCTTACTTTTTATGCATAGTAAATTGATGGTTTCAGTTTCTACAATAGGACATTGATATACTATTTACGTAAAAGTATATAATTAAAGACAGATTAATTACTTTAAAAGAGATATTACAGATAAAAAGGGAAAAGAATTTAAATCTAATAACATTCTAAAAAGAAAAATTTGTTTAGATTATCTTAGATGCTCATCCTGTCCAATGGTAACATTTTGGAAACTTATTTAAGACAATTTTTGTTTTTAAATGTGCTGAGCTTAGATTAAAGAAATAAATTGCTAAAAGATATAACAGTTTTGAGTTTTTTAATCCGGATTATGTGTTTAGCCGTTATTTCTGACATTTTGCATGAGATAATGTTATCTTTCTAATGAGCAAACGAAAAATTTTTAAGAAAGCTGCTTAAGTAAATGAATTATTTTTTTTAATCCTGATTACACTTTGATTTGAAGCATATTTGTCAACACAGAAATTTTCTTACAAATTGCAAAGTCTGGCATATTTAATATATGACATTTGCTGCAGATTAAAATATGGGGGGGGGGGGGGTTAAAATGAATATACAATAATATAAACTAGAACATTTAATTACAATATCTCACTAAAAATCAATAACCATTTATTTATTATTTTCCTTATATACATAATGTATAAGGAAAGTATTGTGACGGGGTCGAAAATTCGAATTCGAGTTTTCGACGGGAGAGCACGTTTCAAGCATCCCTGATCACGAATCAAACAATTTTTAAGCAATATCTGTGTGTGTGTGTGTGTGAAAGTATGTGTGTGTGTGTGTGTGTGTGTGTGTGTGAAAGTGTGTGTGTGTGTGTGTGTGTGTGTGTGTGTGTGTGTGTGTGTGTGTGTGTGTGTCAGTGTCAGTGAGACTGTGGAGACGATAACTGACGAACAAATAGACCGATTCGAACGAAATTTGGTGAGAAAATCACAATCCGTAAACACTGGAAACCTACTGTTTTTATACGCAATCGAATGTTCAGAACCCCCTAAATTATCAAGTGAAATTTTGAAAAAATCGTCAAAAACTCAAAACCGCCAATAAAGTTACGCAAATAGACATCTCTTATGTAATTTTTCATTAAAAAACGATTGACATAAATTTTAGAACGCTAACATGAACCGTTCTTGAGATATTGCACATTTTTCAAAAATATTATCAGAAAGTCATATAAAATAAAAAAAAATATTTCCTATTGAGAAACATGTTTACTTTTCATATGTAATACCATGCGATAAATTGGGTGACATCATTCTCGTGGTTCTAGCTCGTTCCATTCATGAAAACAGATACTTTGAGTAATACTTTTGTATTTGAACGCCTATAATCATTTATCAGCTGTAAGAATAACTTATTTCTTCTTCCATAACGCTTGGCAAGATTTTGGCGACGAATTTGGTTGAATGTCGCCAACATGGCGACTTTTTTAAATGTTGCTGAATTAACGAAAAACTGGGCAACTGGATAAAAATGACGCTAAATCAATGACGACTCATTGATGATGACGACATGGAAAATGACGACTCGTTGACGAAAATTCAATATCTTGGAAAGATTATAAATAACTGTTATAAAAATAATCTATTTTCTTTTACTGTAAAAGTAGTAAATTCATTGCATTATATAAGGAAAGTCATGTGTTGCCCACATCAGATTTTTGAAGATAAAACTAAGTAAATCGAATTTCATGTAATGTGCATAATTATTTTGGAAAACATTGCGCTCTATGAGGAAAAGTCAAATTTCAATATCTCGAGAATAACTACTAACAGCTGGCGTACATTTCTGCTGGATGAAAAGACTTACACGTATTTTACTCAATTGATAATAGAGAACATATTAAATTTCTTTATAATTTCGTAGATTTAGGCAGTAAGTATACAATATCTCGAGAACTGTACATGTTATCTAACCTATGTTATGTTGCTTTAACTAAAATAATCGCACACAGAATGGATATTTTTTACTGAAAATATTATTATAATCATATTTCTACTTTCCTTACAATATATGGTAATGTATGGGGAAAGTATTAGAATCAAAAATCGCAACTTGAGTTTTTGACGGATTTACACGTTTCCAAGCACTCTAGACCCTGAAAAACTATTTTTAACGTGACATCTGTGTATGTATGTGTATCTGTCTGTGCGTTTGTCTGTATGTCTGACTTTCTGTGTAATGTATGCATCCACTCTACCTCAAAGGCTAATTGACCATATTTCGCCAAGTTTGGAAGATAATTTACATGTGAGTGACCCTGATCCTGATTGGATTTTAAAAATTTAGATAAAAAATAACCCGCCTTTTTTGCGAAATGGCCCACAAAAAATCAACACAATCTAAAAATAAAAGAGAACATATGCTCAAATGTATCAATAAAATGCATGTTTCGTACATAATTTTTGATGACGACTTTAAGACTAACCGTTTCTCGAGATTTTTTAGTTTTTTCACATTTTTACAACGCTGCCTTTGGAAATACGTTCAGTGCAAATTTAGTGTAATTTATAATTTTTATTTTTTTTACAAATGGTCAGACACTTGATACTTCATCATTCGCCTATACATTGGCCAGAATCGCGAACCATTTAGCCGTCACATGACGTTGCCCCGGCGCACCAGTGAGGGCGGAACACACTGCGCCCAACGACACAACATCCATGCCTAAAAGTGGGACTGGAACCCACAACCCGACAGCCGAATGAGCGCGAGGAAACCTTGTCTTGACCACTCGACCACCGCGTCGACGTAATTTATAATATGTGTGTCTGACTTTCTTGATAAACAGAGATATAATATAGATAGATAAACAGACAGATAAACAGACATATACATTGATTTATATGTCTGTTTATCTATCTATCACTAGGTAATGCTTGGCGAAATTTGCAAAATTTCGCCAACTTGGCAAGATATTTTAAACGTTGCCAAATTGATGAAAATGTCAACAAATTGATAAAAATGTCGCCAAATTGATGAAAATTCAATATCTTGGATAAAATATAAGAATCCACTATAAAAATAACCTATTTCTCCATTTGTAACGCTGGGCAAAATTCTGGCGACGAATTATGGCGGCATATCGTCAACTTGGCGAGTATTTTTAAATGCTGTTAAATTGACGAAAATGTCTCCAAATTGATAAAATTGAAGCTAAATCAATGAAAATAACGACTCATTGATGAAAATTCAATATTTTGGAAATAACATAAACGACTATATGAATAACCCACTTCTCAGTCCGTCCATAATGCTTGGAAAAAAAATTTGGCGGGATGTCGCAAACTTGGCAACTTTTTTAAACATTTCCCAATTGACAAAAATGTCCCCAAACTAATAAAAATGACACCAAATTGATAAAAATAACGCTAAATAGGAGGCAATGTTTTGCGCATTTTTAATTCCATCATAACGGGCATATCTTCTAGTTTCAAATAATTATCTATTTTCTTCTGTACGATTAAACTCACTTGAATGAAATATAAAAGAAATAAAGTTAAAATGAATTTGAGTCTGTAGAGACAGCCATGTGCTGTCCACATCATCTTATAATTTGTTTTCAGTTTTCAAAATAGATTGTCAGGCAATTTGAAGTTGCTTCCGTAGTCCGGCTCTTCAACAATCAATAGGTCTTTGAAGTGTGTTGATTAAATAAATCGTACCGAATTATATTAGATTTGCTCAATATATTCAAAAGTAATAGCGCTCCATATTGAAAAAAATGAAACAGTAAAGTACCATTTATACGTTTCTCATATATATTCATATGAACGGAAGAGTATTTAGATATAAATAAGATCGATAAATAATTTTTAAACAAACACGATGTGAAAGAAAAGAAAAAATAACAAAAAAAATATTAAGCAGCTTTAATATGGTGACAAATGATAAGTACACCACATTTTTGACAAAACTGTTAAGAATGTTAATTCTGTTTTGCATACTAATTTCGTACAGTCATACAAATTCTCTAAAACTAGATGTAGAAATCTTTAGATAATCTTTTACCTCCTCTGGAATTTAATTCTGAATTCATATACGTAATCATCTAAACATCTCCAATCTTAAGAAATAGATGTTTCAAGAAAAATATTTTAAGCTAAAGTGAAGAAAAAATCAAGACTGAAAATCTTTGGTGAATCTTCATATTGTCCTCAGGAATTTTATGCTGAATTGATATCAGTAATCATCTAAACTCTATCTATAACCAATCTTGAGAAATATGAATCCATGTCAGTTATCATCTATGCTATAGCTGTAGCACTTTCAGAGAAATAGCACTTCATAGAGCACTTCAAGAAAAATGCAACTGTTTTAGTCGAAAGTTTTGGGGAATCCCCTTACTCTCTCCGTAATTATATGCTGAATACATATCAGTTATTATCTAAACTCTATCAATAGCAAATCCTGAAAAATAGATATTTTAAGGACAATTTCTGCATTGGAAGTGGACAAGAAATCGGAACTGAAAATTCTTGGAAAACCACTTTGCAATTTTATGCTGAATCCATATCCATTATCATCTAAGTTCTACCTATAGTCAATCGTGAGAAATAGAATGGATGCATACATTAATTGGATTTAATAATTGGATGCATACATTCAATTAAAAAGAAAAACTTGACTAGGAAATAGAAAAAGAACCGAAAGTGGAAATCCTTAGTGAAACGACCAACCCCTTCGGAATTTGATGCTAAATCCAAATTAGTCGTCATCTAAGCTCTATCTATAGCAGTTCCTCAGACATAAATGTTTCAAGAAAAAAAATTTCGCAAACACAAGAGTAAAGCAAAATTATTTCCCCAAAATACATTCCATAGCAATGATTACAATAAATAACATGTTTATATTTTGCATCAGTGCACACCAATAAATATATTATTCGTAGATAGATAAATTAAAGGTAAAAATATAAAATATAATTCACAGTAACAGAAATGCATCTGATGTGGACAGCACATGACTTTCCCTGCAGACTCTTATTTACTTTCTCTATATTTCTTCAATAATTCATTAAATTGAGTTTAAGTGCACAAAATAACACCTGCAACTATTTTAAATGACACTAAATTGGCACTTTTTATTCAATTTTTATTTTCATTTGGTAACTGGACCTATTTTCAAAATGGCGTCGTGAAAATTCAAAAAAATTAAAACATCTCGAGAACGGCTAGTCCTAGAGTAATGGAGTTGGTCTTATTCTTTTCATTGTCAAAAATTACATTTAAAACCAGCATTTAGTTGATATATTTGAGCATACGTAGTCTTTTATTTTAGATTTTGACGATTTTTGCGGACGATTTCGCAAAAAACAAGTTCTATTTTCCCAAATTATACCAAAGCCCAATTAGCACCAGGATAACCCACAAATAACATATATATAAAATTTTATGAAATTTATTCCATTAGTTTGTGAGTTAGAATGAATGCTTACATTGCACACACACGCAGTGAGAGAGATATCACGCTAAAAATATTTTTTCGTATTCTAGAGGTCTCTAAACGTGTAGATCCGTCGAAAACTCGAGTTGCGATTTTTGACACGATTCAAATACTTTCCCTATACATTGTCATGTATTGCAGGGAAAGTAAAAAAATGACAATCTCGATGCTTCTAAATGCCTCATAAAACATTTTAATTAAATTCAATATCGCCTATTGCTTTGTTTCACAATATCTAGATATGAGATGATTCACAGAGATATAAATTAACAATCCAACAATACAATGTTCCATTTTCAAAACCACACATGGTCATTACCCTCTTTCAAATGATCACAAATATTTCATTTTCCAAAACAAAGACAAAAGCAGGCCAGATTTAAACTTAGACGTCAATGATTCCACGTCATAAGTATACAGTAAGACACATGTCATTAAATTGACATGAAACAAAGATGCGGGAGTAAACCATGAACATAAATCACTCAGTTGTGCTGTATCATTTGCCCATAATTTCGGAAAGTTCGCATCTGAATCAACCAAACCGATCTTCCGCGTTAAAACTTGCTTAAATGCAAAAATTGAACAGACGTCGGTCAGGATGCTGGTGGTCCATCGCTTCGTTGGCTTTGGGGCATATAGCAATGAGATAACATTGGTAACAAGGCTGAAATTATGTCTTCCTTTTATGCTGAAGTATTCTCGGAAATATTCAAACTAGAAATCAGGAACTGCTATCGTCTGTTTTCGATCAATTAATTTGCGAACATCAGCTGTGCGTTTCACAAATGAATTGATAACATTGTTTCTAATAATTGACATTTTGCGATGTGATGAATTAATATTATCAGACGTGTCGCAAATATGTTCGTCCCAGCGTAAATCGAATATATTCAGTACTATTAATTAATTAAAGAAGTAATTTTATTGCGAGAAAAAAAAAGGCAAAATTCCTGGCGCGGTCAAGAAATAAATCGCTAATATTCACCGTCGAGGTTTCAGACTAACATTTCTATAAAAAGTCTGGCAATAATAAGAAAGAAATCTTAAATTTGCCAATATATTTGATCTTTGCGAAATTTTAGAAAAACCCCTAAAACTTGCGAGTAAAATAGCCGAAATTCTCGCAAAATAATTACTGCCCTACTTATAATTAGTACCCTTCTTCAGTTTACAAATTATACAAAGATCGTCTGCATTAGTTTGCGCCATATGGTAAGAGCAGAAAAACACGGTTCTTTGTTTTTAACTAACTAAATCCATTAGTCAAATTGTATGTTATATTTCATGCCAGATGTTCGCTTTTAAATACTTCTGTATAGAGAAATTATTATTATCTTAAAAAATTTTGAATCCGAGAATTTAATATAAGCACATTTTTTTCGCGATGAGTACAAGACATCAACACAACATGATCGCACAGTATGGATATCGAATTATAAAAATCGTCACAGAGAGGTTGAAATAATACAATTTTCTTAAGTTAGATGGCACTAACATTAAGAGAAACCAAATGCAGAAATTATTGACCTCAAAATAATTTTATTTAATAAAAAAAAATTTAGAGTATAACTTTGTTGAACCTGAAATTGTTTAGCAAACATTCATTTATAAGCACTATTTTGCTGAATAAATATTCAGCCATTTTAAAACAACTTGCGTAGAAAATAGAAAATATTTTATATCATTAACTTTAAGTCTTTAACTTGACATTTCTAACTTTATGTTGACTCTCCGATAGCGAAATTTTAAGCTCGTTACATTTTGCACGATATTTTCAATTAACGTAGAGTTTAAATATCTGAAAGTATTAAAGCACGAAATGCAAGACTTCATATTTTGATGTTTATTTATTATACTCTTAGTATTTCTGCTTCATAGACCCAGCCCGTCCGACCTACTCGAAAGTGTAAGGTATCTGTTTGGACGGCCAGTACAATTTCAGAGCCAGGAATCGAACTCAGGTCGTCTGAGTGCAATTCCCGCGCTGTAACCACTGTGCTGTACCACACCCGTCCCCTTGATGACCCGATTTCCCTGGTTTTACCATTACTTTCATTTAAGACCAATGTTGTTCAGATACCTCTTGGGTATATATTTTACTTCAGCCCCACCCCCACCCCCAAATTTCTCATCTCGGCTACTAATTGAGCGATTTTGGTTCTGCGGGTGAATATAGTCTCCGTATCATCACAATGTCTTACTTTATTAGACGCCGTTTTCCTTGAAATCCCCCACCCTCTTCTTCTTCGACTCAGACCGTCCAACCTACCCGAAGGTGTAAGGTATCTATTTGGACGGCCGGGAACTGTCCCCCAATTTAGACCGGAACCCAGTGGGACCTGTATACACAACGACTGTACCCTCCTCCTACTACTACTACTACTACCAACCTCTCAGAAAGACTTAAATGGACCCACATATATAACGTGCCTGTACTCTGCGTAAACACGGGGACAGTTTGGACAAAGTCGGGAATCAAACTCGGGTCGTTCGTGTGCAGTCCCCGCGCCTTAACCACTGGGCTGTCTAAGCCCCCTTACTACATATTTGTTCAATCCAGTCCATCCAACCTACCAGAAAGTGTAAGGTATTTGTTAGGATGGCCGTCTTATTAAGTATTTGTAATAAAAATAATTTTTATTACATTTTATAATTTATTGCCTTTTGTATAAAGGAGGGCGCCTTTTTGGCTTTTACATGGGGGCACCCTATGCACTTGGAACGCCCCTGCCTATGAAAAACGACACATTTATTCTCATCAGACAGTCGGCATCAAATTCTTAAATTTAGGATTTTGGTTGAAAGAAACTCACAACTGCCAAGTTTAAACTCACAAAACCCACCCGTTGATATAAATCATATACATAGATTTTCTTCGACTTGAGCAAGGATGCCATTTAGGGAGTAGAGCCAACTACCCTCCCCCCCCCCCCCCCCCAAAGGATTTCCAGGTTATTATATTTCCTACATAAATTTCCTAGCCGAATCATATTTCCATCATTAGAACAACAGATCATTAGCTCCCCTAAGAAATGCTTCTGCCCCCAAGAAATTCTTAAAATGGCGCTCCTGCTCCTTAGCGGACATTGCATCGCGTGATCGTTCCAATAAATCTCCCTTCCCTATTTTTCCTTTTCATGTGCCAAAGAATTGAAATAAATGGGCTCGGTTTCATGTTTTGCTTTGTAGAATTGGTTTGGGATCCGAGGTATAACGATGTGCTTGCTAGTGATCGTGATTTATATGGCGTAAGGCTTTTGTCCAGGTTAAACTAATGATCTCTGCACGAACTCTGAATATCACAGAGTGTGTGTGGATTTGTGTTTAGATTTTACTGTTGCACGTTTCGTAAATGCCTGAAGTGTGCGTAAATCAACTTTGATTTTAGCGAACTTTCTCTATTTCAGATATATTTGCTGCAAGAATAGATAATTGGATTTCAGATTGGGCCCTTTTTACTTTCCCTGCAATGCATGGTAATGTATAGGGAAAGTATTGGAATCATGTCGAAAATCGCAACTCGAGTTTTCGACGGATCTACGCGTTTCGAGACCTCTAGAATACGAAAAAACTATTTTTAACGTAACGTCTGTGTGTGTGTCTGTGCAATGTATGCATCCACTCTAACTCAAAAACTAATAGACCGAATTTCATAAAATTTGGCAGGTACGTCACTTGTCGGTAACCCTGGTATTGATTAGTTTTTGGTACGATTCGGGAAAAAAAGTAACCTTCCTTTTTTGCGAAATGGCCCGCAAAAATCGTCAAAATCTAAAATAAAAAACTACGTATGCTGAAATATATCTACTAAAGGCTTGTTTTATATATGATTTTTAACAATGAAAAAAATAAGACCAACCCCATTACACTAGGGCTAGCCGTTCTCGAGATATTTTAGTTACTTCGCATTTGCGCTGGGTGTAATTTGTTATGGGTGTTATTTTGCGCAATGGAACTCAATTGTACCGATGTTAATGTACAATGTACCGATTCGAATGAAATTTGGTACAAAAATCACAATCCGTGAATACTGGAAGCATATTGTTTTAAAACACAATCGAATGTTCAGAACCCCCCCCCCCCTAAATTTTCGACTGAAATTTTGAAAAAATCATCAAAAAATCAAAACCTTTAATAAAGTTACACAAATAGACATTTCTTATGTAATTTTCCGTAGAAAACGATTGACATAAACTTTAGAAAGCTAGCATGAACGTTCTCGAGATATTGCACATTTTTTCAAATAAATTTATTAAAAAATCCCATAAATTAAAAAATATATATATTAACTGTTAATAACCATGTTCACTTTTCATATGCAATATCGCGCGATAAATTGGGTGGCATCATTCTCTTGGATCTAACTCGTTCCATTTACGAGAAAAGATATTTTGAGTAATACTTTTGTATTTGAACGCCAATAGTCATTTATCCGCTGTAAAACCAACTTATTTCTCCGTCCATAACGCTTGGCGAGATTTTGGCGACGAATTTGTCGGAATGTCGCCAACTTGGCCACATTTTTATTTCTTGCCAAATAAAAAACAATCTCGCCAAATAGATAAAAATGACGCTAAATCAATGAAAATGACGACTCATTGAAGAAAATTCAATATCCTGAAAAGAATATAAGTATCTACTATAAGAATAACTTTTTGTAACTGTAAAAGTAGTAAATTCATTGCATTATATAAAGAAAGTCATGTGTTGCCCACATCAGATTTTTTTACTTGTTTTGTAATATTTTTACTTTCCTTATATACATAATGTATAAGGAAAGTATTGTGACGGGGTCGAAAACTCGAAATCGAGTTTTCGACGGGAGAGCACGTTCCAAGCATCCCTGATCACGAATCAAACATTTTTAAAGTGATGTCTGTGTGTGTGTGTGTGTGTGTGTGTGTGTGTGTGCGTGTGAAAGTGTGTGTGTGTGTGTGTGTGTGTGTGTGTGTGTGTGTGTGTGTGTCAGTAAGTCTCTGGAGACGATAACTGACGAACGAATGGACCGATTCGAACAAAATTTGGTACAAAAATAACAATCCATAAACGCTGGAAGTCTATTGTTTTTATAAGCAATCGAATGGTCAGAAACCCCCTAAATTTTTGAATGAAATTTTGAAAAAATCGTCAAAAAATCAAAACCGCTAATAAAGTTACGCAAATAGACATTTCTTATGTAATTTGTCATTAGAAAACGATTGGCATAAATTTTAGAACGCTAACATGAACCGTTCTCGAGATTCTGTACATATTTCAAAACAATTATTAAAAAGTCATATAAAATTTCAAAAAATATATATCCTATTGAGAAACATGTTCACTTTTCATATGTAATACCATGCGATAATTGGAGTGACATCATTCTCGTGGATCTAGCTCGTTCCATTCATGAAAAATGATACTTTAAGTAATACTTTTATATTTGAATTCCAATAGTCATTTATCTGCTGTAAGAATAACTTATTTCTTCGTCCATAACGCTTGGCGAGATTTTGGCGCTGAATTTGGCGGAATGTCGCCAACTTGGCGATTTTTTAAATGTTGCCAAATTAACGAAAATCTCGCCAAATGGGCAAAAATGACGCTATATCAATGAAAATGACGACTAATTGTCGAAAATTCAATATCTTGGAAAGAATATTAGTATCTACAATAAGGAAAACCTATTTTTTTTTACTGTAAAAGTAGTAAATTCATTGCATTATATAAATAAAGTCATGTGTTGCCCACATAAGATTTTTTTGTTACAAGTTCAAATCTAGTTTCCCGTGTATCGTGTTCTCCTGCATTATAAAGATTCTTAATTGATTCCACAGATAAACGCAAAACCAGTGTTCCACTGTAATAAAATAGGAAAATATCATTAATTTGTTTTCATTATAATTCAGTTAGATTTTATTTTATATGTAATCTTGCTAAACTACGCGACATGAAGCTTTTTATGTCATTGGTGACTGGTATTACGTCTACCCGAATTAATTTATCCAGCCTCGCCACTGCACCCATATGGTATTGTTACATATTATATAGGTAAAATAAAAAGCTAACCAAGAATTCCTACTGAATATTCCCTAATGCTTCTGCATAATATTATATTGCTGTAAGTAACAACGCAACCAAACTCTCATTAGTGATATTGTGCTCATTCACATTACTACTAGTCTCGCATACATTATATTATTCCTCCAATTATGTAGCGGACAAAGACTATTTTAATAATAATATTTAACCCCATGGGACCGAATTTCGTAATATTATGGAACACACGTTCTCTTGGTAAATACGTGTATTCTACAGGGTCTTTCAAAAAGAACGCAACTCCACATTTTAGAAGGCACAACATACATGCTGATTTTATATCCAAATTACACTGGACATCAAATTTTAACATTTTGTGTGCCTGTGCGGTTAAACTAAGGTATCTTTATATTGTTTAGTCTGTTGAATATGAAAATGGGCAATGAAACAGATAATTTCTAATTAGCGAAATGTCTGTGCCATGCCCGAGGGGTATAACTGGGACTAAAATCAGAAAGTAATCTTAATATTGTTTATTCGTATAACGCAGCAGGTGTGATTAACAAGTACATAAATGACATGACTTGAACAGCATAATTATACTTCGTCCAAAAGGTTGCAACAATACAGTTTGACTTTAAGAATTAGCATAATATGTACAAGTAGTATGTTAGCTTACAATGGATCCGATGATTTCGTCGTTTGACAGGACTGATATTATAAGGATCCCAGTCTATGGAACATTGACAGATCAGGGGCCCATTACTTCAAAAAGGCTACCTCAGGAATGGGCCAGACACCAGTACTTACGGTGCTGATCAACAGATGACAAATCAAACTACTACACGCACTTCCAAATGAACAGAGTGAAAAAAAGCGAATAAAATGAAAAGTGTTTATTCGAATTCATTGAAACTTTCACAGGTCATGGGGTGAAACAAAAGACACTATCGTTGGGAAATGCAAAGAAAATTAGCAATAAATAATTTCATATTAGCGATAAATGAATATATAGGAATTTGGGTGGCAAAAACAGTTCATTGGTGGAAATCTGTCGATATGAAACGTGATGACCTCTGCTGGAAACACATGCTCGACAGCGTCGATTCATGCCAAGAATAAGATCACCTATGACGATTTCGGGTATCTATGCCCCTTCACGGAGCAGACATGTTCTTGGCTCGTAAAGGTTCCGGGGAGAGTCGTGGAGAGAACTTGTTTCCCAAACATCTCCCATACATGCTCGATGAAATTCAAGTCGGGTGATCTCTATGGCCATTCCATACGAAGCAGTGTTTCCGATTCTAAGTGCTGACCGACAATGTGAACCCTGCGAAATCGTGATTTATGGCTTATAAAACTGACATCAAAACTCGTGGCCGCAAGAAATGTGCGACCATATTAAGCAGGAATGCCATCTCTATACAACACAGTCGTCACAGTACCGCGAGGGAAGATGTGGAGATCAGTGAGGGTGCATACAGCAATCTTTGCCCAAACCATCCAAACACCGCCTCTGCATGCGTACATTTTGAGATTGTTACTGGCATGACAGAAAATTCCAGGCGTTCTCTAGACCAATAACTGTCGGGTATGACTCTGTACACCAAACCGTGACTCATCCGTGACGAACACCCCATTGTTGTGGAGACCAGTTGAGGTGAGCTCGAGCCCAATTTAAGCGGGCGTCTTTAGGAAGCAAACCACTGGTCATCTTGCATACAGCTGACCTGCACGTAGCCGTCTGTAAACAGTTTGACGAGATACCACGTTTCCAGCCGACGCTTCAAGGTCAGAAGCAATCTGATGTGTAGTGATTGACCTGTGGCGTCAAGTTTGCGAACACAGAAAACGATCATTCTCAGCGGTTGTGACCCTTGGACGTCTGCTTAATGGTCTTCGCGATACTGATCCTTCATTTTGATAACGGTTCCACAGACGGCAAATTATGGAACGATTGACATCTAGAGCTCGGGCTACTTCCGATTGTCGCTTGCCCCCTTCGAGAAGCTGTTTTACCTCAATCCCCAGGCGTCACTCAGATGATGTCTTCTACTCATATTTCAAAATTTGGTATTTCGATTTTCCGTTTGGAATCCGTAACACGGAGACATAGGTTCTGCACAAAAGAGGCCGTTTTTATACCTAATACGTTTAATAATAATAACATAATACGTTTCCCCGTTTAAAAATGTTAGTATGCAAAATGTTTTCTGCAGACTAATATCCGCCGTGCGCCTGTCATCGCCTCACATTTTGTGGTTACATGTTGTCTCTTTCGCCGAATATGCCAATTTTTCAATTTGTTGCTTAGCTTTTGGACGTGAGTGTAGCTCCGAACAGGAACCGCGGTATGGCCACCATTTTAATAACGACTCCAGCCAAACATCAGACTAACCTCTATGAAGTTGTGCGAATCGAACTTACTACGAACCAGCCGTTGTGTTAACAACTCCTGCGAGTTAAATCAACATACGCTCACGTGAACTTCCAACCCCAATACGAAGCTGATTCATAACTATTACGAAGTCGTGACAAGACACTCTTCCGCTGACACTCTTCCAAGATATCGTTGCGTAAACTCCTATCTAACGCCGGTAAGGTTTTTAATGATGTTATACGCTGAAACCAAAAACAAATAAAACATACAATTGTTCTTAAAAAGTTCGCAAAATCATAATTTAGGCAGATTTTTAAAATAATTAGATTAAATATAAGCCACGCCGCGTTTTACACAGACTATAAATCAAAATTTACAAACATAAGTTCAAAACAAAAAGCAAACTAAATGAGGGAGTCATAAATGACGAAAAGCACATTTGCAGATGAATTTGAAGAATTCTATTTTATGTGCTTCATGAAAGCGTTTTTCGGAAATAGAACGTATATGAATGCGGTTGATTCTTGTGGGAGGTCCTCGTAATTTGTTCCATTCATCAAGCAGTGCTTACGTGACTCAAATGAAGGCACATAAACTTCCCTCAAAGAGGAACGTGACGGCTGAAATTTGTCGGAGATGAAATAAATAAAGCCAAGGCATTGTCATCTCACTTTTGTTCTGTAATTTGAATCATTTATCACGAACCTCTTCTTTTAGAAGGTAATAAATATATAGAATACTTATCTATATAATATTTGCTTAAGTGTTCGTGTCTTTCAAGACACTCCCTAAACCTCCCGACGACCTAGCAGGCTGAACACTTATAGAATTGATTTGTACGCTTACAGTATTGATCACGGAATAGACCCTTACGCAGCTGTATTTTCGACTCCTGCCGGGGTGGTGGAAAAATTGAATTTCTTTAAATAGCTTTTCCAGACCCTTAAAATAGCCCGCGCTGACTTAGAAGGCTGGATCTTCGCAAATTTATGGTATCAACCACGAGATAGAAACTGTCCGAGTTGAGATTTTCAATTCCCCTCGGGGGGCATAAAACATAGGGAGTTGAAAAGTATTTCCAAACCCTCCAGAAGCCCCCGATGGCTTAGAAGTCTGAACACTTTACACACAATTTGAATTTTTAGAGGGAATAAGAGAGTTCACTAAAGACTTTCCAATTCTGAGGATATCACTTTCCATTTTTCCGAAAAACGTGGCTGTATGAAAGAAGAATGAAAAAATTATAAAAATGCTTAAAGTTCAGTAGAAAATGAAATGTACACATCAATTACCACCATATGAAGGCTTTCCATAAATTATCACTATTCTCACGACTAACAAATTTCAAACGACTTTTCCTCATAAACATTGTTTATCTTCAGTGACCTACTCCATAATTCCAACTCCATGAAAAATAGGTATATTAGAGAATAATATAAATGTTTATTAATATATATCCGCAAGTCAACAGGCCTTGGCATCGAACTCTCTCTTGGAGGGTTTGGTTGGCGCCTACCGCGTCAAGAACAAATCAATTATGATATGGATATTAATAAAAGAGGTCATACTATGCAGCACTGTAGCCTGGATAATACTATGAGATACTACCACACACCGTTAATAATATAACTTATTTGTGTATAAGTTGTATATAGTATACATACACTGACTTCCAAAAGTTAAGCACGCAATGCAAATTTTCATTTTTCGAAAGCGTATTTGAATTTGAGTAGCTGAAAATTGCTGGGAATGTAGATGGCAGTATGCAAATATCGTATGTTACAGCCAATCACGATTGACAATACGGATATATGCTAATTAGGCAGTCGCTGATAACGCCAACATTCTGGAGGGTTTGAAGAGGTGCATTTAAACGCTGATACGAAGTGCTTATAACTTTTGTGGGATCATTTTTGATGATATTCGTATTTCTATGGCTGAAAGAAGACAAATGACAGATAGTGAGCGCTAGCGTGCTGTCGGACGCACTGAAGCAGGACAGTCAATCAAAGATGTCGCTATTTTCCTTGGCGTTGATCATTCTGTAATGTCTTGATTATGGAAACAATTCCAAACAAATCAAACAGTTTTCCGGAGACCTGTCCCCGATCGTCCAAGGATTGCCACCCCCTTTGACGATCGGTATATTGCTATAATAGCCAAGCAGAATCGGCGAGTGACCTCCACAACTGTTACATCCATGGTTGCAGCGGCACTTGGTAAGACAATATCTGCCAGTACTGTGCACCGAAGGCTTCACGTGAAGGGACTGTACGCCCAAGTACCACGTTTTTGCGTTCCACTAACCGTTCAAGCCAGAGAGGCAAGATTAAAGTGGTGTCAACAGCATGTCAATTGGCCTGTCTCAGACTGTTGCAACGTCTTGTTCACGGATGAATCCAGATTTGCCCCTGAATCAGATGATAAAAATGTAAGGGTCTGGAGAGAATGAGACACACGCAATCACGTCAAGAATATCATCGAACATCACGCATTCAGAGTTGGTAGCGTCATGGTGTTGTCATGTCGCCATTCTGTGCGTCATGAACTTTGTGTGTTTTTGAGAGAAAAGCTCTCTCTCTTCCTTCGTGCTGTACGGAGCTGAGATAGGACTTGTCCGTATTGCTTTTACATTAAATTCTCGTTTTCGTCGAGGAGAAACGTTTTTGCGAAAAGCGCTTGTCTCCGGTTGTGTGACGTGGATGTCCAGCTTTGAAGTTGCGCCTCTCTCTGCCAGAGTCGCCGCTGGGGAGATCTTGAAGTTCGCCTTCTCTTTTTCGGTCTCTTTGGACTGAGTTCGCCGAGAGGAAGGATGGACGAATTTTTGTCTTAAAGTTAAGACAAAGGTTTTAGCCGAAATGGCTTTATTTATTGGGGAATATTTGTTTCTTAAGAACTATTCCAGGAAGACCCAGGAAGATGAAAGACTCCGGGCTAAATTTATTTGTCAAATTTTTAATTATTTTTATTTTATTTTAGGAAGAATTCCATGCCAGGCTTGAGAAGCCTTTGTTTGAAGACCAAATGCGCCATGATGACAAAGGTGTCTGTATAGAACGGTTTTTGAATTTTGATCCATGAATCCGGCAGTTGAGAGAAATTCCATTTTTCCTCGAACATTATCGAAATACAGAACTTTAGCATGATTCTGAATTTTTTGGATAAAGGTAAAATTAGTGATTCATTTTATCTCTGATGGAAATGCCAAAGAAAGAATTTATTTAGTTAAAGAATTACAGGCACTTAGTGAAACTTAAAAATGAATATTGTTGTTATGTGTTAACTAAAAATAATGATTATTAATATCATTTAGTGAAAATTAAGAAATTTGTAGAAATCTAAAAATATTGGTTTTGTTTTACCCTGGTGGAAATTCAGTTATAATGATAATGCTTTGTGTATGTTGAATAATGACTAAGTTTAAGAATAATAATATTTAATAAATAATTTTTGGTTAATTTAAATTTGTAGATTTATTTTCATGTGTTCCACCTGTCTGTATTTACTTCACGGCTACCATCTGGAATCTAATTCTTCCAGACAGAAAACCCATTATTGCACACAGTTTAAATTTTTGCAATGTACTAAACTTGAAAACCACTATACTCTCGCAGATCGAGTTATCTTTATTTCTTGTGCTGATCTGTTTGCTAGTTCTTTGTCCCGGTGTACCAAGTCATCTCTTTCATACTTAAAACTTAATGCTGGTGTCGCTTGACTTTGGGCGCCGTGACAGTGTGGACTGGAATTTCAATGGGATATCGCGCAGGGATGCGCATCTTTAAAGGCGGTGCTGTGACAGCTGCGCGGTATCGAGATGAAGTCCTAGACTCCATTGCGAGACTCTACGCTTTCAGCAGTTGGTCCTGATTTACTCCTTATGGACGATAATGCCTGTCCCCATCGAGCTAACATCGTTGACGAATACCTAGAAAATGTGGGCATTTCTGACATAGAGTGGCTGGTGTATTCTCCCGACCTTAATCCCATTGAAAACATTTGGGATGCCCTCGATCGTACTTTCTCTGCACGTTTACCTCCTCCAACCAGTCTCAGCTGGAAACTGCCCTATTAGAGGAATGGCCATTGCTCGCAACTGCGATGGTTGATCGCCTCATTAAAAGCATGGAAAATCGTTGCAAAATTTACATGAAGGTCCGGGGTGGTCACATACCATATTAATGTAAGTTTTGTTTGGCTTGTTTGCCTTTAAACATCATTTTTTTAATGGCCCAAATGTGACGTCATCATATAACTTACAAAAAGTAAATATTTTTTTTTCATCTTTGTACATAATTCTTATTTTCTTTAATGCATAAGCGCATTTGCTACCTTCATGTACAATTTTGAGTTAATCAAAGCTTTACTTTTCCATTTCTGTTGATTTTATAGTCCGTACTTAACTTTTAGAAGCCAGTATATATATGTATATACTGAAATTAATAAATCATATAAAAAAGTTTAAGAATTACAACCCACTATTAAACTATCGTAGGAGAATATATTTATCAAACAATAGATGCTCATTCATTTCTTCTATCTCGTTTTAGATTTTCGCATACATTGATAAAAAACTGATGTGGGCAGCACATGACGTTCCTTGCAGACTCATATTCAAGTTCTCTTTATTTCTTCAGTAATTCATTAAATTGAGTTTCACTGCACAAAATAACACCCATAGTTATCTTAAATTACATTGAATTTGCACTTTTAATTCAATTTTCGTCCTCATTTGGTAACTGAACTTATTTTCAAAGGTGTAGCGAAAATGCTAAAAAAATTAAAATATCTCGAGAGCGGCTAATCCTAGTGTAATGGCGTTAGTCTTATTTTTTTATCGTTAAAATTACATATAAAACAAGTATTTAATGGATATATTTGAGCATACGTAGTTTTTTCTTTTAGATTTTGACGAGTTTGGCGGACCATTTCCCAAAAGACAGGTTATTTTTTTTCGAATCGTACCAAAATCTAATGAGCCCACAAGTGACTTATTTACTAAATTTATAAAATTAGTAAACAAGTTAGTTTTTTATCTAGAGTGGATATAGGCAATTTTTGCGGGCCATTTTGTAAAAAAGCAGGTTCTTTTATTTCGAATCATACCAAAAACTAATCAGCACCAGGGTCATACACAAGTGACTTACCAAATTTTATGCCATTAGTTTTTAAGTTAGAGTGGATACATACATTGCACAAACAGACACACAGACGTCATGCTAAAAATATTTTTTTTCGTGTTCTAAAGGTCTCAAAACGTATCGATCTGTCGAAAACTCGAGTTGCGATTTTCGGCATGATTCCAATACTGTCCCTACACGATGTATTGCAGGGAAAGTAAAAATATGTTTAATAGATATACGTATAGAGCCCAGGGTTTTGCACATGCTTCGCAATACAACAGAGTTTCTAGACCAATAACGTTGTAAAGAAAGGTCCATGAATGCATATGTTGGGTCTATCTATTGTAAAGTGACCATGTTCGATCGAATAAAATAGATTGCAGCGTCCCTAACGGAGAATTTAAAAAAATAAGGTAACGGACTCTGCAAAAACAAAGCGAGATAGACGGAAAAAGCCAATTACAAAGTTGTTGAGTATTGCCTACTGAGTAGGTATCGACTAAATGTACAAACAAAATTTTATAATCAGGTTAATGATATTTAACTATTATTAACTATAGTTATTGATATATAGTTATTTTCGAGGATTATTGATTTAGGGATTATTGATATTTTCAATTTCTTACGGCATTCTTTTATTTTGGAAAAAATTATTGAAACTCATATTATACGTAGTACGGGTAATTTTCTACAAATACACGGGTATATCTTCTAATCTGCGAGAATATAAGTAGTACAGGTATACTGACAAATATTTTGACATATATTGGCATATGTTGGAATCAATTACGGCCTTTAGGTTTAAAGATTACGGGATTATTGATATTTTCAATTTATTACGTCATCTGTATTATTTTGGGCACTCATATTAGATTTTAGAAACTCATATGTTGTAGTACGTGTAAGCTTCTACTAACACACGGCTGTATTTTCTAATATTCGCAAATATAAGCAGTACGGGTCCCATATACAATTTCAGAGCTTTTATTTTGCATATATTGATTCAATTTCATATGTTTTGTACATTTGTTTACTAACGGGACCCGGATATTTTTATTCTTCAGATCTGCCCGTGAAGATAATTTTGTATAGCGAGAACAGATATTCTTAAACTTCCTTTTAGGAGCATTAAATTAAATATTTTAATAGAATATTTTGATTAACAATATCGTTTATTTTATTACAGGAATTTACACATGATTGTAAATATTAAGTTTCTTTGCATTATATACTCCGAAGAGCGGGGATACTGTTAGTAAATAAATAAATCACATACAGACAGAAATTATTTTAATAATTCCTGTCTGGTCATAAAACTGCTTTTCTGACAAAATCTCACTTTTCAGAATTTTCGAGAAAAAGAATGTATATACATTATTATGATAAAGTAAAAAATATATTTCAGTAAATGCTGGAAATATCATCAAAACAAAAACACCCCTGTCAACCGATGCGAGAAGTATTAACTTCATTAAAAGACTTTTGTTTAGTTTATTCCTTGAAGTAGGCGGTCTTTGAGCCTAAAATATTGTGCATACGACGATGGCTGACTCTGCGGAGTAGGGGGGGGGTTGTTCTCTTAATTATTTCCATTCATCAAGTGTCATTTACGTGACTCGAATGACATCCTCGGGAGCTTCTCTGGAATGTCAAGAGACACTTCAAGTCCGTTGGTGAAGAAAGAAGAAATTAAGAAAATATTTTGTTATTGAACTTTTGCAGCAGTAATCTACTCCTTTCTACTATTATGTCTGGGAGCAGAACACACAGTGAAGTCATTAATATTAGGAAATCAAGATTCTCGTGTCATTAACTGAAGAATATAAAGATAATTGAGTGAGGCGTCGTCATTTGGAACTGTGTGTTTTGATACTCGGCTCCACCAATAAAATTAACCTTCTATAAATGAAATACATTTTGTGCGAAGGATAATTGAAATATGAGCAACGTATATAAGCACAAATAACACAATAATACAGCATACAGCTGTTTCGAAGATTATAACTAGCTGGAAAATTAATTGAACAAATTTCATAATGTGTGGTAGATACATTATCTTTGGTGATGATTTGATTTTGGTATGAATCGGATAGAAAGAGCATGTCTTTGTTTTGCGAAATAGCCCGCATAAATTTACAAAATCTAAAATAAAGAACTACGTGTGCTCAATTTTATTAATTGAATATATGTTTTATACGTAATTTTAGATGATGAAAAGAATAAGACCAACTCCATAAATCTAGGAGTTCTAATAAAAATTTCCAATGAAATAATTCTAATAAACATTTTTTACTCTGGTTTTTATTTCAATGTTTGCAAATGTTTACAACAAAAGCATGTAATTTGAGATTTCGCTGGATAAATGCATTCTGCAGTTGCTATACATTATGCGTTGCTTTAGTAGCAATTTGAGTTGTACGTAAAACAAAACATTCTAAATACTTTACAAATTACTTCTTTTTAATTGTGTTTGTTTCCCTGTCTTTGACAGGCTAAAATTCTAATCGCAACATAAAATTTTACAGATAAATTCGCTCTATGAAATATTGATAGGAATTTTTAAGGATAATTTAGAAAAATACATCTGTCATATCATCACTGTATGATATACTCTGGAACTAAAAAAAATCTTACCAATATTTCTATGTATGCAACTCAGATAGTTCAAAAGATTTTAACTGTCCGTAACTTACGAAGATGTATTGCTATGCAGAGAAAAATACTTCTAGAAACTGTCAGAAATTTGAATGCTTTATGTCAGCCACAGTTAGAAACTGTTCGATTTAATTCAGATAGAGATGTAGCGTCACATTTCAAGGTGCTTTATTTTTAGAATTGCAATAAATCATCCTCGTTTTTATCGAAATTTTTATTATTAATTTATCTTTTCATGAAAGAAAGAAATATTTTCTCACTGCTCCTTATTCTCAAAATCCTTTGTCAATTTCCATTCATGGTGTCCCACATGCACATTTATTTATTTAAGTAATGAACACATTTATTATTAATAAGTAATGAACACATTTATTGTTAACAAGTAATGAACACAATGAATGGAAATTAACAATTGATTTTAAGAATAAGAAACGTAAGAAACTATTTATTTATTTCATGAAAAAAATAAATTAGTAATACATAGTTCGATAAAAGATGAGAATGATTTATTGCCAGCCAAAAAATAAAGCACCTTGAAAAGGGACGCTACATCTCCAGCGGAATTAAATCGAACTATTTCTAATTGCGACTGACATAAAGTATTCAAATTTATGGGAGTTTCTAACTGTGGCTGACAAAGTTTTCAAATTTATGACAGTTTCTAGAAGTTATTTTTCTCTGCATAACAATAACTCTTCGTAAGGTGCGGACAACCTATCCAGATATGCTAACGACGATCCGGATATGCAATAATATTACTTAACATACACATTTAATTATTTAAGTATTTATTAAGTAATATTATTGTATATCCGAATCGTCGTTATCGATGTCTACCGATGCTCTATCGACTACTGGGATGGAACTACTAACTATTATCGTCGAATTAGACTCTGCGTCTATAAATCTGGGTTTGGGGCCTTCACTTCCCCCAACGAATTGCGTTGGATTGGTATTAGAATTTCAAACGGAAGTTTAATCTCTTAAAATATGACGGCTCCTATTTTAGAATTTTTATTTATTTTTATTTTGAATCTATCACAAACCTCTCTCTGACCATGCCAAGAGGACTGGGAAAATGTTATTTTATGTCCGCCATCTTGCCTCTTCGATAGTAGCATAGCTGGCCCAGTAATTTGATATTGTGAGTTCAAGGCTATCGGGGGGGGGGGGGGGGTAGCGGTGGAAGGAATGCGGTTGAAAAACATAGACTTGCTTGCTTGACTCTCATCTGAAAGGACAGTGGGACTCACGGAGTCCGAGTATAATGATGCATGAATTGAATAATCAAGAATGTGTACATGTTGTAGTCGTTGATACCCAGACCGCCCGACCTACCAGAAAGGTGTAAGGCAGGGGCGGCAAATAAGGGACGCGGTCGCGCCCCCAAATATTTCCTCGTCGTCTATCGGCTTCTACCTTTTTTATCGACTGTCCACTGGTCAGTTTTCTCACGCTATGGAGCTTTAAAAGAGCCAACCTTCACAGTGAAGTTCCCACTTCGGGCTAGAATGAATCCTTTTCAACTTGAAAAGATTGGGGTGATGTTATCCTTTTCACTTGAAAATTTCAAGTGTTCGATTAAATGTATGTGTAGTTAGTGCATGGTCATCCATTCTTTCTGCTAGAGATGCATTTCAGTAGCTCAATGCATTATATTTTTTCATAGAAACATCCTATAAAAGGCATGCTATTTCCGAAGAGATTCGCTCATCAACAAATACTTTTACTGGAGGTTTTTCAACTCTACAATAACTAAGTGATAAGAGGTGGTCTTCAAGAGTTAAATCCATAAAAGCACTACTTGATAATTTTGAAGTGGTGATTTTAACGCTGGAAGAATTATCTGAAAACGATTCTCTCAATAGTGGAAGAGCCGAAGCCCTTTTAACATGCACCAACATCGTTCGAAATTTTGCTCACTTTGTTTGTATTGAACAGTGTTTCTGATCAATACAATACTCTCAAAGCATCTTCAGTCATCTGATCTTAATTTTTAGACCGTGCAAGCTTCGACTAAAGCTACTATTGAAACTGTTAGTTCTTTTCGAACTGATGAATATTTCAATCAAGTGTGGAGCTTTGTGACAGAACTTTGCGAAAAAAATTCTCATTCTGGACCAAAACTGAAAAGGCATAAAAAAATTCCAAGCGAATTCGGAGGCTGTGAAAAAATCCCATGATGATGTTAAATCATGTCACAGAATCAATATTCAATATGAAATTATAGATTCAGTATCTAATGAAATTGAGACAAGATTTAATGAGAACAATATATCTGTTTTGTTTGCCCTTAGTTCAGTATTATTCGGATCAGATGTCGAAAAAGAAAAAGAAAATGTTTCAACCATATGCAAAGTATATGACTTCCAGAAAGAGGAATTGCTGCGTGAATTGAGACTGCTTTATTCAATGGTGGAAAATGAAAACATAGACTATTCCAATTTTATAAGTCGCCTGCATTATTTTAAAGAGCGGAATTTAAAAAATGTGTTTCCAGTCATAACATTATTAGTTGAATTGTTTTTGACTGTGCCAATCAGCTTAGCCAGTTGTGAAAGGTCCTTTTAGTGTCTTAGGAGGCTTAAAAATTATTTTTGAAGTTCAGTGGGACAAAAAAGACTTTCAGTTTTAGCTGTTTTAGCTATAGAACAAGATATACCACTGGATTATGGTGATATTGTAACAATTTTTTTTCTTCTTCCAGATTCTAAGAACCAGCGTTTAAAACTTCAATATAAGGTAAATAAATATAGATATTTGTATTTAGAAAAATTATGTTAACAACAATTATGTTAACACAATTATGTACAAAAATTATATTAGCAACAATAATTTTTCTCAACATCAATTCAACTTTGTGATCCCCCCCCCACCTCCTCTGTTAACAAACATTTTATTTATTCCATATTGTCAATTTTCATACATACAAATCTCGCACCCCCAAATGAAATGCTGAAATGCCGCCCCTGGTGTAAGGTAACTGTTCGGACGGCCGGGAAGTGCCACCCAATTTAGACCGGAACCCAGTGGGGGAGGCATCCACAGGGACCGTACCCTCCTTCCCCTACCACCAACCTCTCGGAAGGGAGAATGTGTACATGTGTAAATATTTAGGAGAAATAAATATGTTCGGATGATTCTGAGAAAGGGTTTTTAATAGCACAGTTTACAGGAAAGAACCATCGAGCTGACTGGAGGCTGTGAGTATTTAAAATAGAGCCCACTTCGTTACAGAGTTCTAATCATATTTTCTAGTAGTTTGTTTCTCCTACTTCATTTGATTTGTGTACTTTCTATTCCATGCTACAATTCCAGTATCTTTATTCGTACATGCAAAATAAAAATTCTGCACTTACCTTTTCGCTTTCCCTGCAATATAGGAAAATGTATAGGGAAAGCATTTGCATTATGTCGAAAATAGCAACTCGAGTTTTCAACGGATCTGTACGTTTTGGGACCTCTGGAACACGAAAAAACTATTTTTGTCTGTATGTGTGTCTGTGCAGAGTTTGTATCCACTCTAGCTCAAAAACTATTTGACCAAATTTTATAAAATTTTATAGGTAAGTCGCTTGTGGGTTATCCTGGTTCTGATTAAATTTTGGTACGGAATAAAAAAAACTTGCATTTTTTTTGTGTGAAATAGCCCGCAAAAATTGTATGTTTCCTCACTAGCTAAGAGACTAATTGACCAAATTTCAAAGCATTGGGTAGGTAAGTCACTTGTGGATTACCCTGGTGCTGAGTAGATATTGATACGATTCCGTAAAAAAGAACCCTAACTACAAACCGGCCCACAAAAACCGTCAATATCTGAAATAAAAGACTACTTGTGTTCACATGTATCAATTAAATGCTTGTTTTGTACGTACTTTGTAAAGTTGAAAAGATTTACGCGTGTGTTCACATGTATCAATTAAATGCTTGTTTTATGCGTACTTTGTAACGATGAAAATTATAAGACGCACCTCATTACTCCAGGAATAGCCGTTCTCAAGATGAGTTTTTCGCATTTTTGCGACTCCGCCTTTGAAAATACGCCCAGTTACCAAACGAAAACAAAAATTGAATTGAAAGTGCAAATTCAGAGTCATTTCAAATAATTATGAGTGTCATTTTGTGTCATTCAACTCATTTTAATGAATCTTTAAAGAAATAAAGATAAAATGCATTTGAGTCTGTAGCGAAAGTCATGCGCTGCCCACATCAGATTTGTTTTCTTTGCCACTGAACAATCGCAAACTAGTGTGAATTATTCAGCACTCTCTATATGTACGAGAATACAAACGAAATGATAAGATACCGATCATCATATAAGATACAAGCATCACCGATAAAATTAAACAGTTGATTTTCCAAATATGCAGACAATAGAAAATATAATCTTTCAAAATTAATTTGTAATCAAATGACATAATTTATATCTGAACCCGGAACATATAAAACCTCTTAACATGTGACTGCTCTATCGGAATTAAATCTTACACTCGCTAATTTTGGCATGCATAAAGTATTCAAAAGTATGTAAGGCAGTTTTTAGAAAAAGTTCCAATTCTGTTTTGTAGAACAATATATCTTCGTCCGATATGGACAGTTATTGAATTATCCCCGGCTCACACATAACCCTTGGAAATAACTTTTTCCGTTATGACTCTTCAGACTTTTAATGCACTAGCACCTCGTTTATCAATTATGCCTAATCATCTCTGAACGGATATTAATTTAATAACGTCAGTATCAATTTGCAATGTTCTAAAGATAGAATTTGAGCTCCAATAGCGGACTGTATCTTTATTTTAATGAAATGTTATTTTAGTGAATGAGTTATTAATTATATTTAGTTATAAATTACTTTACCATTTATCAATGTACTAACAGATATAGTCTGTGCTTTTCTTGATCTATATAATAAAAGGCAATGTCTGTCTGTATACACTATAGGTTCAGCGACCGCTAGTCGGAGAGCTACGACATTTGGCAATCCGAGACCCGGAGGGGGGGGGGGTCCACGTCAAAACCGATTTTTAAAATTTTAATTATTTTTTTTTATTTAATGTTTTATGCGATTTCGACCGTTTTTTGCCCTTTCCCCCTTTTTCTTCACCATCTAGACGTCGTAGAAAAAAACAAATCACACCACCGGAAAGAGCAGACAATTGCGAGTAAAAATATACTAAATTTAAATCTCAATTTTAATTTCTACTATTTTTTAAAGATTTTAAAACAAAAGTCACTTTTGGCTCAAAAAAACGAGCTTTGGTTTTGGTTTTTAAATCCTCGCATCGGAAAAAGTACTACTCATTTGCATTTTTAGAAAGTTTAACGATCTGGCTTTCTTACAAGTCCAATCTGGACAAAAAATAAAAAACAATTGCCGCAGGATCGGGATTTTGAGAATTTCCGAATTTCAATTTCTCAGCGGACCCGGCGAAGTTCCGATTTTTCTACCACAGGGACGTCACGCTGTTGAGACATTGTGAGGGTGAAATTATTATTGTTATTTAATGTTTTATGCCATATTTTAAATGGTGGAACTATATGGATTTTTTTAAATGGATATTTTAATTTATGGATATTTTAAATGGATATTTTAATTTTATGGATATTTTAAATGATGGAACGATGGAACGGAAGAAATAAAATTGGAGAATTTATGGAAAAATTTATGGAGGTTGTCGCGGTGATATTACGTTATATTTTAAACGCGGGACTTGCACTCGGTAGGCCCGGGTTCGATTCCCGCCACTGACAAAACTGCCGCCCTGTTCACGCGGAGTACGATCACGTTAAATATGTGGGTCCTTAAATCCTTCCGAGAGGTTGGTGGTAGGGTAAGGAGGGTACGGTCCCTGTGGATGCCTCCCCCCCTGTGTTCCGGTCTAAATTAGGTGGCACTTCCTGGCCGTCCAAATAGTTACCTTACACCTTTCTGGTAAATCGCGCCAGCGAGTTTTCCACGGTCAGAATTTTCAAAGGGTAGCCAACAGGCTGGTTGCGGCTAGATTAAAATATGCGCAGGTTCTTAACGCATTCATGTTGCTTTTCAAAAGAATTTCATTGAATATTAAATTTACTTTCTTTATAAAAAAAAAATCTGATATGGGCAACACATGACTTTCCTTATATAATGCAATGAATTTACTACTTTACAGTATAAAAAAATGTTATTCTTATAGTAGATACTTATATTCTTTCCAAGATATTGAATTTTCTTCAATTATACGTCATTTTCATTGATTTAGCGTCATTTTTATCGATTTGGCCACTTTTATCATTTGGCAGCAATAAAAAATGTCGCCAAGTTGACGACATTCCACCAAATTCGTCGCCGAAATCTCGCCAAGCGTTGTGGACGGAGAAAGAAGTTTTTCTTACAGCAGATAAATGACTATTGGCATTCAAATACAAAAGTATTACTCAAAGTATCCTTTTTCCTGAATGGAACGAGCTAGCTCCACGAGAATGATGTCACCCAATTTATCGCATGGTATTACATATAAAAAGTGAACATCTTTCTCAATAGGAAATATATTTTTTTTAATTTATATGACTTTTTAATAATTTTTTGAAAAATGTGCAATATCTCGAGAACGGTTCTTGTTAGCGTTCTAAAAATTATGTCAATCGTTTTATAATGAAAAATTACATAGGAAATGTCTATTTGCGTAACTTTATTAGCGGTTTTGATTTTTCGACGATTTTTTTCAAAATTTCACTCGAAAATTTAGGGAAGTTCTGAACATTCGATTGCGTATAAAAACAATAGGCTTCCAGTGTTTACGGATTGTGGTCTTTGTACCAAATTTTGTTCGAATTGGTCCATTCGTTCGTCAGCTACCGTTTCCACAGACTCACTGACACACACATACTTTCACAGACACACACACACACAGACATCACTTCAAAAATGTTTGATTCGTGATCAGGGATGCTTGAAACGTGCTCTCCCGTCGAAAACTCGAATTCAAATTTTCGACCCCGTCACAATACTTTCCTTATACATTATGTATATAAGGAAAGTAATAAAAGTGTAAGAATATCAGTTCTCGCTATATAAAATTATCTGCACATAGACCAGGGATGCACAGACCGCGGCCCACCTCACCATGTATTATTTTAACTTTAACAAGTCACACGATAGGTCATTTTTCTAATTAGCACAGACGCACAGCAAAGTAGCTGTGGCGCTAAGCGTGGCACGCGGGCCGGCTATATACACGCGGCCCGACTGTATACACGCGACCCGGCTATAATTGTATATGTCGAAAATATTGATAACTTGATATCAGCCTTCAAGGAACGTTTTTCTGATTTTTCAAGAAATGAAACCGTTGCTAGATTTATTTAGCAACTCTTTTGCCCGAAAATTCACCCGAATCAGTACAGCTGGAACTCATCGACATGCAAAACGATGAGAACCTGCGAAATAAATTTAATAAAAGCAATTTATTAAACTTCTATAGTTTTGTCGATGAAAACAATACTAAATCGTTGATAGATAATTTATTAAAATGAGCAAGTCTCTTTGGTTCAACATATATTTGTGAACAAACTTTTTCAGTCATGAATATTAACAAATCGAAAAATAGGAACCTCTTGAGTGATGAAAATTTAGAATTAATTTTGGGGTTGGCAACTACAAAACTCGACCTAAATATTAAAACAATTTTCAAATCAATGCAATGGCATGCATCAAATTAAATCCACTCACTGTTTATTATCTTTTTTTTTAACAATTATGATAGGTTTAAATAAAATAAGCAATATATAGTAGACAACCTTCAAGTTTTTATTTGGCAGCCCTCCCATAAGCCACAGTGACCTATGTGGCCCTTGGTCTTAACAAATCTGTGCATCTCTGACATAGACAAATCTGAAGAATAAAACATCCTGGTTTCATTGTGAACCAAAGTAAAATTAACTAGAGTAGTGTGAACATGAGAGAGCTGGCGCAGACCCACAAACACCCCCATAAAAACTCCACCCACTTTTAGAAAATGTAATGGCTCTATTTCACCCCATAAAAATATCCACCCACTTTTAAAAACAATGGTGTGAAACCCACCCATAAAATATCCACCCACTTTTAAAAACAATGGTGTGAAACCCACCCATAAAATATCCACCCACTTTTAAAAACAATGGCTCTCAAACCCCATAAAAACTAAACCCACTCTTAGAAAGTAATGGCTCTATTTCAGCCATACAAATTCAATTAAACAATGGCTCTCAAACCCTCCATTAAAACTACACCCCCTTCTAGAAAAGTGATGGCTCTATTTCAACCATACAAATCAAACAAATCAATGGTATCAAAATCATCCATTAACAATGTTCTAGCGCAAGCACCTCCCGAGAAAAGTGATGGCTCTATTTCGACCACACCAATTTTCCGGAGCGAGCAAGCGAAAAGTCGTTGGGAGGGAAGGGTACCCCCTTCGGCGAGCACCCCCTTTTAGAATCTGCGGGTCCGTTAAAAAATGATACCCCAACAACATTTTAAGCACTTAAAGAAAAGAATTCTAATGTTGAGAAAGAACAAAAACCATGGAACTGTTGAACAAACTAAACGCAATTAGTACATTGGAAGGAAGTTTCAAGAAGATGCATGAGCTCAATATCGACGTAAAATACCCTGTCACGGAAATTAAACTGATCTCAACCAAATATGGTAATAAACTAGTAGTGGAGTTAGAAGACGGCTCAAATTTGTATCTGCCGAAACGATGCGATGAAAAGGCGTCCGAATATATGGAGCTTAATGAGATTAAACCTCTATTCTTTGTATATTTGGGAGCTAAAGATGTCGGGAAAGCACAACCAGGGCAAATGTTTAAATTTGAACAATAAATTTTCTTTTAATGGTATCATAACCATTAAAAAATATACACCGATTTTCAGGCGGCTTCAGGCTGGTGATTTCACAATTGGACAAGCCTCGAATACTATAGTTGCCGCTGTGATCACAGCGGCAACTTTTACGAGATAAGAGAGACCAACAACAATCATTAGGTGGGAGGTGTTCTAATGGAAGTGAGAAAATCTAAAAGCGGCATAGTCCCGAGAATATGCCGCTTTTGAGACAATGGCCACCATAACTCCTTGAACCAGTCGCTCTCGATGTCAATGGCCACCCATAATACGCTGGTCAGTTAACTCAAGTGGGTGAATGTTATTGCTCTTTAAAAACCGTTTGAAGTGTTGTTGTTGAACCCTAAGGTCACCCTGAAACCCTAAGGATTCTAAAAGCATTGCACCGACATGGGTTCGTTGTTTTGCAACCATCATCTGCCAAAAGTATGCATTCATTATAGGGTCTTTTTCAAAGTGCCGTTCCAGTTCTGTCTTCCAATGCATTGTCCAGGTCAAAATTATCAACTATAACGCTATCAACTCTGATACGTCAGCTAGTAGTCGAGATCAAGTAGTGACCGTGAGCCAAGGTATGGATACCATCTTCCAATATATGACGCTTGTCATCTTTTCCTGATAGGGCAATCTTATTGACTTGTATGGAATGAATCTCATGCTTTGTGCTCCTGATGAGATTCATGGTTCTATGCTGTACTTCTTGCTTGAATAGGCAGTTCTTGTAGTCCTCGAAGGTTATCCTGTTTTTCACGACACATTTCTTTACTCCTTTCGACTTTTTCACCAGGTCAACCTCAGTTTTACAGGCATACATCTTAGATCTTAAGCCAACGAACTCTTCTAAGATCTTCCCTGCATTTTCATCCTTCATCTTCCCCAAGACCTTTTTATTTACTCGAGGCATACCATACCTATTGTTTTCTGGATAATCTGATGTATCAAAGTAGTCAATCATTCCTTTCATATCCTCATAAAAGTCCTCGGTCTGTATGTCATAGATGTAACTGTCAGTGTCCATGTACAATAGCTTGATATCGTCCCCGTATTTAGGCTTCATAAGATTATAATGGAAGTCATACATCAGATGCTTCGATAGATCTAATATACTCATGCCGACGTATATTGGCTTATTAAAAATCACTTTCGTCTTGTTCATATGCACGGCGGCTAATCTTTCGTCAAAAATGGTCCTTCCCTTGAAGTTGGGCTTAGCAACTAGCTTCTCCGCTTTCTGGGGATCGCATACTAGCCTAATATCGAGTCGCTTCCTGATATTTTCCATCGTCTTGCCAAAGACCGAGTTGTTCATAAGTTTGTAGAAGTCTTTCTCAAAGGCGTTGGTTGCCTTGGTCCTCATTTCAGTGTTCAGGGCTATGTACCTCTTCAACCAGGGAGACTGCTGAAACTCCAACACTTTGTGCACCTTTTTGAGCTTCACCCCCAACTGCAACAGCTGCTTCAAAACCCTGTAATGAACCACATAATGCTCTTTGTCATAGAGGGTCGTCAGTAGTTTTGGCTGTTTTGAACCATCGGGCATCCTGCTCTCAGGTGCTAGAGGTAGGTCTGAATGGAGGTTGTGCAGATGGGTCGGGTACTGTAGGTCGCAATCTATGATGTATCCTTTGTCTGAGTCATCCTCTACTTGGGTCACATCTGACACAGTGCTCCACTTGAAGCCACCATGCGGTAGGTATTGACTCATGGCCCATCCGTAAAGGTTGTTGGCGTCAAGGTACATCAGGTAGTTAGACTTCTTGTTCTCGTCATAGTCCCTCATGTACTTGTTGTTCGCCCTCCCATATCGGTTACAGCACTGAGAGATGCCTCCTCTGGTCCCCTTTTCTAGCATGAGTATCATGTCATAGTCTGTCAACAGCTCTAGTTCAACCTCTGTGGTTTTGAGCATGGCGTCCCACGAGAGTCCGGGTGCAGTGAAGTACCATGCAGGATCCAACTTATAGGTCTTTAGACAGACATCTCTAAAGTGTTCCATGATGTCGGCTAGGATGAGTACATCAGTCTTCACATACAAATCGGAATATTCACCCAATGTCTTAATGTTGAAGGCCTTCCATACCCTTTTAGCATGCTCGTAGTCCTCATCCTTTATGTGTGACTCATTCAATTGGTTGTAAAAGTCTTCTTTTGGGGGCAGCTTGGTTTCTTCGCATTTGTCCCACGAGTCCATGTAATCGTATGGATAGACGCCTTTTCGGGTGACGAGGTCCAGTTTGTCCTTGGGGAAGTACTTGGCTGTCTCCCTGAACTCCTTTACGTTCTTCGCAAGACTGTCGACGCTAGCGGCCATGAACTTGAATGAGTCGACAAACCTCAACTTTATACCAGGTACCTTTGCTTTCTTCCCATCGCTTACTTCTACAGTTTTTGCCCCGACCTCCTTACTGAAGGAAATGTACCTCTCCTCGTTGTTCGGGATGACATCGATATCACCTTGGTCTCTACCGAGCTCCTTTATGAAGAGATGGGCGTCGTAGCCAGATAAGTTGTGGATAAACACTGGAATGAACGAAGGCTCTTGGTACTTTAGGTTGCAAAGGTTGTGAGCAGGTCCTCTGTAGTTCGATTCACATTTCGCCGGATTGAGAAGATGGTCATGATCTCTAACTTTTCGGAAGTCAGGTTCATCCTTGGGCGAATAGGGTGAAGGTTTCTTCCTGATATCTTCGTCACAGATGTGGCAAACATGGGTCCTTTGGAAATGCTCTTCATCTTCGGTGGTCATTTTGATGGGTTGCTTCTTATCATAAATGTTCTTTATCGCTAGCGCCTCAGTCTTCACTGTATCAAAGAACAGCTTGGTGGCATTGGGTCCTCTGTATGTGATTGGTGCCTTATAGTCTGCGTGTTTATATTTGATGTAGACAGTGAAGCTCATAGGTTCATGCTTTTGATATTTATGTAAGAATGAGCTGTCTTTTGTAGGGCGGCAGGTGTTTATCTTGTTTGTCAAGCACTCGAAGTCTCCGTACATCACAAAGGGTAATCGTAAAGACCTTTGATAGTTTTTGAACCGCAGAGATTCGTTCTCCTTGGGCATTACAATCTTTACTGGTGTATTCTTCCTACAATCCGTTTCATGAGCTTGGAGGTCCTCTTCGGAGTAATAATACAGCAGACATCTCTCACAGGTGAATATCTTTCCGTTGTGTTTAGTCACTTGTCCGCTTATCAATTTGGAGAGGTCTTTTATCCAACAGTAATGACTGTTTCCTTCCTTATTCTTTATGTACAGCAAATTGATGTCTTTGTCTTCCTTATTTTTAGTGATTCTCAATGGGTAAATATCATTACCTTCGTATGAATATATGTTCACCGATATGTTATTCAACTTTTCAAACCTGTTAAATACTCTATCTTCCATCTTCACTGGAAACTCAATGCCTTCAAACTTTAGCTCATTCTCATACGGTTTATATTTGGTGACTCTTTGGGCATCTTTTTCCGCTGGATGTAGCGCAGAGAGTATTGCCCACCTGAAACACTTATTATCCTCATTTTGTACGTTAATGACTGCTTTTTTAGCTTTAATTCTTTTCGGTAAATCAATGTAGGATGATCCTCTCAGCGGGTTGTATTTATTGATCCTCACCTCAAGGCTTTTAATTCTAACAAGCGTCCATCCCGAACCCTTAGCAACAAACTCCTCCATTTCTGTCAATAATTTTTGGATAACCGATCTGTAATAAGCTACCAAATCAGTTGATTCTAAGATGACTGCGTTTTCTGTTTTGAAGTTTTTCTCCATTTCTATAATAGCATCGTCTTTACCCTTTTGATAGTCACAGAGGAATTCGAAATTAACCTTCAAACCATGCAACCTCTTTTATGTGTTTAGTGATGAGTCCCCGGACTAGTGATGCCACATCGTTCAAAAAGTCTTTGGGAAGCATCAGGTTGTGTTCATTTTGGATGTCGTACGTCTTCAAGCGAGATTCAAAGGCTGTATTAACTTTGTGGAGGGTGTAGAGCCTTCTCTCTCGCGTATCTAAAAACAGGTCTGAGTCAAACCCGAAATGACGGTTGAACAATACGCTTTCTATGTATGCTATGATGTCTGTCTTCCTACGAAATTTAGAATAGCCTGTAATGCTGCGTGTTCGACAAAATTCGCGTAGTTGATTGATGGTCATATAATGCAGCCTCTGCATATTGTCAAAATCATCTCTGTGTTCCTCCTGGCTGGTGGTCGCCTTCTTAGGCTTATAGTTTTGATGAGCTTTAGTTTGTAGGTGCTTATTTATGCTAGATACCTTAATTAACTTACCGCAACATCTGATTTTAAGCTCCCTCTTCTTCTTTTGCTTGCTAAACAAGTCATTGTGGAAACTGGAAAAGCCGTTATGATATTGAATGAGGTCGACCAGCTCCAACTTTTTAAGTTTCGAGTAACCTCGAATATTATTTTCACGACAGTAGCCTTGCAACTGTCGAACGGTTTTAGATTGAAAATCCATTTTGTCTTTCTTTAGAACTACAAATCGTTTCTTTAAATGCTTATATTATTGAAGGGGTAAACTTTTAACGATTCAATTTTTAATGAGTATTTCAATCATTAAAAATATAGTCATATCTACATCTATTAAATTATGGAAGGGCATGTCATCGATGTCGGTCGATCGCTATCACTATCGCTATCACTGTCAGCTTGATATATTGAAAAAGTTTCGTAGAGGTTTCGAAAAGGTGGTTTTTTTACCACGAAACCCTCTAATGGTGTACAATAATATAAAACCTTGAAGCCAACATATAATCTTAATAATCTTATTTCATCCCTGGTCAAAATCATTCCAACCCTGGATATATCATTTTTTAAAAATATAATTGAGTTATTCGACAAACGTATTAGGATAGATTTCCCGTGCTCAGTAATGTCAGAAACCAAATATAAGCCATCCACTGACTCAAAGTTATCAGTACTCAAATCGTTTAATTTTTTAACAATACGATCCATATTCTTTATTTAAAGGAAAAATATATTCAAACTTGAGGAAGGTAACAAAGGGTATCTAAACATTTAATGGTTGATCAACCATTAAATATTATTATGAATATAAAAATTTATGGTTCATTTTTGTCCAACTCGGGTTGTATGTCGACAGGTTCATTTTTATCCAACTCAGGTTGTATGTCGATAGGATCATTTTTACCCAACTCGGGAGGTATGTCGATAGGTTCATATTGTACCACAAATCTATTACATATGTTTGTCAGAAGGATGCAAACCAGCTTTTTAAAATGGAGTTCGTAAAAGGTATCTGAGAGCAAATGGGCTTTATAAGTCATGAGGTGACAGAGATCTATACGATCCAGATTTTTTATAATAAAATCCTCGTTAAAGGTTTGCCATTGAACAATTCTACCCCATTCAAGGTAATCTGCAAATTCCGTCATAAAATCTTCAGTGAGCTTTTGTTTGACGCAAATGAGTTCCAAATCGATTTTGTCTATATGCCGACGAATAAATTCTTCTGAGAGTACTTGGAATTGAGAAACCATTCTCCAATCTAATTTGGAAGCATGTTTATCCAGGAAGGGTTCTGACATTATCTGATATCTGGAAACTACTTCCCAATCTAAATATTCAGTATTTCTATCCATGAAATCCTCTGATAGAACTTGATATTTGGATGTATAGTACCAGTTTAATAGACCTTTGTGTTTTTCTACATAAGGCTCCGAAAGTTTCTGATACTGAGAGATGACCATCCAGTTTACCAAACCTTCGAATTCTTCGATAAACTCTTCCGATAAAGTTGAATATTGACTTATGAGCGACCAGTTAACATAATTTTTACTAACTCTGATTTGTTCTTCCGACAAACCGCTTTTTGATATTTCGTTCCACGCCATTTATTATATGTACAATTTTTTACGGCAGCTGGAGTGTCCACTTGATTTCTTCAATTTTTAGAAATGGTTGAACTGTGAACTCAGCATCACATCGTAAGAAAATTTTTAATTGGTCATCTTTTTTAACCTCTCCGAGAATTAACACGAATTCAGTGGCTACTTTTATCTTGTGAACGTACTGCTTGTTATTAATGTATAACTTAACAACGATTAATTCATCGATTATCTTTTGAGGATCAAGGTACAATCCCAGTCTAAAAAAACCGTCCCGAGAGAATTTACATTCTGAGTTCAAAGCATCACCGGAAAACTTCGTAAAAATAACAGCATTCGCATTGGTACTAGGTCTAATAGTAATGTACCCTGATGTGGTGGTTGCATAACATACTTTATTGTCAACATATTTTTCCAAGTATTTTTTATTAACCACATTCATGTCTTCAGTAGGGTCAGCGACATTGCCTATCCTTTTACCTTTAGCGTCAATGGGTCTTCTGTCACCTAAACTCAGGTACTTCTGATCTAAACCTTCCATAATTTTTGCTATCTCTTCTCGTAGTTCAACCTCCAGCGTGTGAGTGACGGTAGTGGAGTTACGAATTAACTCAGCTTCCAGATAACTTTTAGTAGTTACATCCCGACTCTCAATCGGTGTCTGACAGTTTTTCAAGATCTTATTTTCCATATCGTAGTTACCGTCGTGTGTGAGTTTAAACCCTATGCCTGGAATACCAGGAGGTCCTTGTTCTAATTCTTCATCGAAAAGCGGGTAGTAGGCAGCCATTTATTTAAATATAAAATAATTTTTTATAGTCATGGACTATAAAAATTAAAAATGGACTATAAAAATGGCTTATAATTTCAAAGTCTTGATCATGGTAATATTTTGATTGTTAATATTTAAGAAGCATTTCTTGTGCTCTTTTAAGATGAAGTAAAAAACATAATCTTTGGGGGCAGCGTTCCTTAACCTCCAGTTAAACTCAATCATTAAGTTATTCGTATCGGTATAGTTTTGATGATGAGAGAGATTAAAGCAGATGATTGGATACAACTTACCAAAATTCGAATAATTGACCATACAACCTGTTTCAGACGTGATGGTGTTGAGTCCAGATTCCAAAAAGGCTGTGTATAATCGATTATAATCACTTTTCTCAAAATCCATCATGTAACTGACAGTTGGCACTTTTACATTGTTGATCATTAACCAACATTCCGTCATATCTAAGTTATCAAACAGCATGTTATTGTGCTTCGAATTTTCGTATCTTTCAGTGTACTGAGGAATTACGTACAAAGATAAGACTTCATCAGAAGTAGCTTTTATGGTATAAGAGCCGCTAGCGTTTTTATAGAAAATATTAGACTTTACTATGCTGTGTTGGTTCCAGTTTATTTCTACATCCTTATTCGATAACTTTAATTCGTTAAATATTGAAGCCGCCACATTTTTAAATCGTACGTAAGGTAGCCAGAGTGATAAATCTTCTACAACGACTTTATAGATCTTATGTTGCTCGTTGGTGTACAGCATATTTAGACTGTGATTTCTCTGGAACTCAAATTTGACTTGGAACCCCGTGATTACTTTTTTATATTCACGGAAGAAATCAAACACGTACTTTAGTGGGATCCATATAGTTACAACCTTGCTATTTTTAGTAAATTCTCTTCTTTCTGTAAATCCCTGGTTATGGTTCTCATTAATTCCGAATTTTTCGAAAAACTCAGTAATCTTTGTGGTATCTACTAACGTGCCATCATATTTCAAGCGTTCTCTATCAGCTGTGTCCGACGTATCAGTGTAGAACAGCATATTTGTAGCTTCGGCAGAAGAATAGTCAGGCGTAAAATGTATTAAGCCCAACACTTGTCGCATAAGAGCGGTATAATTAATGTTGGATTCTATTTCAGTGGTTCCTAATGTAAACCTGTTAGCATTGATCAAACCACCTCCATTCACGAGAGCTACATTATCATTCACTATGGCAGTACCATCATTGTTAACAATTTTCAATTTTTGCTGTAAATAACCGTTAGAGTATAAAATGTTGGCGTTGGTGTCTTGAATAAAGAAATGGTAAGAGGCATTTTCCATAGAATTATCACTATTTTCATGCCTTACCTCTCTATATTCGAAACTTTCGATGTCATCATCGAAATAATAATTGGTGCTGTTTAATTCAAATATTTTATTCATTTATTATAAAATAATTTTTTTTTCTTCTCCTCAATTTAATAGCTATATGGCTATTAAATCGAATTTAGAAAAACTTTAGTCCAGCTCCATGTTTTTTCTGCTTTGATAATATCTCCTTTATTTTATCCTGCACATACTTACCTTCTAATTCGGCCTCCTGCAGGACTGGTACGTCGGAAAAGAACCCTCTACCTTGTATCTTCTTACTCTTTCTTTGAAGTCTGTGTTTATTCATTTCTTTATTATAGGGCGATAAAATTGTATTGTACTTCTTGCTTATTGAGCGGAATTAAATCACCTCTATGATTGGTTACTTGCATTCTGATTCGGTAAACACTATCCATTCGAACAGGGTAAAACAGAGGTTTGTCAAATGATTTTATAATCTGACTACCTGGACGATTACTGTTTGTAAATGAATAGATGACGTTTGTAGAGTTGAAACCGTTGATATACGCCCCCTCTGCGACATCGCAATGTATATAAATGTTATCGTTTCCCCCAGATAAGTCAGCAATGTACTTTCCTACTTGTTCAAGCTCTTCGTGGATTTTAGGCTCGAAACCTAAAAGTTTATGCAGGTTTTTGGTTTTCGTTAAATCGATCTTATACCCGTCTTTTAACTTAATGGCTATTCGTTGTCGTTCCTCCACTATTCCGAATTGTATCGGCGGATCGCTTCCAAAAAAATTAATCATGTAACGATTCAGCCCCTTGATTGTGTAATTTCCATCTGGTATCGTCAAATTTAACCACTGCTGACCATCAAAGTATGAAAATTTCTCATCTTTGATATTGTCCCATGAAACGTACATCGAAAAGGACTGAAGGGCAATCTGTTTAAAGGTGAAAGGTCTAGTGTATTCAATCGTAAAATCTTCTGATTTTTCCGCGTTTTTAGAATCTAATATCAATAGAACCATTTTATTTATAGAGAACATTTTTTTCATTGAAGTCGCTGGGTTCTTGGGTAAAAGAATATAGCACATCTACAACTGGCTTACCCTTGTTTCTTTCACGAATGTACTTCATACAAAAGTAGCCGCATTTGACGGAAGCAGGGTGCTGTAGAAAGCTCGAGTTACACCCGATATTTTTCTTTCCAGAAGTCAGTAGATACTTCTTAATGTTAGGATGAATTTTGTATACGTGTTCTCCAAAAGGATCAAAATACTCAACAAAGTTATTTTTAGGATCGTTATAGTAGCAGACCCAGTGCGTACCAGGTCCTGTGACAATGTCCAGATTAATAATACCGTTTTCAAACCGACTCATCTTTTTAGGCAACAGATCGGAAGTAAAGACGCCCCTAAACCCCTGCTCATGTTTCATATTTTGTTTAATTACTTCGTCTGATATTCCCAGTTTTGATAGACGCCCTTTCCAATGGGTCTTTTTTTTACACATCCAGATCCTGAAATTTTTTCCAAAGCTTTCTTTGCTCCATATCCAGCCGCCCCACTTGCAGCACCTAGTGCTAAAGCCTTGGCCCCAGCAATTAATGCAGGTAATAGAAAAGGTAGAAAACCACCCGTTTTCTGGAGCTGCGTCTTACTGATAGTGATACGCTTCCCCTTCCCAATTTGAGCTATCTGTGTTCGAGTTAAATGTATATCTTTGTTGGGGGCTTTTGTCTTATCTATTTGTAGAGATACTTCTTCTCCTTTCTGGTATGCAGATTTTAGCTTAGCAATCTGATGATCGCTTAAATGTATTTTAGTTTTTATGTAATTACTCATTTATTTAATGAAAAATTTTTGTAGTATTGTTTTACTTGCTCGTTGGACATAGTTCCTTCTCTCAACAATGCATCCAATAAATCAACGACTTGATTGTGTAACTTTTTACTTTTGGACCCTTTACATATCTTATCAGTCAATCGGGCTAAAATTTCCATTTTGTCTTCTACTCCTTTACCGATATAAATTTCTTTTCTTTGCAAGTCTCTGAGTCGATCCCGATAATCTCCTAACGTAGTCATATGATCTCTCAAATAATCAGCCTTAGCTAATAAGCGATCTTCTCTTTCTTCATCCTTTTTAGTCATTCGAGACATCTGACTCATAATGTTTCCTTTTTGACGAGACATTTTTAGGTAAGTATCATTTACTTTACTCATAATTTCTTGCAAAGTTTCCTTGGTCTCATGGTACAATTTTGAGGGTCTTGGAAAGTTATTTTTCTCTAAAAACTCTACATCCAATTTTTTATCAAAATCATAGACTTCTAAAGGCGGTTCAATAGCTAGAGGAATGTGATCAACAGCATCTTTTATAGCCTGAATATTCTCCTTTCGATTAATTTCTTGTTCTTGTAGCTTTTCAGTTACAGGCTTGTGAAAGTCCGATAGTGCTTTCTGGATACCTAATTTTTGTTCTAGTTGTTGTTCGTTGTTTTTTCTAATTTCAGCCTGAAGCTTATAAACTTTAAGTTCATATTCAACTTCCTTTCTTAATTTCTTATTTCGTTCTTTTTGTATAGCATTCATCTTTATTATTATGCAAGAAAAATTTTACTTAAGCAAATTATATTTTTACTGAAGCAAATTTTTAACATTAAATAAAGATGATTCAAATTAAAAATTATACAGAAGCAGAAGAACTTGTCGATGCAAATCAACATTATTTATTACCTAAACACCCTTTCAGACTTCTAATCGCTGGAGCTTCAGGTACTGGTAAAACGAACTTATTGCTGAATTTTATATACGACTATCTCGAATTTGATAATTTGTTCGTTTGTGCAAAAGATATGTACGAACCCAAGTATGGCAAACTGAAAGAAAAGTACACAATGTTTGAGGGTGTGGATATAGACTCGATAAAGTACCCCAAAAAGAAGAAGAAAATTATCCTAGAGTTATATGAAAGATTTGGCAAGAAAGGAACTTTATTCTCCTCTGATACAAAAGAATTTATAAAAGTGGATGACCTGGACCCATCTTGTAAAAATGTTGTTGTCTTTGATGACTGCATGACTGACAAGGACCAGAGGAGCATAGAAGATTTTTTCATCAGAGGTCGGAAGAAAAACGCCTCAATCATTTATCTTTCTCAATCTTATTATAGAACACCCATTGTTATCAGAAGAAACTGTAATTACTTGATATTTTTTAATATTCAACCGAGGGAGATTCAACAGATCATAAGAGAGATAGATGGTAGTTTGACAAAAGAAGAATTCAGTAGATTATATAAAAAGTGCATGCAACAGCCGTATGATTTCTTTATGCTTGATTTAGTTAATCCGGCTCTGAGATATCGGAAGAAATATTTCACCCCTATAAATAAAGATGGAAGAATACTTGCAAAAGAAAATTTACGTATATAGAAAGAGCTACCACCACTACCATAAAATTAGTGTCACTATGACCGTTAGCAAGTTCGTTTTAAGTTCATTGGGTTTATCAGCTTTTGTACTTGTTCCCTTAGCTGCTCTGAGCTTAAGCGTCGGTATTGTTGAAGTTCTTGATAAAGCTTTGAATATCGCGGAAAGGAAAGAAGAGTACAAACAGTCTTACAAGTTTTACAAACAGCTGCTCAATTCATACAAATCGAATACCCTATCAGAAGAGGAAGTGTATAAGCGAGAGGAGGATTTCATCAATAATTTAGTCTACTTACCCAGAGAAAAATATATGAAACAAACTCTGCTGAATGGATATCAATTTGTGAGTAAATAATTTTTTATATATAAATAAATGTGTGGTAAAAAGACTTGCAATAAAGGAAAAGGTGTTGTTAACGCAGCAATTAATAATTTACCGTTTGAAATGCATCTGCCAGGGCATCAATTTACAGGACCAGGAACTCAACTGCTCAGAGGAAAAACTAGACTGAACCCCGATTTAACATATAAAGAATGGAGTAAGCCTATTAATAGGGTTGATGATAGTGCCTATAAACATGACGTGTGCTACATTAAAAACAAAGATACCGAAACCAGAAACAAAGTGTGTGACTCAGACATGATAAAAGAATTGGACGACATTCCCAATCCAAGTTTTCGTGAAAGGCTAGATAGAGCTGTTGTGAAGCCTATTATCAAAGCAAAGAAGTCATTTGGAATGGGCTCAAAAATATATTGTCTCAAATGTAAAACACACACCGACACTAAAGATGAACAGCATGTCACCTCTAAAAACGCTAGACCTATGTTGAAAGGTATTTGTGTGGGTTGTGGTTCTAAGAAGTGCCGTTTTTTACCGCTGAAGGGGTAACTGAGAAGGGTTGCCCCGAAAAGGTTTATTACGATCCCGAAACAGGATTTTGTGGCATAAATGTACTGAGCAGAAAAACTGGTTTAAGTCGAAAAGAAGTCTCGGATTTTTTACACCGACAGGATGTATACACAAAGCATAAACCACTTATCCGTAAGTTCAAAAGAAGGAGAATTTACGTGTCACATATCGACGATCAATGGCAGGCTGATTTACTGTTTGTCTATAAATTTGCGAGAAGTAAGTTTAATGATGGTATCAAGTACTTATTAACAGCTGTTGACTGTTTCAGTAAATATGCATGGGCTGTTCCTCTAAAGGATAAATCAGCAGAAGAAGTAACTCAAGCATTTAAAAAGATCTTCAAAGAAAGAGTACCTGAAAGGGTTCAAACAGATAAGGGTTTAGAGTTCGTCGGAAAAACAACTCAAAAATTATTCAAAGAAAATAATATCCAATGGTTCACAACAGAAAATGTTGAAATAAAAGCTGCTATGGTTGAAAGATTTAATCTCACTCTTGGTAATAAAATAAAGCTCTACTTGTGTGCAAATAACACTGAAAGATACATAGATGTATTGGATCAATTAGTGAAGAATTACAACAACTCATACCACAGAAGTATAAAAATGACTCCTGTTGAAGCTAGTCTAGAAGAAAACAGTAGTGAAGTCTACCGCAATTTGTTTAAAGAAAAGGTCATACGTAAACATAAATACCAGGTAGGCGATAAAGTAAGAATATCTATATATAAGTCTACCTTCAGAAGGGGTTATCAAGCAACTTTTACAGATGAAATATTTGTCATTTCTGAAGTATTAGAAACCGACCCAATCACTTATAGAGTTCAGGATTTAAATAATGATGAGGTTATAGGCACTTTTTATGAATATGAATTAGTAAAATATGATAAGAAAGACAATGTGTATAAGATTGAAAAAATCATCAAAAAGAAAGGGGACAAATATCTAGTTAAATGGTTAGGTTATCCTGAGACTAGCTGGATTGATAAAAAAGATTTAGTTAATTAATTTTTAATAGCCGAATAAGCTATTAAAAATTATAATCACTTATCGGGGTCATACTTCAGCTCTTCGTGACATGTTGTTCAGACGTATCAGCCGTTTTTTTTAATTTATAGGGTAAAAACTCCAATTTAATGCTTCGAAGATGGTTCTGCAGATTTCTTCATTCTGAATAAGCGTCTTCTTGAGTTTAGGTAACTTAACTAGAAGGTGTGAAATATAGATGTCGTAACCTCTTTTCCGTAATATATGGTATAAGATATAGTCTTTGCTGATTATGTTTTTTCGCTCTGGGTACATCTCCTCATATTTATGGATAAAAGAAGAAAAGTCGTTCAAAAGCTCTTCTTCTAAGGGTAGGTTATGCGAACCTAACCATTTAGCCAGATTTTTCATTCGATGTTTTCGCCTCTGTTGTTTCCGCATGTTTAAATACATATCGAGATTATTGATAGGGGGTTCATTTGGATTATACCTCAGCTCTTCGTGACATGCTTGGCAAATGTACCAGCCATCATCATTTTGAATTACATATTTGTGTTCACATTCATGAGTTTTCAAGTCTCCGTCTGAGGTAACTTTATTGTTCAGACCTAACATTCTTATTAGTTCCAACATTTCCTTCAATGTTTTGTCTTCGATCATTATATTCTTTTATAAGTTTGACAATTTTTTCAAACTGATCATGCAACTTTTTTAAAGATTTTTTCACTTCTGAAATGTCATCGCTATAAACATCTAATTGAACATACTGATAAAGAATTCTATAGCAATATATCTCAGACTCAATTTCATTCATTTTATTTATATCTTTGTTTTCTTTAAATCAGATAAAATACGAAGCAGTTTTATTTTCCGCTTGGAGAGTTTCGACCTTGTTTTCTACTTCCTGCTTTCATAACGTCTGTAGCGAGCGCTGACCTTGACTAACATCTCTTCCTCTTTAAAGAAGAGTTCTCTCAGAGGTAGCGGTAGAAAAAAAGCGTAGATTACGAGAATCAAAGGGAGATGGCAGCACTATATGGGGAGGAAGCACTATATGGATAGGAGTAGAATTTATTTTTCGCGATTGATTTTAAGCGTCTATATTTTTTAATCAGATAAACAATAGTGATAGATATTTTGAAGAATTCTTACATTATAAGAGGGAAATAACTTGTTTAAAGTGCTATTTTTGAAGATTTTCGTCTGTGGTGTAATGGTTAAATTAAAGGTATGTGTATATTTAGATGGGTACCCATGGCAAAACGGTTAGCGCGCAGACCTATTAACATCTAGGTCCCAGGTTCAAATCCCGACCTCTCCCAGGTTGTTAATCAATCCGGGTTGATGGTTTATTGAACTATACCGAGCCAAAAATGACATGTCAGCTTGCTTTAGTCGTTGTTCCAATAAAGCAGCACTCATCGATAATAAGTGGTGGGCGGGCCCGACGCTAGGCGTCAAAGTCTTACAGTGTTGTCCTTATATGTTGTTTGTAAGCCTCAGTGGCGGTAGGCTCAGAGTGTATTTGGTCTTGAATTCGGCTCATCAAGAAGGGCCCCTTGGTGGGTCGAATTTGAGATTGAATATACTCTGAGCCTACCGGGGGCATTTTGCAAAAATTTTTAATGATTATTTTCACCCATTAAAGATAAATCAATCATAATTTTGTTGATGGGGATTATTATTTTAAAGGTGCGCTCGATTCATTCTCAATGCGGCAGAGAGGGTGCGTTGGTTTAACTATTACATTTGATCACTAATGGCTAATTGTTTTAAAAGGGGGTGGCAGCTTCCGTCCGCGGAAAAGGGGGTGCTCGCCGAAGGGGGTACCCTTCCCTCCCAACGACTTTTCGCTTGCTCGCTCCGGAAAATTGGTGTGGTCGAAATAGAGCCATCACTTTTCTCGGGAGGTGCTTGCGCTAGAACATTGTTAATGGATGATTTTGATACCATTGATTTGTTTGATTTGTATGGTTGAAATAGAGCCATCACTTTTCTAGAAGGGGGTGTAGTTTTAATGGAGGGTTTGAGAGCCATTGTTTAATTGAATTTGTATGGCTGAAATAGAGCCATTACTTTCTAAGAGTGGGTTTAGTTTTTATGGGGTTTGAGAGCCATTGTTTTTAAAAGTGGGTGGATATTTTATGGGTGGGTTTCACACCATTGTTTTTAAAAGTGGGTGGATATTTTATGGGTGGGTTTCACACCATTGTTTTTAAAAGTGGGTGGATATTTTTATGGGGTGAAATAGAGCCATTACATTTTCTAAAAGTGGGTGGAGTTTTTATGGGGGTGTTTGTGGGTCTGCGCCAGCTCTCTCATGTTCACACTACTAACTAGAGCGTGACTCAACTAGACTTTTTCATACCAAAATTCATTTTTAAGTAGCTTGTAATTTTCTTTTTTTTTTAAATTGTGCAAGAAAAACTTTAAATAATCAGTATCGTGGTGCCAAATAATTACAATTATAGCGTGTTACCCTTTACTTTAAAAGTCACTTTAAAAGAAAATGTACCCTCCCACTCCCGGGAGATAACTTGCCCTCCGAGAGGGATGATGATGTCAGGAAAACACAATTTGTATCGCGGTTATTTTTCACAAGGATTTAAACTATCAAGTCTCGTGATCAGTGAGTCATATATAAACCCCTTTATGCATGATTAAGTCGCATTTTGTCCTATGCTGCCATGTTAAATAAAAATATTAAATTTCGAACAAATTTCGAAGTTTTCCCTCGAATTTTAAAATCTATATCCAGTTATACACCGTAAAACATTTGCAAGAATGTTACTGAAAGTTTCAGGGGAATCAACTGTCCTTAATGGAGAATAAGGTTCCTGACAGTTATGATATTTTATATATATATATATATATATATATATATATATATATATATATATATATATATATATATATATATATATATATATATATATATATATATATATATATACTGCTGGACAATTGCTAAGGAAGAATGACACTATCACCCATAGAAATCACAAAATGAAAGGAAGCAAAATGTGTAAAATTAGAATAAGTGCGAGATACAGTAAGAAGAGGTGTGCGTACGCAAATTTTTCATTTCCACGCCTTTTCGTCACGTGATAGTGCTGATAAGAAATTTAAAGGATTTGATGCGTGTGGACAGTTGTTGTTCCAAGTGAAAGCTTTACTGGAAAGATTTAATTGATGAACTTGAAATTTTTGGTATGTCATCCCGATATCACTTAGATGATTTTGCGCGCGGCCGTATTATTGGAAAGATCGAAAAAGGGCGAAAAATAACAGATATTGCCAGGGAGTTCGACATCGCCCACAGCGTTGTTTCACGGCTGTGGCAAGCATTTAAAACAACTGGAATGTGTAGCATGTGTCACGGGGGAGGTCGTGTTAGAAGTACAACGCCTGCAGAAAACAGATACATTGTCTTATCGGCAAAAAGGGTCCTGCGCACCACAGCTCGGCAGGTGGCAAATCTGTTTCTTGCTACCACAGGATAGCTGATCTCCCGAAAATCTGTAGCTAGACGTTTTGTAGAAGAAGACCTATACACCCGCAGATTTGTTGTGTTTGTCCCGTTGTTCAGACTGCACCTTACAGCCCGTTTGCAATGGTGTCGTGAGCATCGCAATTGGATCGAACAGAACTGGGCTTGCGTGCTATTCTCAGATGAGAGTAGGTTCAATCTGTCATCGGATTATAGACGTCAACTAACCTGGCGTGAGAGTGGTACCGCTTATCGTCCAGAAAATATCCAGGAAAGGGACCTAAATCCGACATGCAGTATCATGGCATGGACCGGCATCATGATCAATGGCCACACGCCCCTACATGTGGTTGCAACTGGGACTATGACCGGCCAACGATACATTGATGAAGTTCTACTACCTCATGTTCGCCTTTTCCGTGGTGCTGTCATTGATAAATTTGTTTTCAAGGACGACAACGCACCATGTCATCGAACACTCGCTGTTCAGGATTATCTAGTCAGCAAGAGTATTCAATGCCTCGTATGGCCAGCACGTTCTCCAGATCTAAACCCCATTGAAAATGTTTGGGATGCTTTGGGGTGGCGACATGCTGGTCGAAAATATCCTCCAACAAACAAGAACACCATCCGTGAACTGACAGAGGAGTGGGATAACTTTCCTCAACAGCTGCTGGATAATGTTGTGCAAAGCATAACATGACATGTGGAATGTTGCATGGCACTTCACGGTGGACATATCCCGTACTGACAGATTTTAATTTTCTGATATTTATTCTGATAATTTTGTTATATGAATTCAGCATGAAATGCTGGAAGGCGTTAAGAGACTCACTAAAAATTTGCATTTCCAATTCCAGCGATGTCACTTTCATTATAAAATTTCCATTTTCCTTACAACGTCTGCTTTTCAAAATTGGTTATAGATGGAGCTTAGATGATGACTGGTATGGATTCAGAATACAATTTCGTAAGGAGAGTAAGAGGTTCACTAAAAGTTTCCACTTTCGGCTCTGGTAATGACACTACCTGACAAAACTGCCTGACACTGTTTGGACAAAAATCCGTATGACTGAACTAAATAAATATACAAAAGAGTATACAAATTCTTAATAGTTCCATCGAAAATGAAACGTACACAGTACTTGACACTACATGAAAGCTCCTTTACAAATTTATTTTTTAACCCTCTCCAACATAGTTGAAAAGTGTTTATGATTTTGGTCATTCTGTCTGTCCGTTCGCACGATAACTGCCGTAAAAATGAGTTTATCAAAATGAAATTTTAGTATGCTGTTCAGACGATCTGTGGGACATATGGGAATGTAAATGAATAATATCACCCAATTAGTTTTGAATTGAAGCCGGGTTGAAAAAGTGAAATAAATTGAATCCTTCGGGACTTAGTTTTTCAAATTTTTTTTAAGTGAAGTTAAAATTCACAAATTGCTTCGAAAATTTTAGGAAATATTCAAATTATCCCATAAAATATACAAAAAAATATTTAGTAACATATGTTAGGCAGTTCTTTAAATAAAAACTATAATTATAATTACACTCATATTATATGAAGAGATCACGTGACCCACTTCGAAATAAAATATGGCATCCATCTTTTTTCCCAGTGTCAAAATCGTGATTTTTAAAGTTCTTTTAAATTTATATTTAGTGTTGCATCCGTCTTAAAATCGCTTTATTTTGTGGTATTTTCTGTTCTTCTATATTCTGCTCCAACGCGATTGCAATATTTTTTAGTTTAAATGATCGTCAAACTTTGATTACTTCTACAACGAAGCCAAATATTAACGTATGCAGAATGTAAACAAATCAAGCTGTAAGATAAGTTATATAAGAATTGCTGAATATTTTTAACGCAAAATTATTTAACCCTGGAGTCTGGAATATAGGTGATATGAATGAAATATTCATTTATTTTACACAGAGAAGCAAATGATTTTATAGCATTTCTTTTTTCAATGAAGTTTTAAGTATATATGTAAAAACTTAAAACCATGTAGATAAAAGAACTTTCTAAGTAAAATAAATTATTACGGGAACGAGCTAGATCAAAGATTTAGTAAAAATTGGTAAAGATTTAGTAAAAATCGTATGCCGCATAACACATTGGATTTACATCCATTGCTAAACAACATCATATCATTTGCTTCAAATAAATTGATAGAAATCATATCGTCTGAATAATACTATCTCCATGGAACGTTTGGCGACATTTTCGTTAATTTAGTGATAATTTAAAAAATCGCCAAATTTATCGCCAAGTAGGACTGTAGAACTGATAGGTCCCATTTTGCAACAAATTGACGAAACATCATCACAATACTATCCCCTAACAAAACACAATTAATTTCATTTATTAAACGCAATTTTATCAATTTCACGATATTTTTATAAATTTACAAACATTTTTATCAATTTGGTGATATTTTAAAAATTCGCTAAATGTGCTACTAAGTGGGATGGATGGACTGACCGACAAATGTTACCGAAACATCATTTCAGTACTCTCGTCTGAAAAAACAAATTTAATTTCATTGATTTGGGTCGTTTTGATCAATTTGGCGACATTTCCATCCAACGTTCAAGAAAAGTTACCAAGTTAGCGATATCCCGCCAAATTCATAACTCTGAATTAGCGAACCTGAATTAAACATCCTGATCCCGTTTGTATATACTAAATGAAAACACTAAAATTGTATTAAAAGATATACCCGTTCTATTCTTTTTTCTGTTTCAACAATCTGTTAAATTAATTTATTGAGAAAACACAATATATATTATTAGCTGAACACAATATATAAGCTTACAAACTCTTTGCCAAAATAAATGAAAGTGATGCACGCTGTCCGCAATTAACATAATTAAAAGAAAAATCAAACCGTTCTTTTCTAAAATATATTTTTATATCCATTTATTTATTATTCAAATCGAAAAAATAATAATTAAAATTCACAGACAGATTTAATTTAATTGCGTTTCTGAGCAGCATGATATAAGATCTTCCTCATATGCTGCGAAATTAAATAACCATTTTGATTTCTTTATACTTTTTATTGTTGAGTAAAAGCTTGTGAAAAATAAACCAATGAGATAGATTTTCCATTTAAATCCATGTTTCAAAAAATTCATGTTTTCAGAAAGTGACTAATTAGCGCAAGAAACCTCCCACCAAACTCAGAAATATAGTTTTAATTCACTTTCAAACGATTTTCAACTTTTTCTTTTATATAAACCATGGAGTTAGAGAGTAGAACTCCTCAGAAAAAGTTTCGTTTCTCATTACTATCTCGACAACCCCTGGTCTTAGAAACTCGAAAATTTGACTACATTTATGGGGGTGCTATTTCAAGGCTATCCACAAAATTTCATTAAATTCGATTCAGCCGTTCTAATGGGACAGACAGACAGATTTTCAATTTTATTTATATACCGGGTGGTCAGAATTAAAACACCCCTACTCTGAGGTCTCTATACATCTATCTACTCAGTGTAAAGGCTCCAAAATTGTTGAACCTACTTATCAAGACATGGGGAAAGGGATTACGCGAAAAAAAAATTAGTTCCAAAAACACCGATAGGTGGCGCAGTACAACAGAAAATATGCTGAAAAGACACAAAATAATCACAAAAAAACAAACACATGCAATATGGAATTTTTCCTTTTTAATTTCTTTTGTTGATATGAAAAAAAAAAGATATAAAAGTGAAGAAACTTAAACTGTCATTGTAACTGCAATTTCACACTGTAAGCACAGACCAACGGCCGTACCGTGCTGAAAACACCGGTTCTCGTTAGATCACCGAAGTCAAGCAGCATCGGGCGCGGTTAGTACTTGGTGGGTGACCACCTCGGAACACCGCGTGCTGTTGGCCATCTCGGGTGCGGTATCCCCGTGGTTTGCGCGCTAGATTTGCACGCTACCACAAATGCCGCCGTGTTCATGCGGAGTACGATCACGTTAAACATGTGGGTCCGTAAGTCCTTCCGAGAGGTTGGTGGTAGGGGAAGGAGGGTACGGTCCCTGTGGATGCCTCCCCCACTGGGTTCCGGTCTAAATTGGGTGGCACTTCCCGGCCGTCCATACAGTTACCTTACACCTTTCTGGTAGGTCGGACGGTCTGGGTCTCAACAACAACACTGCAAGCACAAAAATTTGCATAAACCCTTGGTTTGCAGTTACTATGTTCTGGCCATAAAAGGGGATAAAACTGGGAAATTTTCGTTCTTATCAGCGATGGCTGTCACACTGCCAGAACGCGCTTTGCTTGTGAAGCTGTTTTATGAAAACAAAGGACATGCTGCAGCTGCACTGCGAAAGTTTCGTCGACTTAAGAATTTTCGCAAAGGACCATTACTTCTACAAGCTCTCAGGAGAATGATCGCTCGATTCGAGAAAACGGGACATCTTGGAGCTCAGCCGGGTCGAGGACGCAAATCATTCAGATGTCGTTGACAATGTTGCCACCGCTATTGTTGAACAATCAATAGATAACGTTATACGCAGCATTTCCTGCACCGAGAAGGTCCTTGTGATATGAATGTTTGGTACGTTCGAATAAAATGTGTTACAAATGTGTATTTTGTGTCTTTTCAGCGTATTTTCTGTTGTACAGCGCCACCTATCGGTGTTTCGGGAACTAATTTTTTTTCACGTAATCCCTTTCCCCATGTCTTGAATAGTATGTTCAACAATTTTGGAGCCTTTACACTGAGTAGTTCGATCTCTAGAGAGCTCAGAGTAAAGGTGTTTTAATTCTGACCACCCGGTAGATTATATGTATTTTATTTCACTTTCACTCTCCGAAATCAAAGAATGTCATTAATAGGCTGTAAATGATATGATTTACTTCCGACCTCACAACAGATAAAACCTCTTGACACATGGTCACTCTATCTGAATTAAATCTCACACCTTCAAACTTGAGCAGACATAAAGTATTCAGATATATGCGAGGTAAATTCTGGAAGTTTCTTTATTTTTTCTCAACAGACCAATGCGTCTTCGTAAGATGTGGGCATTAAGATCTTTCGAATTATCTGCAACTCATACATAATCATTGAAAATAGTTCAGAAGCTTCAGACTTTATTGAATTAGCATGTCGTTAATCAATTATGCTTAATCATCTCTAAAAGAATAGTAATATTAAATAATGTCAATTAGTCGTATCAATTTGGAATGTGTTGAAGGTGGATTTTTACTTTCCCTGTAATACATGGTAATGTATAGAGAAAGTATTGGAATCATGAGAAAAATCGCAACTCGAGGTTTCTACGGATCTACACGTTTTATAACCTCTAGAATGCGAAAAAACTATTTTAAGCGTGACGTCTGTCTGTCTGTCTGTCTGTGCAATGTATGTATCCACTCTAACTCAAACTAATGAACCAATTTTCATAAAACTGTGTAGGTACGTCACTTGTGTGTGACCCTGGTGCTGATTAGATTTTGATACGATTCGGGATAAAAGAACCCGCCTTTTCTTGTGAAGTAGCCCTCAAAAATTGACTGCATCCATTCTAGCTGAAAAACTAATTTGGCAGATAAATCACTTGTGGGTTAACCTGATGCTGATTAGATTTTGGTACGATTCGGAAAAAAGCCCTGCTTTTTTTGCGAAATTACCCTCAAAAATCGTTTAATCCAAATATAAAAGACTACGAATGCTTAAATATATCCATTAATTCTTATTTCATACGTAATTTTTGACGAGAAAAGGAATAAAAAACAAACCCCATTACTCTAAGAGTAGCCGTTCTCAAGATATTATTTATTTTTCTCGCATTTTCGCTACGTTACCTTTGAAACTAAATTCAATGAAAACGAAAATTGAATTGAAAGTGCAAATTCAGTGTCAGTTAAAGTAATTATGGCAGTTATTTTGTACAATTAAACTCAATTTAAAGGAAATAATAAAGAAATAAAGATAACGTAAATATGAGTCTGCGGGGAAAATCATTTGCTGTCGACATCATTTTTTTTACTCTAATTTCAGATGCTTTCGCTGTCTGTATAAGATAGAATTTAGTGAATTGTTATGACTTAATTTCCAGTTTATCAATGTATGCTATTTGCAAAATTTGACATATTTTTGATACATCAATCCAGGTAAAAATTCAGACTAAACCAGGTCTTTGTATGAAGAATAATTTTAGTATTCGTACTCTGACTGTTTGCAGAATAATTGAAATTGTTTTAAGAAAAAACTTCGGCAACGGAGATCAATATTACTTTCCCTACATACATAGTAATGCATAGGGAAAATATTATGACGTGTTCGAAAATTCGAATTCGAGTTTTTGATGGAAGAGCACGTTTCAAGCATCCCTGAACTCAAATAGAACGTTTATGAGGTGATTTATGTGTGTATATGTGCGTATGTATGTGTGTAGCCGTGAGTCTGTGGATGCGATATCTCACGAACGAATGGAGTGTTTCGAAGTTAATTTGGTACCATCATTATGACCTCTGAATGCTGGAACCTTATTAATTATAAACACGCTCGAACATTTGGAAAATCTCAAATTTTCAACTAAATTTTTGAAAAATTCTTTAAAAAATCAAAACCTTTAATAATGCTGAATAAATAATCATTTCATACGTAATTTTTCTATTCTAAAACGAATAACAAATTTTAGAATGCTTGCTTGAACCATTCTTGAGATATTGCACGTTTTCTAAATAAATTGTTCGAAATATTGCCAGGTGGCAACTTTATTTAATATGGGGCCGAATTGGCAAAATTACGAAAATGATGCCGAATTGGCAAAGTCACGAAAATGATGCCGAATTGATGAATTAATAATTAACTTATTTTAATACAATAGAGTATATTGCTTAGCAGATGTTAGCAATATTACTTTCCTTACATACATAATGTAAAAGGAAAGTATTATGACGGGGTCGAAAATTCGAATTCGGGTTTAGACGGGAGAGCACGTTTCAAGCATCCCTGATCACGAATCAAACATTTTTGAGGTGATGTCTGTATGCGTGTGTGTCAGTAAGTCTGTGGAGACGATATCTCACGAACGAATGGAGCGATTTGAATGAAATTTGGTACAAAAATCACAATCCGTGAATACTGGAAGCCTATTGCTTTTAAACGTAATCGAATGTTCAGAACCCCCTAAATTTTCGAGTGAAATTTTGAAAAAATCATCAAAAAATCCAAACCTTAGCAGAATAAAATTGGCCAAAAATTTCGCAGAATATTGCCAACTTGGCTGCGTTTTGAAATGTTGCCAATTTAACGAAAATCTCGCCAATTGGATAAAAATGACGCTAAATCAATGAAAATGACAACTAATTGTTGAAAATTCAATATCTTGGAAAGAATATAAGTATCTACTATAAGAAAAACCTATTTTTTTACTGTAAAAGTGGTAAATTCATTGCGTTATATAAGGAAAGTCATGTGTTACCCACATCGGATTTTTTTTAATTGTCAAATTGTGCTTGCGCGATATATAACCAAAACAAATTGGGTACTTTAAAATGATTTTAAATGTTGCCATCCAGGAAAGCGCCCAACATCAGTGTTAAAACATTGTTAAAACACCAAAGTTAAAACATCATTGTTAAAACATCAACCACTGCACAATGTTAAAACAGTGTGCCGTGGACTTTTTCATCCCTATATCCAGTTGAAAGAAATAAAGTACTCGCATTATGTAGGGATAATTATGTGCTGCCACATCAATTTTTTTTTTTACTATTTGAGTCATTTTCTATAAACGGCAGTTTTACAAGTCTCAGGTGTTTTAATAAAAGTTTGCATGACTTGGGACTGATTTTGGGCACTGATCAGTTTTACTATATTGTAGTTCTTATTTGTCATCCATCAGCTAAAAAAGCAATTTATATTTTTAATACATTAAAAATTTTGTTTTTTTAATTAAATGTCATTCCCCTGTATGACCCAACAGCCAGATAATAAAATCACAACTTCATTTACAAGCCTTCATTTTCTAGTTTCCTTTTAATTTGGTGTTTATTATTAAATTAGACAATTTAAAATACAAACAGTCATAAAAAATCCACTATGCATTAGAGCAATATTTTAAATTAATTTTTTACAACTGTCCCCTAGCTTTTTTTTGTCATTCACCTCTCTTTAAAATTTAACACCTCTTTCTGTACATAGATGACAATAAAATATAATTAAAGTATTATTCTTTTTTACTAACGTTCATATTCACCATTTCAAGAGTTCGACTCTATTCTAGCTATCATTCTGTGCAGGGAAATATTATAAAACTGAACAATTTGGGGTATTTTTATTCCTTGTCATTCACCTGTCTTTAATTATTCTCAGAATAAAAAAGTAAATAATTTATTTTAGCATACATGTGTGCCTAGTTAGTGTAGCAAACTGGATATGAAGTTAGGCTTAAATGCAAATAAAACTCATATACTCAGAAAGAAAAATCACATGATTTGTCATTCCCCTGTCTTCTTGGTAACCAAGGGAATGACAGAACAGGTGAATTACATTCAAACTATATTTTCTTTTTAGAAGATAAAACAAATAAGAAATTAGTTCTAAATATAAAATTGCAATTACAACAAAACAATTTTTTTTATTTTTCTAATGATATTTATATATACATACTAACAAAGCAGTTGCCTATATTAAGTGCCATTCCCCCGTCATGCTGAATTTACTTGTATTGAAAATAAAAATTTGTATTTTCTATTTAATTTCCCAAAAATGATCACTGCTACTGTTTTTTTTTTCAAACCACCCATGTTAAAATATAATGCAGAAAACAGATTGAAAAATCTAATGTGGCCAACCCATGACTTTCCCTGCCGACTCATATTCATGTTCTCTTCATTTCTTTTATAATTCATTAAATTGACTTTAACTGCACAAAATAACACTAAATTTACATTTCTAATTCATTTTTTGTTTTTATTTGGTGATTGGACATTTTTCCGAAATCGGCGTAACGAAAATGCAAGATATCTCTAATATCTTGAGAACGGTTAGTCCTAAAGTATAATGGAGTGTGTTATATTCTTTTCCTCGTCAAAAATTGCGTATAAAACAAGAATTTAATTGATACATGTGAGCATACACTACTTAGTATTTTTTTTTTTAGATTTTGGCGATTTTTTTTGCCATTTCGTAAAAAAAGGCAGGTTGTTCTTTTCCGAATCATACCAAATTCTAATCAGCATCAGAGTATCTCACAAGTAACTTATCTATCAAATTTTGTGAAAATTGGTCAATTAGTATTTTATTTAGATTGGATATATGAAATTTTTACTGTCCATTTTCGCAAAAAAAAAGGCGGGTTTTGCTTTTACGAATCCTACCAAAAACTAATCAGCACCAGGGTCTCACCCAAGTGACTTACCTACCAAATTTTATGAAATTCGGTCCATTAGTTTTTTAGTTAGAGTGAATACATACATTGCACAGACAGACACACACACACTAAAAATATTTTTGTTTTGTATTCTAAAGGTCTCGGAAACGTGTAGATCCGTCGAAAACTCGAGTTGCAATTTTCGGTATGATTCCAATACTTTCCCTATACATTGCCATGTATTGCAGGGAAAGTAAAAATAAAAAAAAACATATACAGTACCAAGAGAAGTGAAAAAGCTCGTTTAGAGAAAATGACCCATATATGAGCAGTAAAATCGTTGCACACTATGTGTGGCACGAACTATATTGCAAACACCATACGTGTGTTGCAAGAACCATATTATATGAACCATGCGCAAGCACTATATGTGTGTTGCAAGAACCATATTATATAAACCATGCATAATCAATATTTCATAAACTACGCGGGACCGATATTACATAAACCACATATGATCATTGTATGTGTTCTATAATGCATGCGTTCTAAATGAATGTGTTCTACAATGCATGTGGTCTATATTGCACATGTTCTATAATACACGTGTTCTTAATGCATGTGTTCTATAATGCATATGTTGTATAATGCACGTGTTCTAAGACACATGTATCTAAGCAGGTTGGCTTATGTTAGACTAATACTAGTAATATATTAAAAACTCTGTATATTCTACCAGCAGAAATATCTGGCATGTCTGGTATAATAATGAAATAAAACCAACACTGTATAAAATGAAAAATATTTTGTGACTTAAAATTGTTTACAATAAGCTTAACCATGAAAACTTAACTGGGATGTAACTTAACAGCTTTTTTTTTTTTTTTCTGCAAGAAAAAAAATCTGATATGGGCAACACATGACTTTCCTTATATAATGCAATGAATTTACTACTTTTACAGTTAAAAAAGTAGGTTTTTCTTATAATAGATGCTAATATTCTTTCCAAGATATTGAATTTTCGACAATTAGTCGTCATTTTCATTGATTTAGCGTCATTTTTATCCATTTGGCGAGATTTTCGTTAATTTGGCAACATTTCAAAAAGTCGCCAAGTTGGCGCCATTCCCCCAAATTCGTCGCCAAAATCTCGCCAAGCGTTATGCTCTAAAAATAAGTTATTCTTACAGCAGATAAATGATTACTGGCGTTCAAATACAAAAGTATTACTCAAAGTATCTTTTTTCATGAATGGAACGAGCTAAATCCACGAGAATGATGTCACTCAATTTATCGCATGGTATTACATATGAAAAGTGAACATGTTTCTCAATAGGAAATATATTGTTTTTTATTTTATATGACTTTTTGATAATTTTTTCAAAAATGTACAATATCTCTAGAACGGTTCATGTTAGCGTTCTAAATTTTATGTCAATCGTTTTCTAATGGAAAATTACATAAGAAATGTCCATTTGCGTAACTTTTATTAGTGATTTTAATTTTTTGACGATTTTTTCAAAATTTCATTCGAAAATTTAGGGAGGTTCTGAACATTCGATTGCGTGCAGAAACAATAGGCTTCCAGTGTTTACGGATTGTGATTTTTGTACCAAATTTGGTTCAAATCGGTCCATTGGTTCGTCAGTTATCGTCTCCACAGACTCACTGACACACACACACACACACACACACACACACACACACACAGACATCACTTCAAAAATGTTCGATTCGTAATCAGCGATGCTTGAAACGTGCTCTCCCGTCGAAAACTCGAATTCGAATTTTCGACCCCGTCACAATACTTTCCTTATACATTATGTATATAAAGAAAGTAATATGAAAAATCGATATCATTGGTCCAAATGGTCACAATTATAACATGTTACCCTTCATTTCGAAAAACTTTAAAAACAAATCTTTCAATTGATATCAAATTTCACAATGTACGAACTCTAAAGGGTAACTTGTCCTTCCTCCCCTCCCCCCACACACACAGGAGAGGATAATGACGTCTCAAACCCAAAACTGGTATGACAGCTATTTTTCACTACAGTGATTTAAACTGTTACATTATGCGATCACTGACCCATAAATAACCCCTGCTGTACATAATTATGTCAAATTTCGTCCTTTGCTGCCATGTTAAAAAAAATATCAAATTTCGAACAAATGTCAAAGTTTTCGATCCAATTTCAAAACATTCTGTCTAGTTCCGAGACTTTTCGTTAATAAAGCCCAGTATTAAGATTAGTAAAAATCCAATAATATGTGTGGCATCTATCCTATACACGAGAAATCGGACACAAACAGACAGATCTTAAATCCCTCTAGAAATAGTCAAAACAGGTTCAGAAATGACCTGAAACATATATTGGCATCTTTAACTCAAAATTGAAGTGTTCGTCAAAAACAATACTTTGTCTCTACTATATTCTATAGTGTGAGAAAGTAAAAATGTAAAACCGTTAAACCAATCTAGTCATTAGTGTTAGACAAAAAGAATATTTTAACTCTGTTTATTCCTGGGACAAGAGCAGGAGGAAAAATTGACCTCAAAAACATTTCTTTGATTGACTTTCTCTTATTAACAACAACTTCATCCAAATCATATATCTGAATAGATATTTAGCTTAGAAGCAATTTTAAATTTTTTACACGTTTATATTAACGCGGTACAAAATTCGAACTCCTGTTTATGAATCTCAATAAACAAGTGAAGAAAATATGTAAATCGGTTGAGGCGTTCTCTAGTTATAAGTGATCATGATAGACAGAAACAGGTTTTTAATTATCGTCATTTTGCACTTCCCTGTAGGGGGATACATACTTCGACTCGGTAGTCTCGTTGCCTGAAAAAAATTAATCCAAATCCATTCCGTAGTTCAGGAAATTTTTAAATGAAAAGCGTGTAGTGAAATTTTCTATTTAATAATAATATATTAAAAGCGTACTATATTAAACAGGACTTGCTGCAGATATTGGTTTAATAGGCGAGTTTATGCTGGTTGTAAATGGAATAACATTCATACAATAAAATAATAGCACAATAAAATATACTGTAATATAATCCTACATATATAGTCCTTATTAGTTTATACGTGAGCAAGTCCACTGAGATTAATAATGTCTTTATAATAAAAAGCATGTACTGAAATTTTCTAATTAATAGCATATTAAATGCTTACTATATTAAATAGTACTTGTTGCAGGTATTGATTTGTTATAAACGAGTTCATACTGGTTGTAAACTGAATCACATTCATACAATAGTCCATAATCCTACATATATAGTCCGTATTGGTTTGTTCGTGACCCAAGTGAGACCCATATTGTCTTTAGAACGACTTGTCTATATGATACCACTATTGACAGTATAAATAGCAGTTCACGTGAAACTATTATTAACAGTTGCAGAATTCTTAACTAGGGGTAGCGATTCTAAAATCAAAAATATCACAAGTCAAAATCGGGATCCTAAACAGCAAATAATCAACTCCTAACTGCCAATGAATGCACAGATTGCAAGAGGCCAAAACTTAAGTTTATTTACTGAATATACACACTTCTCGTTGGACATAATTTGGTAGGATTTCTACCATCGACAAGTATCTAACTACATATAAATAAACAATAAACGATTTGTGACAATTCCCATACCTAAACTCTTTATTTTCACCACCCGAGTGCAACCCATAATAAATCTGATTATTACCTCTTATAATATTGGAGACTGGTCCTCAACAAATCAGTATTCCTTAGTCTACCAGGGCACCTTTAATTCAAAATTGATAAACTTCGCATTAAACACGCTGTATATCAAGAGTCTTTAATAACAGTTTGGACAGGCAGTCCGGCAACGAATCAAAAAGCTCAATGTCATAAATATAGCATTTCGTCGTTCGTAACGTCACGGACAAGAACGGCTCTTAGAGTCATTGCCGGAACACATCAAGTTTTCGCATTATTACAGTTAAAAATTGTTTGTTAATTTTGAAGTGGCAGTATCTAAACGTAAGCAACTTGCGCAGAGATTTTAAATTACACTGTGCACACTTTACCCAGTGACGTTCAAATATATTTACTGATGTTGGTGCCGTAAAATGACAGTTGCAGTTAACAAATTCGGTCTCGGTCTCTTATGAGACGCAGAGCTATAGCTATATATACGAAGAGCTATACCTATATATAGCTTAGAGCTAGAGCTAGATCTATATATTTTATATGCTTTTTTTTCCTGACTCACGGTAATACGCAGGTATATAATTCCTTATTCGCGTTTCATGTGACCGGAGACAGACCATTGGAAAACTCGATAAAAAGAAGAGCGTTTTCAACTACCAACGTTTCTCGGTGATCCTTCTCATCTAAATTGCTTTGAAAGTTGCCAAGGTATTTGAATTCCGTGTGACAGGAAAAGCAGAAAATGTTTTAAACTTATATTAGGTTTAAGAAATCTCTGCAGAATTTGTCATAAATAGTCATATTCTAGAGTATTTTTGTAAGATTTAAAAAGTTGTTAATATTGTAAAATGTTTGCAGCACTGATAAAATTTACACTAAAAAATTCTATTGAAATATTGTAAAAAATTTAGTAAACATACTATCAGCTATTTAAAAATGTACGGTAAAGTATACTGGAAAAATTACAAACATTTTTATAACATTTACAGTATAAAACGCAGCAAAATGTGTAGTAGAATTTTGCAGATATACTGTAAAATTTGCAGTATAAAAAACTATAAAAATACAGTAAAATGTGCAATAGAAAAGTACTGTAAAGCGTACAGTATAAAGCAATGTAAAAAATACAGTAATTTTTTATAAAACTATTTACAGTATAAAACGCTGTAAAAATACAACAAAATCTGATGTGGGCAACACGTGACTTTCCTTATATAATGCAATGAATTTACTACTTTTACAGTTAAAAGAAATGTTATTCTTATAGTAGATACTTATATTCTTTCCAAGATATTAAATTTTCTTCAATGAGTCGTCATTTTCCTTGATTTAGCGTCATTTTTATCAATTTGGCGAGATTTTTTTTAATTTGGCAACAATTAAAAATGTCTCCAAGTTGGTGACATTCCGCCAAATTCGTCGCCAAAATCTCGCCAAGCGTTATGGACGGAGAAATAAGTTTTTCTTAAAGCAGATATATGACTATTGGCGTTCAAATACAAAAGTATTACTCAAAGTATATTTTTTCATGAATGGAACGAGCTAGATTCACGAAAATGATGTCACCCAATTTATCGCATGGTATTACATATGAAAAGTGAACATGTTTCTCAATAGGAAATATTTTTTTTTATTTTATATAACTTTTTGATAATTTTTTTGAAAAATGTGCAATATCTCGAGAACAGTTCATGTTAGCGTTCTAAAATTTATGTCAATCGTTTTCTAGTGAAAAATTACATAAGAAATATCTATTTGCGTAACATTATTAGCAGTTTTGATTTTTTGACGATTTTTTCAAAATTTCACTGGAAAATTTAGGGGAGTTCTGAACATTCGATTGCGTATAAAAACAGTAGACTTCCAGTGTTTATGGATTGTGATTTTTGTACCAAATTTTGTTCGAATCGGTTCATTCGTTCGTCAGTTATCGTCTCCACAGACTCACTGACACACACACACACACACACACACACACACACGCACACACACACATACTTTCACACACACACACACATACTTTCACACACACACACACACATACATACTTTCACACACACACACACACACACACAGACATCACTTCAAAAATGTTTGATTCGTGATCAGGGATGCTTGAAACGTGCTCTCCCGTCGAAAACTCGAATTCGAATTTTCGACCCCGTCACAATATTTTCCTTGTACATTATATATATAAGGAAAGTAAAAAGGTGCAGTAAAATGTTACAAGAGTACAGCAACAAATATAGTATAAAGAACTGTTAAAAATTACAATTATTGTAAAATTTACAACATAAAACGCTGTAAAAAATACAGCAAAAAGTGTAGTAGAATTTTACAGTAGTGGTGTAAAATTTACAATAAAAAGTCCTGGCGCCCGGATTGCCAAGAGATTTTACTGCAAAATTAACAGTGCTTTTTATTCTACAGTGTATGTAAAAAAAAATGTCCAGGCCGAACACGTCCATATGTATGGAACGTGCTTTAAATATCGATCACCAAATGCTTGATCCTCTCCCACTTGATGAATCCACCCTTTTCCTGGGAAGCTCTTGATGGGTCCTTCAAACCGAAGCTCGTTACAGGCTGTTAGTCAGCAGGAAAATCACAGGATAAAATTACAAATTAAGGAAATGATAACTAACAGGTTATTGAGACCTCACACGGTGTACGAATCATCCTTCATAAAATCAATAATAACGTATACAAGTTAACTAACATACTTAAATAAATTCTACTCACTATGGATCCATAATATTTCTTTCCATATAGATCGTACATTTCAGATCTGCTAGTAATTTTGAATCCATTTTTGGATCCATTGAAGTTTTGTTGCTACTTAACATGGATCCATCCATAATATAATTTGCCATATAGATTTTACATTTCAGATCTGCTAGTAATTTTGGATCCATTTTTGGATCCATTAAAGTTTTGTTGCTAATTAACATGGATCCAAAATATGATTTTCCATATGGATTGTACATTTCAGATCCGCTAGTAATTTTGGATCCATTTTTGGATTCATTAAAGTTTTGTTGCTACTTAACATGGATCCATAACATAATTTTCCATATGGATTGCACATTTCAGATCGCTGGAACTGACATATATTGTTGTGAAGTTTTGTTACTTTTTAACACTTTACAACAAAGTTGAAATGTGTTTATGACTTTGTTCATTCTGTCTGTCTGTCTGTCTGTTTGTCTGTCTGTCCGTTATCACGATAACTGCCGTAAAAATGATTTAATCAAAGTGAAATTTTAGTATGTTGTTCAGACGGTCTGTAGGACCTATGGGAATATAAATGAATAATATCACCCAATTAGTTTTAGATTGAACCCGGATTGAAAAAATGAAATACATTGAACCCTATGGGATCTAATTTTTCAAACATTTTTTAAGCGGATTTAAAATTCACAAATTGCTTCGAGAATTTCAGGTAATATTCAAATTATTCCATAAAACATATAAAAAAAAATTCAGCAAAATATATTCAGTAGTTTTTTAAATAAAAATTAAAATAATAATTACACCTCTTATATGAAGCGATCACCTTACCATGATATGAAAAGATCACGTGACCCACTTCAAAATGAAATATGGCATCCATCTTGTCTCAAAATCATGATTTTTAAAGTTCTTTTTAATTCATATTGAGTGTTGTATCCGTCCTAAAACCAATTTATTTTTGCTTAAATTCTGTGCATCTATATACTGAAACAACGCAATTACAAAATATTTGAGTTTAAATGATCATCCAAATTTGATTATTTCTACAACGAAGCCTATTTTTCACTAATGTAAAATGTAAACAGCAAAACATGTAGGATGAGTTGTAAAAGAATTGCTGTATTTCTTTAACGCAAAATTATTTAGCCCATGGAGTCTGCATAGCTGATATGAATGAAATATTCATTGATTTTCCAGAGACAAGGACGATTTTTTTCGATGAAGTTTTAAGCATAGAGTTTAATTACTTGTAGCTCCATGGTCTTAAGTAAAAGAAGTTTTAAATAAAAGAAACTTTAAATAAAAGAAGTTTTTAATAAAATAAATTATTTTAGTACTGTGATGAATGAAATGAATGGGAAAATGTTATGAATGAAATGCTGCTTTTATAGAGAGAGCCAGGCGTGTTATTTTTTCTATGACGTCATTTGAATGAATTTCAGTTGTTCTCGATGAAGTTTTCAAATATAATAAATTATTGTAGTATTATGATAATTTTAAAAATATTACCGAGGAATGTATCGAATATTAGAGATGTTAAAACCAGGCAATTTATATTTCAATACCGTCATTTGAATGAAGTTCATTTTTTTCGATGAAGGTTTAAGTATTCAAATATAATAAATTAATGTAGTATTGTGATAAGTTTTAAAATATTACCGAGGAATGTATTGCATTTTAGAGATGCTTAAATAAAATTGCATTGAAGTTGGAAAGTGTTTCATAATCAATGCTTTAAGCATGATTGATCTTTCTTGTTTTTCCTAAGCCATATTTTTACATGATCAGATATTAATTTAATGACAAAATATGGTAAGCCTGTCAAAGTCAAGGAAACTAAAACTCTTCAAGAAAAAATTTAATGTGGCCAGCACATGACTTCCCCTATATAATGGAATGAATTAACTTTTTCGCAGTAAAAAAAGTGATACATAAGTTCCACTGCACAAAGTTTATAAGGTATTATAATTGTACATTGGGCGCTTTTTCGGATGACAACATGTAAAACTAGTTCTTAGTACTGAAATAACTTATATTTCATGCAACACTAAATTGATAAATATCAATAGTGATAGTATCCGCAATAAGCAATACAGCCCTGAATTGCAATATTTCATTAATTAATTCATCAATTTGGCGTTATTTTCGTTAATTTAGCTTTAATTTTGCAATTTTGACGATATATGTGTCAATCTGAGGCTACATATTGATATGTTGTGTATATTTCCCCAACTGAGTCGCCAAATATGTCAAATGCATCGCCAAGCGTTACAGACAGGCGGAGAGAAGAACATTTGTTATACATAAATGACCATTGGCAAATTGTTGGGCGTCTAAATACAAAACTATTACCAAAAGTATCTTCTGTTGTGAATGAAACGAACTAGATCTACGAGAATTATTTGGATAAATCTGTCGTATAATGTTACATATAAAACGTGAACATATTTCACCATAATGAATAGTACTTTTTAAATTTTATGTAAATTTTTTATTAATTTATTTCAAAAACGTGCCATATTCCGAGAACGGTTCATACAAACATTCTAAAGTTTATGTTAAACTTTTTATAATGAAACAAGAAAGAGATCAACATTTGCGTAACATTGTTTTGATTTTGAATGATTTTTTCAAAGTTTGATTCAAAAATTTGGGAGGTGCGTTCCGAACATTCGAATACGTTTAAAATCAATAGAGTTCCAGTATTGGCCGATAGTAATATTTGTACCCAATTTCGTTCGAAACGCTCCTTTCGTTCGTGAGATATCGCATGCGCACGCACACACACACACACACACACACACACACACACACACACACACGCGCGCACACACACGCACACACACACACACACATACACACATACATATACACACATAGATACACATAGACATAGATTTCGAGTCTCGTTCGATTCGAGTTCAGAGATGTTTAAAACGTGCTCTTCCGTACGAATTTTCGACGGAAGAGCACGTTTTGAGCATCTCTGAACTCGAATTGAACGAGACTCGAAATCGATGTCTATGTGTATCTATATGTGTATAGTGTGTGTGTGTGTGTATGTATGTGCGTGTGTGTGTGTGTATGTATGTGCGTGTGTGTGTGTGTGTGTTTATGTATGTGTATGTATGTGTGTGTGTGTGTGTGTGTGTGTGTGTCCACAAGTCTATGGAAGAGATATCTCATGAAGGAAAGGAGCGCAAGAAACGAAATAAGCAATATAGCCTTAAATTACAACATTTTATTAATTAATTCATCAATTTGGCGTTATTTTCGTTAATTTAGCTTCAATTTTGCAATTTTAACGATGCATTTGTCAATATGAAGATACATATTGCCATTTTGGGGTATTTCCCCAATTGAGTCGCCAAATCGAACGAAATTGGATGCAAATATTACTATCGGCAAATACTGCAACCAAATATTACTATGCAGCAAATACTATTGATTTTAAATGAAATCGAATGTACGTATGATTCCCAAATTTTCAAATGCAATTTTGAAAAAATCATTAAGAAATCGATGACGCAAACTTCTAACGCTACTCTAGTATCAACCATTCTCGAGATATTGCACGTCTTTCTAATAAATTAATAAAAAAATTACAAAAACTTCTAAATGTAATATCTGCTGTAAACTATGTTCACTTTTCATATGTAATATTATGCAATACATTATTCAATACAACATTATTCTCGAGGAACTAGTTCATTCCACTCACGAGAGAAGATTATTTGGGTAATAGTTTTGTATTTTGACAACCAACAATTCTTAAATAGTCATTTATAAGAAAAGCTCTTCTTTCCATTTATCTGTAACACTTGGCGATAAATTTGACGAACCTGAAACAATTTTAATAAATTATTGGAAGAAAATTCAACGTTATGAAATGGTGCCGTGGATCTTGTGTGGTCTTGTGAGGGCGCTAACTTGATCATATTTCGCCCCCGATTGACGAAAATTTCGCCAAAATTGTAAAAATGACACCAAATGAATGAATTAATTATTAAAATATTTTAATATATATATATATATATATATATGTGTGTGTGTGTGTGTGTGTGTGTGTGTGTGTGTGTGTGTGTGTGTGTGTGTGAACTATATTACTTATTGAGAATGCTATCAATATTAATAATTATCAGTTTAGAGTTGCGTAAAATATAAATTAATTGGGTACTTTGAAATAATTTTACATGTTATCAACAGGAAAAGCGCCAAATGCAAAGTTCAACGTCGAAAACATTGAAGCGTGGATCTTATACATAATATTTTCACTGTAAAATAAGTAAATCCATTGCATTATATAGGGAAAGTCATCTGCTCCCCACATCAGATTTTTTTTTCTATATCACCGGGTGACTTTTAGAGGCTCTGTAAATTCAAAAACATGTTAAATAGCAATCATATAGATGCAAATGAATGAATTGAAATTACGATAGATAAGTATGGTACTATTCAAATAAAATATTCTTTCAAAGTTCAAATTAAGTTAAGCTGGTAAACAATCTCCTTAAGTTCTAATCATCTTAAATTCCAAAACAAAGCGAAAATTTCTTCATTATGGAGAAATAATTTATCGCCTGAATGTTCATTAAAGAGATTAATTGTTTCTGGCAGCCTCTGGGGGGGAAAAAACCGAGATTCATATTTCCAAGGAACTTTTTAGTACTTTAATTATTTTCCAGATAAAAACGCTAACACTGAATTCTGAGCTGAACCAAGTAATGTAACTTTTTGTCCAGTCTTTTACCACACATTCTGAAACAGCCTCATATTTTCTCGTTTATTAAGAGTTTTTACCTAGTTAAATTAAACTTCAATGCACTAGCATTTAGAGTAATGAATAGCCTATAATTCAAAGTGTTTGCTACTGGCTGTACCTGTAGAAAGAAATAGGATGTGGCCAGCGCACGATTTTCGCTGCAGACTCAAATTAATTTTATCTTTCATAATACATTCAAGCGAGTTTAATTTCTCAAAATGACACAGATATTTATTTGATATCACATCGAATATGCAGGTATAATACTTCGTTTTTACTTTCCCTGCAATACGTGGTAATGTATAGGGAAAGTATTGGAATCATGTCGAAAATCGCAACTCGAGTTTTCGACTGATCTGCACGTTTTGATATCTCTAGAATACGAAAAACCATAACGTCTGTGTGTGTGTCTGTCTGTGCAATGTGTGTATCCACTTTAACTAAAAAACTAATTGACCGACTTTCATAAAATTTGATAGGTAACTCCCTTCTAGGTGACTCTGGTGCTGATTAGATTTTGGTACTATTCGAGATAACAGAACCTTCCTTTTTTTACGAAATGGTCCGCAAAAATTTCCTGTATTCACTCTAGATGAAAAACTAATAGACCAAATTTTACAAAATTTAGTTGATAAGTTACTTCTGGGGTATCCTGATGCTGACTAGATTTTAGTACGATTCGGAAAAAAATAACCTCCCTTTGTTTGGGAAGTAACACGCGAAAATCGTCAAAATCTAAAATAAAAGACTACGTATGTTCAAATATATCAGTTAAATGCAATGCCCACTCAATAAGTCTCCGATCTAACTAAGAAAAACAATTTTTTTTTAGAAATTCGACTTTATTTATCTACATACTCTCCTTCAAAAGTGATACATTCATTCCAACGCTCCTCTAACTTTTCGATGCCTTTTTTGTAGAACGATTTGTCTTTGCTCTCAAAATAGGCCTCAGTTTCGGCAATCACTTCTTCATTTGAGCCAAATTTCTTTCCCTGTAGCATCTTTCTGATGTCTGCAAAAAGCCAGTAGTCGCTGAGGGCCAGATCTGGAGAACACGGTGGGTGAGGAAACAATTCGAAGCGTAATTCATATAATTTTACCATCGTTTTCATCGACTTGTGACACGGGGCATTGTCTTGGTGGAACAGCACTTTATTCTTTTGCATGTGAGGCCGTTTTTTCTTGATTTCTACCCTCAATCAATCCAATAATGCCATGTAATATTCGCTATTGATAGTTTTACCTTTCTCAAGATAGTCGATGAACAATATACCGTGCGCATCCTAAAATATGGATGCCATAACATTGCCAGCTGACTTTTGGGTTTTGGGTCGCTTTGAATGACTTTCACCGGTTGCTGTCCACTCAGCTGACGATCTTTTTGATTCAGGTGTGTAGTAATGGATCCATGTTTCATCCATTGTCACATACCGACGCAAGAAATCCTTCTTATCTCGCTTGAACAGCTCCAAACAGCGCTCTGAATCGTCGACGCGTTGTTGTTTTTGGTCCGGTGTGAGCAAACGCGGCACCCACTTCGAAAGCAACTTACGCATGCTCAAATTTTCGTGTAAAATTGTAAACACACTACCTTCTGATATCTTTAAGGTGTCAGCTATCTCATGCAACTTCACTTTACGGTTTTTCAAAACTATTTTGTGGACTTTTTTTATGCTTTCCGGAACAACTGCCGATTTTGGGCGACCAGAGCTTTCAGCATCATCAGTGTTTGTACGACCGCTTTTAAATTCAACATATCAGTCAATAATAATTGATTTCCTTGGTGCAGAGTTTCCATAACACTTATCAAGCCACTGTTTGGCTTCAACAGAATTTTTCTCTATCAAAAAACAATGTTTAATCAACACACGAAATTATTTTTATCCATTGTTTTGAAAATTACAAAACTGGGGTCATTAAAACCACTGTAACCTATAAACTAATTGTCAGAATGTCATGAAATTTTGACACGTGTCGTTTGAAGGTTGGTGCTATCCAGAAATCATATGGGTCTGTCAACAGTGTTGCCATATGTGTGTGAGACCGGAGACTTATTGAGTGAAGTGTTACTTGTTTTATACGTTATTTTTGATAATGAAAAGAATAAGATCAACCCCATTATACTAGGCCTAGTTGTTCTGGAGATATTTATTTTTTTCACATTTTTGCTATGCCACCTTAAAAAATAAGTCCAAATTCCGTGCAATTTAAAATAAATATGGGTGTTATTTTGTGCAAATAAACTTAATTTAATGAATTAATCAAAAAATTAAGAGAATGTGAAAATGAGTCTGCCGGAAAAGTCATGTGCTGCCCACATCAGATTTTTTCTTTTATATATCACCTGAGGACTTTTAGAAGCTCTGTAAATTCAAAAATACGTTAAGTAATTATTATATACATGCAAATGAAGAAATTGAATTGATAACAGATAAACATGGTATTATTCAAATAAAATATTGGTTAAAAGTTCAAATTAAGTTAATCTGGTAAAGAATCTTCTTAAGTTCTAATCTTCTTAAATTTCAAAACAAAGCGAAAATTTCTTCATTATGGAAAAATAATTTATCGTCTGAATGTTCATTAAAGAGATTAATTGTTTCAGACAACCTTTGTGAAAAAAACGAGATTTATATTTCCAAGGAAATTTTAGTACTTTATTTATTTTCCGAATAAAAATGTTAACACAGAGTTCTGCGCTGAACCAAGTTATGTAACTTTTTGTCCAGTCTTTTACAACACATTGTAAAACAGCCTCACATTTTCTCGTTTATTAAGAGTATATACCAAGTTAAATTAAACTTCGATGTCACTGGCATTTAAAGTAACGAATATTCAACATGTTTTCCTCTCGCTGTGCCTTTAGGAAAAAGTAGGATGTGGTCAGTGAAAGATTTTCGCTACAGGCTCAAATTACTTTTCTTTTTTATAATAGATTCAAGTGACTTTAATTTCTCAAAATGGTACAGATATTTATTTGATATTTCATCGAATTTGCAATTATAATGCTTCATTTTTACTGTCCCTGCAATACATGGTAATGTATAGGGAAAGTATTGGAATCATGTCGAAAATCGCAACTCGAGTTTTCGACGGATCTACACGTTTCGAGACCTCTAGAATACGAAAAACCATTTTTAGCGTGACGTCTGTGTGTGTGTCTGTCTGTGTGTCTGTGCAATTTATGTATCCACTCTAACTCAAAAACTAATGAACCGAATTTCATAAAATTTGGTAGGTAAGTCACTTGGATGTGACCCTGGTGCTGATTAATTTTGGTACGATTCGTAAAAATAGAACCCGCCTTTTTCTTGCGAAATGGCCTGTAAAAATTTCATGTATCCGCTCTAGCTGAAATACTAATTGACCAAATTTCACAAAATTTGGTAGATAAGTTACTTGTTAGATACTCAGGTGCTGATTAGAATTTGGTACGATTTGGAAAAGAAGAACCTGCCTTTTTTACGAAATGGCCCGCAAAAATTTCATGTATCCACTCTAGCTAAAATACTAATTGACCAAATGTCACAAAATTTGGTAGATAAGTTACTTGTGGGATACTCTGGTGCTGATTAGATTTTGGTACGATTCGGAAAAGAATAGCCTGCCTTTTTTTTACGAAATGACCCGCCAAAATCGCCAAAATCTAAAAAAAAAGACTAAGTAGTGTATGCTCAAATGTATCAATTAAATTTTTGTTTTATGCGCAATTTTTGAGGAGGAAAATAATATAACACACTCCATTATACTTTAGGACTAACCGTTCTAAAGATATTTGAGATTTCTTGCATTTTTGTTACGGCGATTTCGGAAAAATGTTCAATTACCAAATAAAAAAAAAATTGAAATAAAAATGCAAATTTAGTGTTATTTTGTGCAATTAAACTCAATCTAATGAATTATTAAATAAATAAAGAAAATATGAATTTGAGTCTGCAGGGAAAGTCATGTGCTGCCCACATCAGATTTTTTCTTTCCTTGCAATACGTGGCAATGTATGAATGGTAATATGGCTTGCTGGGGTGAGTCCATTCGGGACGCTAACTGGCAGCTCACATATTTTAACTCTGACTTTGATATTCAATATTTCTTAAACTACAGTATATATTGAAAAACGGTTTGTTTCGGTGTGTTTCGCAAAAGTTTTTCTACAAGAGTACCAAATTTAAATTTTTGCATGCTATAATTTTTGCGGCACACAACAGAAGAACTCGAGGAACGATAAATTTGTCAAACAGCGACAGTGACGTCAGCCACTTTTTAACACTTTTCAACGAAGTTGAAAGGTGTTTATGGCTTTGTTCATTCTGTCTGTCTGTCCGTTGGCACGATAACTGCCGTTAAAATGGTTTTATGAAAATGAAATTCTGTTATGTTGTTGAAGCGGTCTGTGGGACAAATGGGAATGTAAATGAATCATATCACCCAATAAACAGGGTGTCCCAAAAAGATTGAAAAGCTCTTTAATTCTTTACCTGTTGGAGATAAGTGGGCAAATTGCAAAAATGTTGAAAGTAAGATAGGCAATAAAACTACGTTATTAAAATAGTCCTCCCATTAATTTTCAAAAAGTTACACTTTTTAAATTTTTATACGACTCCCTTAGACAAATTAGGTCAATCAGAAAATTTTTAATTTCTAATTTAATTATTATTTTAATTATTATATTTTGTTATTATTATTATTATTATTATTATAATTATTATTACTTTATTGTTAATATTATTATTTTTATAATTATTGCTATTTTATTATTATTAATATTATTACTATTATTATTATTATTATTATTATTATTATTATTACTCTTTTATTACTATTATTATTATTATTATTATTATTATTGTTATTTATAATATTTTTATTAATATTAGTATTATTATTTTTAATATTATTATTATTATTTTTATTGTTATCAATATTATCAATATTATCAGTTACTATCAACATTACCATTCATTTTTTACTATTATTATTATTATTTCTATTATTATCAATAATACTATTATTATTTTATTATTATTATTATTATTATTATTATTTTATTAATATTTTATTATTATTATTATTATTATTATTTTACTATTAATATATTGCTATTATTATTAATATTAATAATATTTTGCTATTATAATTTTATCATTATTATTATTATTATTATTATTATTATTATTATAACTATTATAATACTATTATTATTATTATTATTATTAATATTATTATTATTATTATTATTATTATTATTATCCTTATTATTATTTTATTTTTACTATTAGTATCATTGTTTTATTATTATTATTATTATTATTATCATTATTATTACATTATTATTATTATTTTATTATTATTATTATTTTATTGGTATTCTTCTTATTGTTATTCTTATTATTAGTAGTAGTAGTAGTATCATTAATTGTATTTGTATTTGTCATTGTCGATTGCATAGGCTATACATTCCATGGTGACAAGCACATAATATGCGGCAAACAAGTACATGGTTGCTGTTGTATACAATGGGAGTGTATAGAATAATCCTATTGATTTCCAGCGATGTATAGTAATAAGATAGCCCTAATTTGGTTTTTGTGTTCTCACATAATGATCCACTAATTTTTCTCGGGAAAGCTTAGTTATTATTGCTTTTTCTTTATGTCCAATACATGACTTTCCGTATATATTAACCTATTTCAAAATTCCCACAAATTCGAAATAGTTTAATATATAGGGAAAATCATGTATTGGACATAAAGAAATGGCTATAACACCCTCTGTGTTTTCCTAGAGGTAGAGGACATTATCAGAATTCTACAAATAAAGATATTCTCTTATACTCTTTTTTGAATTATTAATAATATGTTGCTTTCGAGCTGTTTTTTCAGTTCTCTGAGTTTATTGACTAAATATCCAATGTTTATTGTTTTATAGTGTTCTTTCCTTTTCCTCCTGTTGAAAATGATAAATGTACCTGCCTATTTTATTTTCTTGTAGTTTTGGCAACTGTGTTTTAGGACGGAAATTCTCTATCACTGATCTTGGTGTTATTTATACTTCTGATTTTCTTTTCTTAGCTCATATTGCTGATATATGAGCTAATTTTTTTAGAAAACTTCGTTATGTAAAGAGATAAACCCGCGGTTTTATAAATATTGACACTGTTATTGCTCTGTCAATAACTCGAGGATTGCATATGCTTCCATCATTTGAAGGTCTTCCCAGCAGATTCATATTCCAAGGTTCCAAGGCTTTTTCATTTCGGGGCACCTGTGAGAAAACTCACACATCCCCACATCGGAAATAAAAGTTCTTTGAATAGTTTTGTAGTAAAATTGATGTGATGCATTCCTTTTGGATGGATGGATGGATGCTTGAAAGAGTTAGCAGTCATGCTGGCTTAGACTAAGATTCATATTAAATTTTTAAAATATTTATTTTATAAAAAAAACTGGTACGTATGTAATACTTTATCTACAACCTTACTTCGAAATGCATTTAATGTTAAAAGCTCAAAAACAGAAAGGATTGCATTATGTTTTCTTTAGTCAATGAAATATTCCATAACAAAATGTATTGTATTCCTGTCTTAAATGAGATTGGATGGTTTCATGTTCCTCAGTACTCTACTAGGATTACTAGTTTATTTGCTGAAAGGAATATTGATACTAATATTGGATGTTACTGTGTCGTTAATAACTTTTACAACAACTTTCCTGATAGTCTTGATGTTTTCACTCATCTGTTGGTGCTTTTAAGATCATTTGTTGTGAGTATTTTACTGTAAATCTTTTGTATTTCATGTATTTCGTTAATATTTTAATGCAAATATTTTATATTTTATTTCGCAAACTGTTATCGGGAATTTATCCTGTAATTTGCCTTCTTTTTAATAGATAAATATTTTCAAAAAGCAACAAAAATATTTTTCAGACGTCAACAGTTTTCGAAACTAGAAGCCTGATGTGATTATTTTATGTAATACATAGATCAGTGACAATCGATGGGGGGGGGGGGATGTTCCATAGGAATTTCAAATAGCATGAGCGTGAACAACCCCTTTATTTGGTTTCAGCATTCTGTGTACATATGGTTGCCAGTAAATAACACCAATACAGCTTCACAATCGCTGTGTTTTATTGAATAACCAGCATTATGTAGTCCGGTATGTTTTATATACAGGACGACGATATAGATGACAGAATTGTTTGACGTCATATTTTCTCAAAAATAAATTTTTTGATGTGAGATATCTTAAAGCGCAAGATAAGGAGTAAAGTATCGAAGAAATGTGACGGAGATGAGACAGAAATATGGAACGAAAGTGACATCATATTGATACAAATATGTAACAGAGAAAAATTGTTATAATTTGAAGGTTCGCTTGACATTGGAATCAAATTCAGTGGCCCTAGAGACAAGTTTGGCGACACATCGCTAACTTGGCGACTTTGGGCGAGTTCTGAGTATATAAAAATAACTTAGAGATATTTTAATATTTTGAACATTTGTTTAAAAAAAATGTTTTTATCCAAGCAAATTTTTGCTTCACTTTACTTACTTTTACTCAAAATATCTTCAAAACTGTAAGACATAAATATAAACAATAAGCGGCAAAAATATTCAGTAGGAAATCTAGTTTTTAGAGTAATGCTTTGTTTTCACAAAGCTCTTATACTTGAGTGACCGTCTCGTCAAATTGAAAACGACTGAAAATGTTCCGTTTTTCAAGCTTGTAATGTTCATACGTATCACAAAAACGATGAATGATAACTATAAACTATAAGAAGTAAGTCGTAGTAATTTAAAAGCCCTACAAGAATATATATTGGATCGAAGTCTCAGTTTTTGAACTATAGTGGTTAAGATTTCGATTTTTTTAATATTTAAACCAGTTAAAGTTTTCCAATGGGAAAACTAATTAATATTCACAATATCACGAGTATTGGAGCTCAATGTGTTTCCTCTTTAGTGAAATATTGGTGAGCAAGTACGAGATATTTTCTTCTGTTTAAAAGAAATTAGGAAGTGAAGTGAACTTCGATATTCTAAATATGTTTAATGATTGATGAAGTTTGAAGAGAAGAATTAGACGTATAAAATTTAAGTACACATTAATGTGTCGTATCGGGTTGTTATGGGGGGAGGAGATCTAACTGTACATAATGACATGTAACAAACAAAAATAAATTCGAACTTTTTTTAAGAAGTAAGTATTCATTTTCATTGTACAACATAATTTTAGTTCAGCTGTTTTTTATATTCACGACGAAGCTTATGAAATGCAGTCATCGCATTAATACATAATGCTACAAAATGTGCTTGTGAAATATCCTTGGTGAAATCAGTTTTGTGCAAGTATGTAATAATTTGTAACGATTTTGTGTAACAACGATGTAATAACGATTGTATAATAACGATTTTGTGTAACAATTCTTTGTGCAATTTTTGCGTATAGATAACTAGATTTTGTACATACTCTATATAAAAATAATTGAAAAATGTTCCTTATATTTGCTAATCTGTATGTTGCGTTTATCCGTCACTCCCTTAGTCCCAACCCCTAACGGATTAACTTGTTTCTACTGTACAATACTTTTCATCTATAATAATAAAGGAAGAATCAGTCTGTCTGTCTGTCTGTAGGTTTGCCTGTGTCGTCTGTAACGAAATATCTAAACTTAGTAAGGACATGAAATTTAGTACCCAGGTATTTCAGTACCTGGGTACCAAATCGTACCATCGGTACGATACGCCTCAGCGACATTTTTTAAAAATTCAAATTAGTTTTCAAATTAATTTCATTTAAGTCGAAAATACTTCCCTTTCACAGCAGATTTGTGCCGTTTTTACTTGACTCTGCGCATATGACTTGGCTCTACGCATAGGACTTGGCTATACGCATATGACTTGTCTCTGCGCATATGACTTGGTTCTACGCATATGACGACATGGGAATTAGGAACTCGCTCATTTTGTTCTCGGGCTCACCAGAGGGATCGAACTTGTTAACTGAGACTGTCATCTTACTCCACCGATGTCACTGGATTCTGTGCGCACAGCACAATTTAAAGTTTTTGGACAAATTGCTTACCCCTGAATATTGCCACTTCAAAATTAACAAATAATTTTTAACTGTAATAATGGGAAAACTTTTTTGTGATTTGGCAACTCCTCTCAAATTTTACTCTGGACCGTGACATGCCAAATGTCGAAACTTAATTCCCATGACGTCAAGCTAACAATGTTTTTTATTGGTTGCCGGGCTGACCTTATATTAAAGAACTTTGTTTATCATGTTATTCACATCAAATGAAACGTCTATGGGGATCTGACTAGATCCAAGAAGATGACATCGACAAATATGCCGCATAATATTGCATTATATATGGAAGGTGAACTTACTTAATGGATAGTACTTACTACTTCTAAAACTTCACGCAATTTATTTAATACATTTATTTGAAAAACGGACAAATATCTTGAGAACGGTTTATGCTAGCGTCCCAAAGTTTGTATCATTCGTTTTCTAATGAAAAATTACATATATGATTGTTTATTTAACATTATTGAAGGTTCTAACTTTTTAATGACTGTTTTCAAAAGTTCATTCGAAAATTGAAGCGTCTTTCGAACACATTCGATTACGTTTAAACTGAATAAGGTTCCAGTAATAAACGATTGTACTAATCGTAACAAATTATTTACAAAACATTCCAGTCATTCGTTAGGATATGGCGTCCACAGACTATTGGACTCATTAGCATGCATACACATCAACAGACATTAAGCACACAGACATTAACTCAACGTTCGATTCGATTGCAGGAATATTCAAAACGTGTTCTTCCATCAAAAACTGAAATTTTTGACATCATTACAACACTTTCCATTGTACTATACGTATGTATGGAAAGTAATAACAACATGTTAAATTTTAAATTTAAAAAATGCAGATATATATTTAATTCATAAAACATGATACTAACTTTCCATCTTTTAACTTTATTTGGAATCATGAATAATAATCCTTTTTTTTGGGACGTAAAAAAAGGAAAAGTAACTTTTCCAGACGTCAACAGTTTTGGGAACTCAAAACTTGAGACGTGCTTGTTATACACAATATAAAGGTTAGTCGATATCGATCAGGAAGAGATATTCTGTAGAATTTTCGAACACGGATGGACAAGAAGGCAACTATTTGTATTCTAGCTTCGTGTTCTGTGTGCATACTTTTGCGAGTCAATATTGCCATTTCCGTATCCTATGCACCTTACATTAACGAATAACGCATTCGTTCCACGTATAAGTAACTTGATATGGCTGACAGGATATGTGACGTCACATATTACTTTCCCTACATACGTAGTCAGAGGCGCATCTATGATTTGTAGTCCTTTAAGCCGGGATCCAAGCGAAACATTTTCATTTCGCAAAAGACTACAACGACTAACTAATTTGCGAAATTTCGGAAGGAAAATATTTCACTTGGATCCCGGTCTAAAGGAAAATATAAAAAAATCTGATGTGGGCAGCACATGACTTTCTGTACAGACTTCATTCACAAAAGACATGAACGCCTTACTATTGTACGGGCCCAAAACGGGCAGAACCAGTAAGGTTCTGAATCCAAAAAATTAAATATGTATATCACAAAGGACAACGACATACTAAATTTAGACATTTCAACTGCTCCGGTTCGAGTCATCCCCCCTGCCCCCAAACAAAAAAAAAAGCCTGAGTACAATCTTATGGCGGGCCCGCTTATGTGCAAAATCTAAAGAATCCAGACATACCACAAAAGACAACCACATGCCAAATTAAAAGTCACGGTGAATGGTCAAACCTGAATTGTTAGAGTCTCAAAAATTTGAAATGTGGTAAATATGTGTAATGAAAACAGCAAATAGCGTCGTCTATCTGATAACTGCTGTAGCTAGGGCAGAATCAATGTGTCCATGCTCTTCCAGCTCTCAATAGAACATTGACGGGGGAAGGGACAGAAATACAGGAGGGGGGTGCTCTTCGAAGAAAAAAATAAGTCAATCATGCGCAGGATCCCGGCATGACTGACTTATTTTATTTTTTTAACATGGCTCTGCGCATTTGATGTCATGTGAATAGCAATCGATCGCATTTTCATCTCGGATTCTCAAGACAGACCGAGTTTGTTAACTGCAACTGTCATTCTACCCCCCACGGACATCACTCAATCTTTTTGGACGTCACTGGAGTGCAAGTCACTGGGGCAATATGTGCAAGATCTCCGAGCACGGTTGAAAGAGGTTGATCGTTTCACTCGTGAGAGAACAAACGCTCGAGGGTTGAATAGCTGCACAAAGCGTACGGCTGTTCAACCCTCGAGCGACGACCAGGATTTTTGCCAAAACTGCAGTACAACTGAGAAGGCCCCTACGTCACAAAAAAATAAAAAAAACAATGCCGTTTACCGAATTCAGAAATCGTCTTCAACCAAGACAGAAATCGTCCTTATCGACAGATAGGTACCATATTTTGGACCACAGTAGATTGATACTGCCCGGGGCGTGCAGTTTTAAGGAGGTGGAGGTGTTACGAACTTGTAAAATGCTCTGGAGTCTTCCTCCCCCCTCTTACCTTCGTCTCTTTCAGAGACCAGACGGAGAAAATTCCCGTACAGAAAACCTTTCCTATGACGTGAATCTGGGGTTTTCAGTTACCGAAGTTCGGAGGAGAAATGCCAAATTTAGCGATTTATCGCCAATTTGACAATTTTTTGAAGGTTCGAGAAACACCTACCTCGAAATAATCAATATTCTACGAGATATGAGAGATTTGCAGAAGTTTCTATAGAGAGTCTATAAAAGGAGTCATTACTCAGATGGACAGCAGTTGACGTGATACGAGCTACATTGAAGTGTGATTTCTGTCAATGTTTTGAGAATATTAGTTGCTGCTTTGTAAAATGAAATATGTCAATTTTTCGGTAATAGTATCCGTTATTTTGTGAAATTTGTGGAGCATTTAAGTGCTGTTTTACTGTATATGTTCCAGTTTACGGTGTGCTTGTGGATAAACGTGTTAGTTAACCAGAAATTTAGGCTCATTCTAGTATCCTTAGCGTGCACCCAGGATTCCAGAGGATACTTTGTAACAATACTTTCATGCAACTAGTGTGGTAACCAACAGTAGCGGATTTTAAAACTATGAGTGTGAGGGGGTCAAATGACTTTCGAAATTTCAAGAGGGCTGCCTCTATCTAGGGATATAATTTATTGGGCTTTCTCCCCCCCCCTCCCCTAATAAAAATATCTGACTTCACCTCTACTATACAGGGTGTCCCAAAACGTTTGACGCTGGCTTTAATTCTTTCCTTGTTGGACTGTTGGAGATAAATGGGCAATGTAAATTGCAAAAATGTTGAAAGTAAGGCCGGAAATAAGACTACGTTAATGAAATAGTTCTCCCATTAATTTTTAAAAAATTACATTCTTAAATTTTTATACGACCCCCTTTGATAAATTGGGTCGATCAAAAAAATTTTATATTTAATGCAACAAGATCATTAAAAAAACCGCATATCTGTATCTTTAAAATTGAGCGAGTTATATTTAATTGAAAATAGAACATCGTGAATGGGGACCCTATATCAAATTAAAAATGTAAATTTGTGACATATCACAAAAAAGATAAAACTGGAGATAATACATAGGATACCCAATCGCGTAGTTAGTAACACTGCTTTATATAATCTGTGTCTATGTAATGCTTTATTTAGCTGCATTTGTGATAAAAAATTTTGACACATATTAACGTATTTTTGATCTAAACAATTTCCATCGTCAATTTGTTTATGATCCCTATTTTCACTGATGAAACAGCCTTTCACGTGGTACGGAAAAGTGGCATAAGTCAATTTTTTTTCCTTTATCATAATTCAGTTAATTTTAAAGATACAGATATGCGGGGGGTTTTTTAATGACCTTGTTACATTAAAAATAAAAATTTTCTGATTGACCCAAATTGTCTAAGGGGGTCGTATAAAAATTTAAAAAGTGTAACTTTTCGAAAATGAATGGGAGGACTATTTTATTAACGTAGTCTTATTTCCTAGCATACTTTCAACATTTTTGCAATTTACATCATTTTTTTTAAAATCTACGGGAAATTCTGGTTTGTCACAGCGAAAAATTGTTGGCAAAACTCAAAGTCAAAATTGTGCCATTTTAATTTAGCAGCTGATACAAAAATTTAATTTCTGACATAAATTAAGCCATACAATGCCAATATTTAGTAACAATCGTTTATGTAAATTTTTTCAAAATCTGTCAAGTATTGTGATTTGTTACGGCAAATGATTCTTAACAAGTTGCAATGTTGTATCAGTTTCACTTAACAGTTGCTATAAAAGTTTAATCCTGAGTGCAAAGTAAACCCTTAGCGCACACCCTAGATTCCAAAGAATAAATAGTAATAAATTGGTGTCAGATGTGTGGTTTTGGGAAACTTGACAAGCGTATGGTAGTGACTAGAAAAGCGATGTAGGAACAGTTGAAAGGACAATGGCTTAAAGTCGGACAAGCCTTAATAAAAGATACGACAAAAGCCGGACAGGAAGAGATGGAAGAGAAGATTCGTACAAGACGAGAAGAAAGAAACTATGAAATTCGTAAATGACGAGATGAAAGCCGGACAAGAAGTGATGAAAGTCGGACAAGAAGCTGTGAAGGAAAAGATGAAACAAGGAATTAAAGCCTCGAAAGCCGAAATTTTTGAATAAACTAAAACTACACAAAACGAAATGAAAGCCGGACAAGAAAAGATCAAAGAAGAAGTGAAAGTGGACATGAGCGCAGTACAAGAGGATGTTCATCAGAAATTCGGCGACGTGAATGAAGCTGTTGTTGTTGTTGAGACCCAGACCGTCCGACCTGCCAGAAAGGTGTAAGATAACTGTTTGGACGACCGGGAAGTGCCACCCAATGTGAATGAAGCTGTGAAGAAGCTCAAAAAGAGATTACTGAAGGAATTATTACCAAAGGAATCGTCAGTATCATACAGATGCTGTCACTATCCAAAGCAAAATCTTCTACATTTGGACGAACTTTCGCCACAATTGTAAATCGAATGATCATCTTGCCGCCAACGTAAAGTTTTATGCCGTTTACATTTTGTTGCATTCTACTCTGCCATACGGTCCATATTTATTATTCAGCAAATATCAAAACATCTATACCAATAGAAATCGACACTAGGTAACAAATAATTAAAAACGTGAACAAATGTATCCAATGCAGTGTATTAATAGTTTTGTAAAAAGTACTCAATCTATGTACAGAAAGCAATGCTTACATGTATATCTTAGTTCTGCTCATATTCTTGTGTTGCACCCCATACGAGATTTGCTTAGTTTCTATGTTGCACCCTAATTAAAATTTCCAAACTTTAGTTCTTTTCAACCCTCACACACTTCCTATTCGAATAAAACTGTAGAAAACGGGTCGTCTTTGCTGTATATTAAGCAGCTTCATGAATTTCTGAAACTTTTTCAGATATTTCCACTTATTACACTGCTCACAACTGAAATCGCGACAGTTGTAGGAGTAGCTTTATCTAAATCAGGCAATGGACACAGCAAGGCGAGATATGCAAATGATCACAGTTTCGTTACACATAGTGACGCAATACCTTGCCGAGCAGCATAAAAGCATCGGGTCAAGGAGGAGCGATATCACAGCTGCATTGTAGTGTCATTGGTTTCAGGTTGTAAAAATCCTCCCAGTATGCTAAGCGTGCGTCGACGTACCGCATACATTCAATTGTCGTCAACGGAACGGCAACAAATCATTGTTTTATACGTGAGAGTGGAATGAGCCTTCGAAGGATCGCTAACTATTGGGTCATGGTGCAAGCACAGTTCAACGGTGTATGTTACGGTTCGTGAGAGACAACGAAATGACACGAAGATCAGGTACTGGATCTTCCAAGTGTACCCACCACGTGAAGATCGTATGCTTCTGAGAAGCGTTGCACGAGAGACGTTTATTACAGCACCCGTATTACAATGACTTTTATCTCAGACTGCGTAACGTGGTTTCGACGCAAATAATTCGAAACCGTTTGCAGGACTCCGTGGTAGACGACCTTTTCGACACATACCGTTTCAACGTCTTCACCGGTTACGTCGCCTCCAGTGGTGTCAATTAAGACGCAATGGGTCAACAGAATGGCGATCATTCTGTTCACGGATGAATCACAATTCTGTTATGGCATGCCAGAAGTCCGTACTCGCCGTATGGCGGCGCTTTCAACACCACCACCAGGAAGCTTTTTCTATCAGTCGCAACACAGCCCCCCTAAATGCTGCCATGGTTTGCGGTGGTATAGCATTTGGTGGACTAACACATATGGTTCACATTTCTGGCAGTATCACGGCACAACGATACGTCGCTGACATTGTGAGACCTGTAGTACAGCTATATCTGTCAACCAGGTCTCGACTGCTTTTTCAGCAGGATAGTGCCAGGCCACATACTGCACGGGTAATTATAAATAGTCAACAAGGTTTTGATATCCTGCCTTGGCCAGCATATTCTCCGGGTTTGTCGCCAATTGAGCATACCTGGGACATCATGGGTCACCGATTAAGAGAACTCCCAATTCCAGCAAACTATGTTCAGTTACAAGCCCAGCTATGTTCAGTTGCATGCTGTGTGGAATATCATCCCTCAGCACACCATTGACCATCTCATTGACGGCTACATATTTGAATAGAGCTCTGTGCTACTATGAGCTCTATTCAAATATGTAGCTATTATTCAAATATGTACTACTGATCTCTATTCAAATATGTAGGTATTTGCCAACAAAATTCCGAGGTCTTGCTGTTGCTAGTCTGTCTAGGATGTGAACTCGCAGCTCGAAACCTCTTCATTTGACTTTAACATTAAATATTTCCTAAACAAAATTTTAAATCAAAATATTGATTCACATCAGTGTTTTCTTCTGATATTTCTCTACAAATGTAGCAAATTTTATATTTTTATATGCTATAGATTTTGTGGTGCGTGACAGAAACTCGAGAAATGCAAAATTTGTCAAACAGTGATGGTAGTGTCAGCTACTCTTTTTTAATATAGTGAAATGTATTTTTAGGAAATATTTTATTAAAGTCTTTTTTCCATTTATTTTTGTCTTATATTATTTATAAATTTATATTTTATGCACATAATAAACTCAGTAATTACTTTTCTTTTTATTATTAATTCTTTTTTTTGTATCTAAAAGTGGCAGAAAAGTTTCCCATCTGTAAGTATGTTTAAAAAAAAATCGAATATAATTATTAATAATTTATTTTCAAAAGCATTTCAAAATTTGTTCTAGTAATATTATATTTAATAATTACTTTTTATGTGTATAATAAGCAATAAATTATTTGGAATTTTGAATAGTTTAAGAATTTTAAATTATTTTTCTTGCTATTCCTTTTGTGTAATATTTTAAATTTGTGATTTAGAAATAAAAAATTCTTGTTAACAAAATATAATTATTTTGAAACTTTTCAAAACTGTATGTATCTATAGAAAATATTAAATTGTAGCTGCTGACTGCAATATATGCTGTTTCCAATTTGTAAGTATAAGAAATGCTCATGTATAGAATTTTCATATGTTTTTTAATTTAAACCTTTTTTATAGCCATATTATGTAATATATGTTTGACTGTAGCTGTAACATAAGAATAAATACTTTAAAAAGTCAATGAACATATTCCAGCTAACATTTAATATTGAAAATAATTTTAATAATTTCCAGAAAACCCACACTTCTAGCTATATGTATATAACGAAAATCACAACATTTTTCAAGCTCTATTTTAATGTTATTTATGCATTTGTGGAAGATCGAAAAACAATCTGCAGTATTCAACACTTTTATCAGTAGTTTCTCTTTCCTTTGAAAACCGCAATTTAAATAATACTATTAGTCAGCTTTAGTAAACAGAATATAATGTGTTACCTTCCACCAGAAGAGAAGAACCACCTGGTTAATTTGACGGAAGCCCACTGGTAGGTTGCTCAGTGCACTTCAATTTATAATCGCACTTGGCATTTGGCTAAGCACAGCTACTGAACACAAAGTTTTCATAAACATCCAGATGAACAAACATGAAGTGCTTTAAGTTTGGCAATAATTTTATTTGGAAAAGGTTGTCAAAAATCTTATGAAATGTTTTTTATTATTTTATTTAGGAATTTTTATTTTTTTTCCACGACCACAGACAGATGATGATATCGACCACAGACAGAGGATGAAAGGACATCACTTTAAAAGAAGTTAAAACAGCCCAGCTTAATTACATAACACTTGGTTTCACTCTATCATATGTGATTAAGTGGATACACAGTTTAACATATTATTAATATCCCTCTTGATTATATACTATAAATATATTGATTATAAAATAATTTTAAAAATTTACATAATAAATAGTAGTAATTTATAACAATATTCATAACCCATTTCTTAGATTTATTATGTATATATTTTTTGGCCTGAGGTTACCAAGTTTGGCAATTTATTACTTGTATTCCCATGTCTTTCAACTCTGAAATTAGTGCGTCAGCTATTATGTAGTTAACCGCAGATTGCTATGCAATAAAATAGGTATGTTTACATTAAATCTGTTGGGTTTATTTTTGTTCCACAATACTCTTTGCATACAAATGGGATATGCAAAAATCTATTGAACAATTAAGTGGGGCCGTCTGTACTTTTAAAATTAAACCTTTTTCAGCCATGCTATGTAATATATGCTACGTAATATAAGAATATAATAGTTATAAAATCCAATAGACATATTATTTTTGTCTAAATATAAATATTTAAGAATTTCAAACTTTTCCAATAAATCCACATCTTTACCTGCATGCACAAGATTATTTTGAGTTAAGTTATGTTACTGTGCAAATGGTATTTGGCATATTTAAGAAAGCAAACGATTTTTATAACATATATGTTAACGGATATTGATATAAACTTCATTTTATAACAAATAACTTTAGTTCTACTTCACAAGCTAATGATTTATTACACATTTATGTCAATTTAAATAAGTCTTTCGAACACAAATGACTTCTGGGATAATTCACAAAAAATGGTTCCCCAAATGCATGCAGACATTTATGCATCTTTAAATCAAACTTTTATGTAAATGATTACTGGCAGATTTCACAAAAAAATGATTTCTCATCTGTATGCACGCACATGTATGTAGTTACTCCAACTACATTTATCTGCAAATGATTTCTGACACACAAAAAATCATTTCTCACCTGTGGGCACAAGCATATGGCTATACCAACTAATCTTTTTGTGTAAATGATTTGACATATTTCACAAAGAAATAGTTTCTCAACTATATACACAAGTTTGTGTTGCTTCAAATCATTCATTCATGCAAATGAGTTATAATTTATTTCATATGAAAATGATTTCTCACAGGTGTGCATAGCACAAATGTTCATACAAACTTTCTTTCTTAACAAAAGATTTTAGTTATAATTCACAAGCAAATGCCTTATCCGTTTATGTCGATTTAAATTAGTATTTAGTGTAAATGACTTCTGACATATTTTACAAGAAAATGGTTTCTCAACTATTTGCTGACATTTATGAGTTATTAAGGTAGGCTTTTGTGTACAGGATTGTTGACATATTTTACAAGAAAATGGTTTCTCACCTGTATGCACACGTATATGCCAACTACCTTTACCACTATGCCAACTACCTTTATGCGCAAATGATTTTTGACAAATTTCACAAGAAAATAGTTTCTCACCTGTGTGCAGAAGTTTATGTTGATTCAAATTACACTTTTGTGAAAATGATTTTTGACATATTTCACAAGAAAATGGTTTCTCACCCCTGTGCATGACACGTATATAATTATTCCAAAAGATTTATCAATAAATGATTATTGACTTATTTCACATGAAAATGGTTTCTAACCTCTGTGCAGAAGTTTATGCCGATTCAAATTACACTTTTGTGAAAATGATTTTTGACATATTTCACAGGAAACTGGTTTCTCACCTGTGTGCACTAGCATATGGTTATTCCAATTACCTCTTTATGCAAATGATTTCTGACATATTTCACATGAAAATGGTTTCCCACCTGTGTGCATGACACGTATATGATTATTTAAAAAGGATTTATCAATAGATGCTTCTTGGCAAATTTCACATGAAAATGGTTTCTCACCTGTGTACAGAAGTTTATGCCGATTCAAATAACACCTTTGTGAAAATGATTTTCATGATATATGATTATTCGAAAATGATTTTCATGATATATGATTATTCAAAAAAGATTTATCAATAAATGATTCTTGGCTTATTTCACATGAAAATGTTTTCTCACCTCTGTGCAGAAGTTTATGTCGATTCAAATTACACTTTTTGAAAAACATTTTTGACATATTTCACAGGAAAATGGTTTTTCACCTGTGTGCATTAGCATATAGCTATTCCAACTACCTCTTTGTGCAAATGATTTCTGGCATATTTCACATGAAAATGGTTTTTCACCCATGTGCATGACACGTATATGATTACTCAAAAAGAATTTATCAATAAATGCTTCTTGGCATATTTCACATGAAAATGGCTTCTCACCTGTGTGCAGAAGTTTATGTCGATTCAAATGACACTTTTGTGAAAATGATTTTTGACATATTTCACTTGAAAGTAGTTTTTCACCTGTATGAGCACAACTTTATGTTGATTCAAATTACACTTGTTTGCAAATTATTTCTGACATATTTCGCATGAAAATGGTTTCTCGCCTGTGTGCAGAAGTTTATGTCGATTCAAATGACACTTTTGTGAAAATGATTTTTGACATATTTCACAAGAAAATGACTTCTCACCTGTGTGCACTAGCATGTGGCAGTAGAAGAGGAAGGAGAGTTCTGCGGCAAAGGAGGTATGCGAGGTATGAGGTATGAGGTAGGGCCGCCATCTTGGATTTTCGTAATCCTGGACGGGGGTGTAAAAGGGGGAAAACTAAAAAAAAGTGGGGGTAAAAATTTTGGAGAAACTTTTTGTCGGGTGGCAACGATGCCGTAATCTTGTACGAGGGGTTGAGGGGGAAATAAATTTTTGGACGAGATTTTTTCTAAGTATGGGAGAAACTATTTTTCAGGGTGGCAACACCTCCGCCTCTGCGACGAAGGAGGTATGGAACCATCAGCGCCCCCTAGCGGCGAAAAGCGGAACTATCGAGGATGGAACTTAGAAATATTTTTTGTTTCGGTTGCCATAGCAACACCTGTGGGAGATAAACTTTTTTCGGGGTGGCAACACCTCCCCCCTCTGCGACGAAGGAGGTATGAAACCATCAGCGCCCCCTAGCGGCGAAAAGGAGAATTAAAACTGGGAATTTTTCTGATTGTTGGGATTTTTTTTTTTTTCTTTTTTCTAAATGAAGTAAGTACGAAATATGCGCATTTTTTTTTTTCTTTTTTCTAAATGAATGAAAGGCGTTAATGAGGATAATGAAATAAAGTGATTAAGTATATCAAGTTCTATGTTATTGCATGCTAGGAGCGTACCAATATCCCTCCGCCAAGGACATGTTAAGGATATACCAAGGGTGTACCAAGGGGTATGCTGAAGGCATGCTAAGGTCTTTACAATACCCCTCCGCCTAAGAAAAGAGTGCTTGCCCTATATCGCGGTTACGAAGTGAACTGTAAGAATTTTATATTTTACTAACAAAATTTCGTAAATGCAAGTTTTTTTCTTATATTTTTTCGCAAATGTAAGTTTTTTACTTTTCAAAAACCACACTTGTGCTGCTTTCTCTATGGGAATTAACATAGGTTTTCACACTTGTGCTATTTTTTAACGTTTTTTCACAAAAACATACTTTTTACTAACAAAATTTCGTAAATGCAAGTTTTTTTCTTATATTTTTTCGCAAATGTAAGTTTTTTACTTTTCAAAAACCACACTTGTGCCGTTTTCTCTATGGGAATTAACATAGGTTTTCACACTTGTGCTATTTTTTAACGTTTTTTCACAAAAACATACTTTTTACTAACAAAATTTCGTAAATGCAAGTTTTTTTCTTATATTTTTTCGCAAATGTAAGTTTTTTACTTTTCAAAAACCACACTTGTGCCGTTTTCTCTATGGGAATTAACATAGGTTTTCGCACTTGTGCTATTTTTTAACGTTTTTTCACAAAAACATACTTTTTACTAACAAAATTTCGTAAATGCAAGTTTTTTTCTTATATTTTTTCGCAAATGTAAGTTTTTTACTTTTCAAAAACCACACTTGTGCCGTTTTCTCTATGGGAATTAACATAGGTTTTCGCACTTGTGCTATTTTTTAACGTTTTTTCACAAAAACATACTTTTTACTTGTAAAAATCTAGCAAAAACGTGTTTTCAAAGTAGCAGAATCGCGTGAATCGGTGTTTTAAAGTAGCAGAATCGCGTGAATTGGTGTTTTAAAGTAGTAGAATCGCGTGAATTGGTGTTTTAAAGTAGCAGAATCGCGTGAATTGGTGTTTTAAAGTAGTAGAATCGCGTGAATTGGTGTTTTAAAGTAGCAGAATCGCGTGAATTGGTGTTTTAAAGTAGCAGAATCGCGTGAATTGGTGTTTTAAAGTAGCAGAATCTCGGGAATCTCGGGAATCTCGAGAATCTCGGGAATCGCATGAATTGGGTGTATGAGAGGGGGTGTGTTTGCCCAACCGGTCTTGGAGTTTAAATTAATATGTGTGCTATTTTATGCATATGTTATTTCTTTAAACCAACATGTTTTAAAAACCGCATAGTGCATTAAATCACGATGACAGATCTACCCCTCCCCACCTCGCGTGAATGTGGATAGTTACATCGTATGGCCAGTGCGAGAAAGATGAGGATACTGCTAACAGAGTGGTACCAGGCTATAACTTGAGGCTATTTGCCGCGTTGGGCTGGGTCGACTGAACCGCTCTCGCTGCTATTGTTAACATCTGTGGTGGGGGACAGTTTTTTCCGGACTGATAGAATGCTTGTGTTGGACCATCGCGAAATGCTATTCTCAGCTGGGAGAGGCTCTTTTAAAGAAGTTCTTATTAAATTTTAACATGTTTTAAAAAGAATCTCTCATTCATTAGTGTTATGAATCACGCAAGTTAATTAAAGGATGTTAATTAAATTAATTGATTAAGTATTGAATGCCTGTATACCAGGAGCATGTTAAAGACATGTCAAGGGGTATGTCAAAGCGTACCAAGGGTGTACCAAAGTAGTATGCTAAAGACATGACAAAGTCTACACTATCCCTCTGCTATATCACGGTTACGAAGTGAACTGCGAGAATCTTGTAGGGTGGGATACTTGAAAATATCGTATGATGAGGAGTATGCCAAGAGGATCGAACATGAATTTTAAGAATGTGCCGCTTTTTGCGTTTTTTTCACAAAAAATTTTCAAAAAGTTAAAAAAACAACAAAAATGTGTGTTTTTTCAACAAGTTGAAGTTTTGGAGCTGTTGGATTTCTCTATGGGAATTAACATGGGTTTTCACACTTTTGCGAATTTTTTAGAAAAAAAATGTGGTTTTTTGCAAAAATGCGGCCAAAAATGTGTTTTTTGCAAAACGCGGAATCGGCCGATTTTTTTCAAACTGTTGGATTTCTCTATGGAAATTAACATAGGTTTTCACACTTTTGCAATTTTTTGAAAGAAAATGTGCGTTTTTGCAAAAATGCGGCCAAAAAAGCGTGTTTTTAAAGTAGCAGAATCGCGTGAATTGGGTGTATGGGAGGGGGTGTGTTTCCCCAACCATTACGGTCTTGGGGGTTTAAAAAATTTTAAAAATAAATATTTTCAATAAATATTCCCAAAAATAAATATTTTTAATAAATATTTCCAAAAATAAATATTTTTAAATAATCGTGAAAGTGTCTAAAATACTTGAGTGTTATGAATCTCACAAGTTAATGAAAGGATGATAATTAAATAAAGTCTTAGAGTTTAAATAATAGCAGATACCAATGGCTGTATGCATATGTTTTTACAAGTGTACTACTACTACCATAGGGGGTTTCTTTAAACCAACATGTTTTAATACGTGTGTTATTCTAAGAGGGAGAAACACCTAATATGGTGATACATATGACACACGCGCTCAGCACAAATCGATAGAAATAAATGGTGAGATAGTTTTTAAAGACGAGACTTTTAAATTTTTTTTTCGATAAATAAGGTATTTGAGGTTATTTAACGTGTGAATGAACGATACATACCAATAAAATGAGGAACTAGGCTAAGTTTACAAGTATGGGACTTTAAAGTTTTGATGTTTTAGGGGTAGAACTTGAATTTATAATTAAACATGATTTATACTAACTACTGCAAAGGGAGAAATGCATAGCGAAAGGGGTTATGTGTGTATATATATATATATATAATACATATAACCAACACCCACCGGTGGAATGCAGATCTAAGATAGTATGTTTAGGAGAAGACATGAGATTCTTAAGTAAATGGAGTATTGAGAGGCATTTAAAGAGATATAAACATATGATAAGGTAACATCCATAATACACACAACTAATATAGGACAGCGAAAGGAAAACTTTAGTATTGTTTAGAGACCGAACTTCAAATATGTAAGTAAATGTAGGTGTTTGGAAATTTTTAATGGGCTATGTGCAACACACATGTCCCCGATCACAGTGGTGGAAAAGTGATACCGGAGCAGTTTTTAAAGATGTGACTTTAACTTTTTTCAATTAAGTGAAGAATCTAATAAATATTAGAGGGTGCTAGCGCTTACCGAGGGTTTTATGTATAATACACATAAGCAGCATATAACATTAGGAAGGGGATATTAGAAAATTTTTTAAAGATAGGACTTTAGATTTTGGAACTAAATGAGATATCAAGAAACATTTAAAGGGGATGAAAATATCTAATGAGGCGGAATGGGGGTGTACTTACCCAAGATACCCAGCACTGAAATTATTCACTAAGATAAATTTTTTTTTAAAGTAAAGACTTTAGAAGTTTCACATAAAAGGCAATTTATACTAGTTTTTAAAGAAATGAAAACGCCCAGCGAGATGACTTAGAATGAATACAACGCCGATATATATAACAGTGAAAAGAAAACTTAAATATTGTTTAAAGACTACACTTCAAATTTCAAAGTAAATGTACATACCCGGAAACTTTTAATGGACTAGTATAATACACATACTTGATATAACAGTTAAATGACGAACTAAGAATAATTTATAAGTATGTAACTTTGGATTTTTTTAGTTAAATAGGGATTTCAGCTAATTTTTAGAGGTATAGAAAGGTATACTAAAGGGTGTACAACAAATTTTTAGAAGGGACTTAGGGAATTTGCTAGCTAAATAGGGATTTCCACTACTTTTTAAAGGGATATAAAGGCATACTAAAGGGTATATAGCAAATTTTTAGAGGGGACTTTGAGAATTTTTTAGCTAAATAGGGATTTCTACTAACTTTTAAGGAATAGAAACACGTACTGAAGAGTATAGAGCGTAATCATTACTAACACCTAGTGCTAAAATGAGGAATTAGAGTAATATTTTGGGGATGGGACTTTAGATTTTTAAGTAAATGTTATGTTTAAAAACTTTTAAAGTAGCGTAAATACCTACTAAGATGACATATGCGATACACATAGCCAATACATAGTTATTAAATAGGGAAAAGCTAAGATGGCTTTTTAGAATAACACCTAAAATTTTTTCTAACTAAGCGCAATATATCAACACTTAAAGCGGACGAATACGAAGATTCAGACGGCATGTGTGATACACATCGCGGGCACATAATAGTTAAATCTTAATTTAAGTAAGTTTTTAAGGATAGAACTCTGAATTTTTTGGGTAAATGAGATGTTTAAGAACATTTAAAGAGTCAAAAACACCTAATAAGGCGGTATGAGATGATTTCATCATCATCAGATAACAGCGAAATGGGGATACTACAAATATTTTAAAGGGAAATCCTTAAAATTTCTAAGTAAATAACCTTTAAAGGGGTGAAAAATATATAGTGAAGTTGTGTAGATAATACAGATCATCGACATTCTAAAACAGACAAGACATGTCTATACAAGATAAAAAAATGTTGTACGTTAATATAAACATACATTATTCTATGTAGCAATGTAATACATACCCCAAGATTTATATAAAGTAATTGCGAATACATTATACCAATCCCATCAGAAATCAGCTAAAATAATAAAATTATCAAGCTGAATAATATATCTAGGTACTAAAACCCCAACAAACTACATCAAATTGATAAAAATCTTAACTAAATAAAATAATAAAGCTGTAACATACTATAAAAATACTAAGTTTAATAAAATAATAGAATAAAATCATATTAAAGCAAGTACTTACATGTTCAATCCGACTCAAAATGCTACATTAGGTGTAGGCCGATGAATAATGACAGATATAACATCTCCAGCTTTACCAACTTAAACCGACATATTCCCAGAGCAACTTGAAACGCGTCTTGACAGCACGAAATCCACAGCAGAAGTGATAAAATCGATACTTCAACGACACCCCCTACACGACAAGGTCACATCAAGGTCATATCATGGTTACAGTTAAACTATGGTATAAAATAGAATCACATGTTAAAAAATAATAGATTTTAGTAAAATAATTAAAGAAAATCCCTCTGTGATTATGAATGACCTGTCTATATTTACCGTGTGTGTGTGTGTGTGTACGTGTGTGTGTGTGTGTGTGTGTGTGTGCGTGTGTGTGTGCGTGTGTGTGTGTGTGTGTGTGTGTATGTGTGTGTGTGTGTGTGTGTGTATGTGTGTGTGTGTGTGTGTGTGTGTAATTATACCTTAAAAAGCTATATATCTGTAGTATCCCAACGGATACTAATATTTGTTTTTCAAACTTAGAAAAACTTTATTTCAGTTGCACTTATTTTAAGTGTAATTAAAAAAAAGTTTTAACTAAATGTGTAAGACAAATATTAGTATCCGTTGGGATACTACAGATATATAGCTTTTTAAGGTATAATTACACACACACACACACACACACATACACACACACACACACACACACATACACACACACACACACACACACGCACACACACACGCACACACACACACACACACACACACACGTACACACACACACACACACGGTAAATATAGACAGGTCATTCATAATCACAGAGGGATTTTCTTTAATTATTTTACTAAAATCTATTATTTTTTAACATGTGATTCTATTTTATACCATAGTTTAACTGTAACCATGATATGACCTTGATGTGACCTTGTCGTGTAGGGGGTGTCGTTGAAGTATCGATTTTATCACTTCTGCTGTGGATTTCGTGCTGTCAAGACGCGTTTCAAGTTGCTCTGGGAATATGTCGGTTTAAGTTGGTAAAGCTGGAGATGTTATATCTGTCATTATTCATCGGCCTACACCTAATGTAGCATTTTGAGTCGGATTGAACATGTAAGTACTTGCTTTAATATGATTTTATTCTATTATTTTATTAAACTTAGTATTTTTATAGTATGTTACAGCTTTATTATTTTATTTAGTTAAGATTTTTATCAATTTGATGTAGTTTGTTGGGGTTTTAGTACCTAGATATATTATTCAGCTTGATAATTTTATTATTTTAGCTGATTTCTGATGGGATTGGTATAATGTATTCGCAATTACTTTATATAAATCTTGGGGTATGTATTACATTGCTACATAGAATAATGTATGTTTATATTAACGTACAACATTTTTTTATCTTGTATAGACATGTCTTGTCTGTTTTAGAATGTCGATGATCTGTATTATCTACACAACTTCACTATATATTTTTCACCCCTTTAAAGGTTATTTACTTAGAAATTTTAAGGATTTCCCTTTAAAATATTTGTAGTATCCCCATTTCGCTGTTATCTGATGATGATGAAATCATCTCATACCGCCTTATTAGGTGTTTTTGACTCTTTAAATGTTCTTAAACATCTCATTTACCCAAAAAATTCAGAGTTCTATCCTTAAAAACTTACTTAAATTAAGATTTAACTATTATGTGCCCGCGATGTGTATCACACATGCCGTCTGAATCTTCGTATTCGTCCGCTTTAAGTGTTGATATATTGCGCTTAGTTAGAAAAAATTTTAGGTGTTATTCTAAAAAGCCATCTTAGCTTTTCCCTATTTAATAACTATGTATTGGCTATGTGTATCGCATATGTCATCTTAGTAGGTATTTACGCTACTTTAAAAGTTTTTAAACATAACATTTACTTAAAAATCTAAAGTCCCATCCCCAAAATATTACTCTAATTCCTCATTTTAGCACTAGGTGTTAGTAATGATTACGCTCTATACTCTTCAGTACGTGTTTCTATTCCTTAAAAGTTAGTAGAAATCCCTATTTAGCTAAAAAATTCTCAAAGTCCCCTCTAAAAATTTGCTATATACCCTTTAGTATGCCTTTATATCCCTTTAAAAAGTAGTGGAAATCCCTATTTAGCTAGCAAATTCCCTAAGTCCCTTCTAAAAATTTGTTGTACACCCTTTAGTATACCTTTCTATACCTCTAAAAATTAGCTGAAATCCCTATTTAACTAAAAAAATCCAAAGTTACATACTTATAAATTATTCTTAGTTCGTCATTTAACTGTTATATCAAGTATGTGTATTATACTAGTCCATTAAAAGTTTCCGGGTATGTACATTTACTTTGAAATTTGAAGTGTAGTCTTTAAACAATATTTAAGTTTTCTTTTCACTGTTATATATATCGGCGTTGTATTCATTCTAAGTCATCTCGCTGGGCGTTTTCATTTCTTTAAAAACTAGTATAAATTGCCTTTTATGTGAAACTTCTAAAGTCTTTACTTTAAAAAAAAATTTATCTTAGTGAATAATTTCAGTGCTGGGTATCTTGGGTAAGTACACCCCCATTCCGCCTCATTAGATATTTTCATCCCCTTTAAATGTTTCTTGATATCTCATTTAGTTCCAAAATCTAAAGTCCTATCTTTAAAAAATTTTCTAATATCCCCTTCCTAATGTTATATGCTGCTTATGTGTATTATACATAAAACCCTCGGTAAGCGCTAGCACCCTCTAATATTTATTAGATTCTTCACTTAATTGAAAAAAGTTAAAGTCACATCTTTAAAAACTGCTCCGGTATCACTTTTCCACCACTGTGATCGGGGACATGTGTGTTGCACATAGCCCATTAAAAATTTCCAAACACCTACATTTACTTACATATTTGAAGTTCGGTCTCTAAACAATACTAAAGTTTTCCTTTCGCTGTCCTATATTAGTTGTGTGTATTATGGATGTTACCTTATCATATGTTTATATCTCTTTAAATGCCTCTCAATACTCCATTTACTTAAGAATCTCATGTCTTCTCCTAAACATACTATCTTAGATCTGCATTCCACCGGTGGGTGTTGGTTATATGTATTATATATATATATATATACACACATAACCCCTTTCGCTATGCATTTCTCCCTTTGCAGTAGTTAGTATAAATCATGTTTAATTATAAATTCAAGTTCTACCCCTAAAACATCAAAACTTTAAAGTCCCATACTTGTAAACTTAGCCTAGTTCCTCATTTTATTGGTATGTATCGTTCATTCACACGTTAAATAACCTCAAATACCTTATTTATCGAAAAAAAAATTTAAAAGTCTCGTCTTTAAAAACTATCTCACCATTTATTTCTATCGATTTGTGCTGAGCGCGTGTGTCATATGTATCACCATATTAGGTGTTTCTCCCTCTTAGAATAACACACGTATTAAAACATGTTGGTTTAAAGAAACCCCCTATGGTAGTAGTAGTACACTTGTAAAAACATATGCATACAGCCATTGGTATCTGCTATTATTTAAACTCTAAGACTTTATTTAATTATCATCCTTTCATTAACTTGTGAGATTCATAACACTCAAGTATTTTAGACACTTTCACGATTATTTAAAAATATTTATTTTTGGAAATATTTATTAAAAATATTTATTTTTGGGAATATTTATTGAAAATATTTATTTTTAAAATTTTTTAAACCCCCAAGACCGTAATGGTTGGGGAAACACACCCCCTCCCATACACCCAATTCACGCGATTCTGCTACTTTAAAAACACGCTTTTTTGGCCGCATTTTTGCAAAAACGCACATTTTCTTTCAAAAAATTGCAAAAGTGTGAAAACCTATGTTAATTTCCATAGAGAAATCCAACAGTTTGAAAAAAATCGGCCGATTCCGCGTTTTGCAAAAAACACATTTTTGGCCGCATTTTTGCAAAAAACCACATTTTTTTTCTAAAAAATTCGCAAAAGTGTGAAAACCCATGTTAATTCCCATAGAGAAATCCAACAGCTCCAAAACTTCAACTTGTTGAAAAAACACACATTTTTGTTGTTTTTTTAACTTTTTGAAAATTTTTTGTGAAAAAAACGCAAAAAGCGGCACATTCTTAAAATTCATGTTCGATCCTCTTGGCATACTCCTCATCATACGATATTTTCAAGTATCCCACCCTACAAGATTCTCGCAGTTCACTTCGTAACCGTGATATAGCAGAGGGATAGTGTAGACTTTGTCATGTCTTTAGCATACTACTTTGGTACACCCTTGGTACGCTTTGACATACCCCTTGACATGTCTTTAACATGCTCCTGGTATACAGGCATTCAATACTTAATCAATTAATTTAATTAACATCCTTTAATTAACTTGCGTGATTCATAACACTAATGAATGAGAGATTCTTTTTAAAACATGTTAAAATTTAATAAGAACTTCTTTAAAAGAGCCTCTCCCAGCTGAGAATAGCATTTCGCGATGGTCCAACACAAGCATTCTATCAGTCCGGAAAAAACTGTCCCCCACCACAGATGTTAACAATAGCAGCGAGAGCGGTTCAGTCGACCCAGCCCAACGCGGCAAATAGCCTCAAGTTATAGCCTGGTACCACTCTGTTAGCAGTATCCTCATCTTTCTCGCACTGGCCATACGATGTAACTATCCACATTCACGCGAGGTGGGGAGGGGTAGATCTGTCATCGTGATTTAATGCACTATGCGGTTTTTAAAACATGTTGGTTTAAAGAAATAACATATGCATAAAATAGCACACATATTAATTTAAACTCCAAGACCGGTTGGGCAAACACACCCCCTCTCATACACCCAATTCATGCGATTCCCGAGATTCTCGAGATTCCCGAGATTCCCGAGATTCTGCTACTTTAAAACACCAATTCACGCGATTCTGCTACTTTAAAACACCAATTCACGCGATTCTGCTACTTTAAAACACCAATTCACGCGATTCTACTACTTTAAAACACCAATTCACGCGATTCTGCTACTTTAAAACACCAATTCACGCGATTCTACTACTTTAAAACACCAATTCACGCGATTCTGCTACTTTAAAACACCGATTCACGCGATTCTGCTACTTTGAAAACACGTTTTTGCTAGATTTTTACAAGTAAAAAGTATGTTTTTGTGAAAAAACGTTAAAAAATAGCACAAGTGCGAAAACCTATGTTAATTCCCATAGAGAAAACGGCACAAGTGTGGTTTTTGAAAAGTAAAAAACTTACATTTGCGAAAAAATATAAGAAAAAAACTTGCATTTACGAAATTTTGTTAGTAAAAAGTATGTTTTTGTGAAAAAACGTTAAAAAATAGCACAAGTGCGAAAACCTATGTTAATTCCCATAGAGAAAACGGCACAAGTGTGGTTTTTGAAAAGTAAAAAACTTACATTTGCGAAAAAATATAAGAAAAAAACTTGCATTTACGAAATTTTGTTAGTAAAAAGTATGTTTTTGTGAAAAAACGTTAAAAAATAGCACAAGTGTGAAAACCTATGTTAATTCCCATAGAGAAAACGGCACAAGTGTGGTTTTTGAAAAGTAAAAAACTTACATTTGCGAAAAAATATAAGAAAAAAACTTGCATTTACGAAATTTTGTTAGTAAAAAGTATGTTTTTGTGAAAAAACGTTAAAAAATAGCACAAGTGTGAAAACCTATGTTAATTCCCATAGAGAAAGCAGCACAAGTGTGGTTTTTGAAAAGTAAAAAACTTACATTTGCGAAAAAATATAAGAAAAAAACTTGCATTTACGAAATTTTGTTAGTAAAATATAAAATTCTTACAGTTCACTTCGTAACCGCGATATAGGGCAAGCACTCTTTTCTTAGGCGGAGGGGTATTGTAAGGACCTTAGCATGCCTTCAGCATACCCCTTGGTACACCCTTGGTATATCCTTAACATGTCCTTGGCGGAGGGATATTGGTACGCTCCTAGCATGCAATAACATAGAACTTGATATACTTAATCACTTTATTTCATTATCCTCATTAACGCCTTTCATTCATTTAGAAAAAAGAAAAAAAAAAATGCGCATATTTCGTACTTACTTCATTTAGAAAAAAGAAAAAAAAAAAAATCCCAACAATCAGAAAAATTCCCAGTTTTAATTCTCCTTTTCGCCGCTAGGGGGCGCTGATGGTTTCATACCTCCTTCGTCGCAGAGGGGGGAGGTGTTGCCACCCCGAAAAAAGTTTATCTCCCACAGGTGTTGCTATGGCAACCGAAACAAAAAATATTTCTAAGTTCCATCCTCGATAGTTCCGCTTTTCGCCGCTAGGGGGCGCTGATGGTTCCATACCTCCTTCGTCGCAGAGGCGGAGGTGTTGCCACCCTGAAAAATAGTTTCTCCCATACTTAGAAAAAATCTCGTCCAAAAATTTATTTCCCCCTCAACCCCTCGTACAAGACTACGGCATCGTTGCCACCCGACAAAAAGTTTCTCCAAAATTTTTACCCCCACTTTTTTTTAGTTTTCCCCCTTTTACACCCCCGTCCAGGATTACGAAAATCCAAGATGGCGGCCCTACCTCATACCTCATACCTCCTTTGCCGCAGAACTCTCCTTCCTCTTCTACTTGTGGCTATTCCAACCTCCTCTTTGTGCAAATGATATCTCACATATTTCACATGAAAATGGCTTCTCACCTGTGTGCATGACACGTAAATGATTATTCAAAAAAAAAATTTCAATGAATGCTTTTTGGCATATTTCACATGAAAATGGTTTCTTACCTGTGTGCAGAAGTTTATGTCTATTTAAATTATATTTTTGTGAAAATGATTTTTGACATATTTCACAAGAAAATGGTTTCTCACCTGTGTGCACTAGCATATCGCTATTCCAACTGCCTCTTTGTGCAAATGATTTCTGACATATTTCACATGAAAATGGTTTTTCATCCTTGTGCATGACACGTATATGATTATTCAAAAAGGATTTATCAATAAATGTTTCTTTGCATATTTCACATGAAAATGGTTTCTCACCTGTGTGCAGATTTTTATGTCGATTCAAATGACGCCTTTGTGAAGTTGGTTTTTAACACTTTTCACATGAAAATGGTTTCTTACCTGTATGCTCAAGTTTATGTTGATTCGAATTACACTTGTTTGCAAATGATTTCTGACCTTCGTGCACAAACTGTTTATGTTTTCTGCAATACGATTTTTGTGCAAATGATTTTTGACATAATTCACACACAAATTCTTTATGTGTAACCAAATGGATATCGAAACTATCTTTATGAAAAAATGACTTTAGGCATATTTCACAAGAAAATGGTTTCTCACTGATATGTGAAAACAAATGTTTATTATAATGAGTTTTCAGAATAAATGATTTGAAACATATTTCACAAGAAAATGGTTTTTCACCAGTATGTGTATACAAATGATACTTTAAATGTGCTTTCGTTTTAAATGATTTGGGACATATTTCAAAAGCAAACGGCACATTTAATAGCAAAGCTCTCAACAAAATCCGTAGATTTTAAATTATATATATAACGAAAGCCACCAGCTGTCAGAAACTGATCGCGGTCTAAGTTTTAATCAACAAAACCTCTAATAAATAGTGAAATATTTTATCAGAGTAGTAGTAGTAGCAGTAGTAATGCAGCTCAGGGGGTGTACGACTCCTCTGCCACGAACACTATCTGTGACGTCAGATGGAGTTTACTTGCAGAGCGCGGCACAAGCTGGCGTGGCAGGCGCGCGGGGTTTTTCATTTTTGTTTTAAACAGGTGTATTTTTAATGTGTTTGTTGGTTTTCGAAGACTTCTTACAAGTTCAACTAGAATTTTAGTCAAAGATTTGCATCTTAAATTCCAGCCAATGCTAGCTTTTTTTATGTGAATAAGTGTTATTTTCGTAATATACTGTATATTTCCGAGTCGTGTTTCCCAACCTCAGATACATGCAAAAATTTCAGTATTGAAGAATAGGACTCATTTAAATTATTTTATTAAACCAAAGATATTTTTATTAAGAAATTAATGACTAAAAGTACATTTATACAGATATTTTCAAAATTTATTTATATTCCTTTTTTTGAGGTTGAATAATGCAAATTTTAATCAAAAATTTTCTTTTAAAGTAGTCAACATTGTAAATTTATATTAATTTGTGAAAATGCACTTCTTTCTTGAAACAGTTTAGTTCATGAAGTTCCATTATGTAGGATTTTTAAATCTTAAAAGACGAAAGTACAGTATACTTTTTATTCATTTCATTTTACAGCAAGTTATTTGTGTCTTTATATATTTTCTAATGATGTTTTTGTAATTTTTGAAAAATCTAACAGGATTTACTCTCGCACATTTTATATTAATTAAATTTTATTACATTACATTTTATTAGTTAAATTTTATTACATTACATTTTATTAATTATATTTTATTACATTCAAAAAATGGGGAGGGATACGATTTAAGAAAATAAACAAGCGCGGGTTTTCAAGGGAATAAAGGTTGAGAACCGCTGTTCTAAATCAGATTGAAAGTTGTGTACATGTATGTGCATGCAAATTGTGTAGTGTGTATAGGAGATGGTTTGTGTACAAAATTGTAAACAAGATTCATATAAATTACAGAAGCATCACTTAAATCGTTTACTAGCGTTTTAATTATTGTTTTGATTTTCAATTATTAGAGATAACATAATCGAAAATAACTTTATTTATATGCATTTAGAAAGAAATTACGCAATGTTTATTTGTGTATAATGAAAATTTTAGAATGATTGCTTGTTTAGAAAACTTTCAGAACATATTTCTGTAAATTCGTGTATTTAAAACAAAATTCATATACATTATAGAAGCATCACTTAAATCGTTTACTAGTTAGGCATAAGTACATCCCCCCCCCCCTTAAAAGACATAAAACTCTTAGTGTTAGCGTTTTAATTATTGTTTTGATTTTTAATTATTAGAGTATTATTAATATTTATTTTAAATTGAAAAAAATGATTAAATTAATTTTGTTAGCATCCTTTAACATTGGAGTCTACCGGGCCGTTCCTGACATTTAACTCCAAGTGACGTTGCGTCTTTACGTGCTCTCATTGGCTAGAGCTGAAGTGGCGCAATCTTATAGATATAATAACTTTGATGCAGCTGTACCGTCACCATCGTAAATAAGATCTCGAAGAATCTTTAGATCTCGAAGAATCTTTAGATCTCGAAGGTGACGGCTGTACGCTTCAGCGAAACGTTAGAGATAGGGACGGCTCTGCTCGCGTAGAGGATTCTGGGATCACTTGGCGAATGCGGCGAGATTTGAGGTATAACAAAATTGGAACGCTATCGCCTGTGTGGCGTTCAGTTGTAATACGCCATCGGCGTGTGATGTCATGGCGGCCATTGGAGACTTCTTCGGATAGCTTCTATGGGATTTAACGTAGAGTAATATTTTCAAAGCTTCTGACTAATGTATGATATTTAACTCTTCGTACCTCAATATTTAGCATCCTGAGTGCATAAGCTTTTTTTGAAAATCATTGTTATGCAATATTTTCCGTCTAGGAACTTTTTATAGACTAAAATGTACGGACTCCTGTCGATACTTGGCGAACAAATTCGATCATCAATATCACCAACGCTGACACAATTTTCGCCGGCGTTCCTATGTTGAGTAGGGAGGATCGGTATAGATGGTTGCTGTTAATAGCCGTTTATCGCAAATTTTATTCTTTTTCTGGTTTGGCGAAACGCTTGGATAGTACTTCGCCACGCTCGCCAACGCCCAACATTGATTCCCCAGACTAATATTATACAATGCAATGCGTCTATTTTTTAATCCATTTTATGATTATTTGAATTAAATATATAACTATGTTTATTTAAATTTACTTAAGCTAATGAATATATTTATGTTGCACATTAATGTATTTTTAAATCCTGATCATTTCTATAGTTTCAGAAATTATAAAAGTACAGTCCTCAACATTTTGTTCCCCTCCCGTTTTAAAAAAAAATCGCCAAGCGAGAGAAAACGCGCCAAATCTGGCAGACGTATTTTGTTTACATCATAGTTCAGTTGGTCCAACCAAGGCCACCTAGAATAAGAGGCCCGGACATTGACAACTCAACTGCAGCAACGGAGGGAACGTATCTCCCGTGCGTAACACGTACGGGATCTGACACAGATGAATTTCTACAGTAATAAATAAGACTAATATGAAAAAATATTTCTCTAAACTAACAAGTAAATTAGAATAAACTTCAAACTGTGATTCTAAAATAAAAAATGATCTGCATTGAGAACAAATATTATTTCACTCTCTTCTGTAAACATTTATGTTAAAGTTATATTAATATAATAAACAACAATATTAATATTTATATAATATTTAAAATATATCAAAAAACAAAACTTATAAACCTTAGAAATTCAAATAATATTTTATAACTATAAATTAGGAAAAAGTAATTACATATTATTCACTATAATGAGAGAAACTGCTGACACTTACCTATGATTTTAAAATACATATTTTATTAGCTAACATACATATATATATATATATATATATATATATATATATATATATATATATATATATATATATATATATCCAGATTTAGCATTTACTTTTAAAATATAAGCAACATAAAACACAGTGAAATAGTTATGAATATAAATTTCTAAATTGAACTTTTCTATTTTGTGACAGTAACTTTTGCAACATTACTTTTACACTAATACTATATTTCGAAACCTCATGATACCTACCTATTTAACTTGAACAACATTGTTTTAGATAGCCTTGGCCCAACTCACGAGCTCTAGTGTCCATGCGACATCCCATGTTAAAAATGTTGCCATAGGGTCCTATGGGAGTGAACCTTCTGAATATAGTATTCTGTGATTGATTCAATCAATGTGATTGTAACATGGCGGAATGAAAACATGGCCGAGGAGTAGAAATGTACTATCAGAAAGTTGTATATTTATGAAAATCAGAAAAGTATGAAAGGATAAAAGGCTATGAAAGTATTTAAATTACCAACAATTTAACGTGTACCGGTTACTTTACATGTTAAATGTTTATTTTGGGGATAAAAAAGATTCTAAAATTTTACATTACAGGTATGTGTTACTTTTTATTCATTTTTTCTACGGTTAGCAGTGGAGGTAGTCGGCCGTATTATGAAGTGCTTGCTTATAGTTGAATGTGCATATTTGAAGAGTGATGAGGAATGAAGAAAGGCAGTGATAGTTTAGGAAAACGGAAAGCGGATAACCAAGAGAGTTCTAACGAATAGAATGGCAAACGAAGTGAGGAATTGTGGTGTGAAAGAAATATTACGGAGGAAAAGAAACTTGACTACGCGTTTGAGAATGGTGCCACGCAGGCACACGTTGTTTTGATGAATGTGAACGGAGGAAGAATACCGACTTCAAACCTAGTGGAATTCAAAACGGAAATAATCAGTTCAGTGGGAAAAGAAGAGGCTGTAATCCGAGTGGACATTACCAGGAAAGGAAACTTGGCAATTACAGTAAACAACAGCGTCAGTGCAAACAACTTATTGGAAAAAAAAAACAATTTTGTGGAGTAGAAGTCAGTGCCAGATTAATAGAGGATTCTATAAGCTCGAAATGCATAATAAAGTACATAGACCCGGAGTTAAAATTAGAAAATTTAGCTGAAGAACTGGTGGATCAGGGGATTCAGTGGAGTGAAATAACTAGATTCACAAAACCAAGATGTAAGGAAAAAATCCCAATCGTACTACACGGAGAACTAGGGAAATAAAAAGAGAAGAAGTCAAGTTGGGATTCCTAAGATTCAAAAAATCAATATACATTGAGAGTCCAAAGATCTGCCAAAAGTGTCTAAAATTCAATCACTATAGACACGAATGCAAAGGGAAAATAGCATGTAGAGTATGCGGAGGTGAACAAGAAGTCCAGAACAGCCTGATTGAAATACCAGTGTTTTACGTGCTTGGAAGAGCACTTAGCTACAAGCAAAACCTGCAAAGTTATACAAAAAGAGACTGAAATACAAAACACTATAAAAGAAAACATACCATATAGAGAGGCAAGAAGTAAAGATGAACAAAAAGGAACATACGCAACAGCATGCAAAAAAGCAGCACAAGCTGAAAATTTAGATGAGACAAAGGAAAAAGAAAAGACAGGGAAACTAAAACAAACTATAGAAACACTGAAAAATTTTAACCGAAAATTGATAGAAAATATTAAGGAAACAGAAAACAGAGGAAAAGTACAAGAGGATATAGTATCGCTAAAACAAGAAAACGCCGAACTAAGGGCAAAAATTGAAGGAGTCAAAAAAGAAAACGAAACGTTTAAAATCACTGTAGAGGCTCTCAAGAAAGAGTACGAAGGCATAAAGGTTACAATAAAGAATCAACAAAAGACAGCGGAACAAACAGTCAGTGGAGGACCTGCAGAAACTAGCAGCCGATCCAAACAAAAGAAAGACCTTTCGTTTTCGGAGCAGGGACTCGAAGCGAAATGAGAATACTACAGTGTAATTGCAGAAACATTAACTCAAATTTAATCTTCCTACAAATACTTATCGACAAACTAAATCCAGATATCGTAACTCTCCAATTAACGTGGCTGAAACTTGACCAATCAGTAAAATTAAAGGGATATGAAATTTACAGAAAAGACAGACCTTTTCCAAGCAGAGGAGACGGAATTTTAATCGCGATCAAAGAAGCCATATCAGCGACAAATGTGACTATTCTGGACTCTGACTCAAAAGTCGAAATCCAAGGAGTGGATATAAAGCACAAAAACAGAAATATCTCAATCATAAACTGCTACAGACAGCCGAGTATTCTAACCGAAGAAGAAATCAAAAAAATAGATAACACAATGGGAGCTTTAAACATCATAACAGGAGATATCAACGTCAAAAAAAGTCGAAATCAGGAAAATAAAATAACCCTGAACTACAGAAAATTTAAGACCTAGATAGACAACAAAAACCTGATAATACTAAATGACAATTCTCCAACCTGTCACTGCAAAAATAAAAGCTAATCAATCTTAGACCTCACCCTGATGACACCAAACTTGGGACTTACACAAAATGGAAAGTTGAAGAAGTAAAGGGAATGAGTGACCATTTTCCAATCATAAGTAATTGGCAAAATAAAGTGGAAACACAAACGAGAAGTACTAAAACCTTTAAAAACTGGGACAAATTTGGGAAAAATCTAAATGAGGAAATGAAAGGAGAAATGAGGAAATGATGATACAAAAGGACCACCAAAAGAAATAAACGAAAAAATTTAGGAAGCTTTTGATAGCGCCAAAAAAGTAGCAACGATCACCTGCCCTATCAATACAGAACGAAAAACTATATGGTGGAATATAGATTGTTCAAAAGCAAGAGCGCACAAAAACCGAGCCTACAAAAAAGCAAGAAGAACACAAACAGAAGATGACTGGATCAAATACAAGGAAAAACTATCAATCATGAAAAAAACAATCCTAAATTCTAAAAGAAAATACTGGGAAAAGAAGCTAAACAATTACAAAAGCCCAAAGGAAATTTTTAAGACTGTGAAAACAATAAAAAACTACGTAACACTGAGGAAAACGGAAAATCAAAATATCCTCAAAAGTGATAATGGTAAAGAAATTATCAATGCAAGAGAACAGGCAGAAATGTTAGCAGATTACTATGCAAAGCAAGAAAACATAAATATCAAAAATGAAAAAAATAAGACCCCGATGAAATACACCCAATGAACGAAAGTTTTAGCACTAGGGAAACCAAAGATGCCCTAAAAAATATGAAGAACTCAGCAGTCGGACCGGATGGAATAGAGGTAAAAAGTTTAAAGACTTGTGATGAGAAGGCATTGGATAAAATCACGACCCTAGTAAACTCTAGTTTGGAAAATGGAGAAATACTAAGAATATGGAAGAATGGGAAAATCATCCCAATGATAAAACCAAGAAAAAATACGCAACAGATCAGCTCTTACAGACCAATAAGTTTAACCTCTCACATGAGCAAATTAATGGAAAGGATGATATACAGAAGAATTAACTGGTGGACAGAATCCCACAAGAAATTTGGAGAAAATACATACTGCTTCAGGAAAGAGAAAGACGCAGTAGAATGCATACTGAAAATCCAAACCGAAATAAAAACCGCCATGAAAGAGAAGAAAGTCACAATGGCAGACATTCTTGACATTAAAGCGGCATATGATAACATATGGATACAAGGATAAATTAACAAATTACACAAAATGGAACTCGATCCCAAAATATCAAAATGGATTAAAGCTTTCCTGACTAACAAAGAAATCTCAGTACGATGGAGAGGAGAAGAATCAGACAGCAGAGAGATAAATCGAGGACTTCCACAAGGATCAAACCTCTCCCCATTATTGTTCAACTGCTTCCTAGCAGATATACCAAAAAATCTGGACCCAAACAGCAACATATTTATTTTTGCAAATGACACAGTCATTTTGAGTAAAGGTAAAAACGAGGAAGAAACATGTGAACAGATCGAAGGATGTTGCAAAAAAAAGTACTAGAATGGACGGATAAATGGAAACTTAGAATAGCCTGGGAGAAATGTAGCCTAATAAACTTCACCAACAAAAGAGAAAAATCATACCCCAAATATAAATTAACAAGATAAGAATCCATTGGGTTAAAGAAGCTCGCATTTTAGGAATAATATTCAAGGAAAACAGAAAATGGAGCAGCCATCAAAAGAAAATTGAAGAAAAATTAACAATAGCGTTGAAAGCACTAAAAATGCTATCCCATAGAAGCAGAGGAATGAGAACGAAATAACTGCTACAAATAATAAAACAAGGAATACTGCCCATCATCGACTATGGAAGCCCGGTACTAAATTGCCTTACAAAAGAAAATGTCAGAAAAATCATAACTCTGGAAAACGCCTGCATCAGATTTGCATTGGGAGTAAACAAAATTAACCCCATCAATGTACTGAGATTGGTAAGCAACATCCCAAAATTCGAAACAAGGCAAGGAGAAAAAGTAAAACTACTATATATAAAACAAGAATTTAAATAGAAAGAAGAAAACCGCATAAAACGTAAAGATCCCCAAAATACCAAACACAGCATTACATTCAAGCATAACCTAGAAGAAAGCAAGATTCTCCAAAAATTTCTCCAAACAGAGAATAACTTAGCGATAGAAAAGTTAAATTTTCCTCTCTGGAAAAACAACATAATAGTGGAAACTGCAAAACATGATTTCCAAAAAAAAATGAAAACCAGAAAAATTGTAACCCCGTCTTATTTGAGGAATGGAGAAAAACCTAAAACCAGAAAGTTATCTGATAGGCACGGACGGATCAAAGGATGAAAATAAACACCGGACTGGGAATATTCACGAAAGAAAAAACGAGATCTATCCATCTACAACCAATGAATTCTATTTTCACTGCTGAAATGGCAGCCATCTACTATGCAACAAACTTTATTTGCGAAGAGGGAAAAAATAATTATATCCTCTCAGACAGCAAAAGCGCACTCTGCGCAATCAAAAACTACAACGAAAAATCAGACAATATGTCAAAAACTGTAACAGCCGCCATAAACAAAAGAAGCTAAGAGCATGAAAATAAATTTAATTTGGATACCAGGACACAGTCAGATATTATACAACGAGAAGGCGGATATGTCAGCAAAGAAGGGACGAGAAGACCACTCAAAACTCACATTAAATTTTACATCTTGGAGAAACGCTAAGAAGTTAATTAAAAAGGAAACGGCCAGGAAAATCGAAGGAACCTGGATAAACTCAAAATATTATAACATCTACAGACACATTGATATCAAGACCGTCCCCCCCCCCCATGAACTATGAATGAATGGGCTGACTCAAGAAACAGCGAAACCGGAATAGCAAGAGTGAGAACGCTTTCCCTTATGGTAAATCAAAATAAACATAAAATAGGATTGAGTGACTCCAAACTGCAGCGATTGTTAGATAGTGGAATCAGTTGAACACATAATTACAAAGTGCAAAAGACACATTAAAAACCGCGACAAACATTTAAAAGCACTCAATAAAGAAAATAAAAATATATCTTTGGAATCCTGGATTATCTCAAAATTTCTCCTGGGAATCCAAAGAATTACTGAGCATGCGCAGGCATGCAGAACGCTGTGACAACTCCTAAGAGAAGTTGAGGAGGGCTTGCCAAAACCAAATTGATTCACCTCACTTAGCCCATCCATTTTATACTATCTGTAGTCAAATTTGCATATATTGTTGCCAGAGGCAACAATACAGCAAGCGGAGCGTCGTCAAGCAGGACGTATGTTCCGAAAACGTACCAGCTATACCTAGAGCTCCTCTACTACGGAATATAGAGGAGCCTTAGCTATACCTAAGGCTCCAGCTATACCCCCTGCTGTGAGGCCGATTCTTCGCTATTAGCTAAGTTAAATGACGTTATGGGCGGAGCCTCACTTTGAAGTTTGACAGTTTAAGACAAAATCTGTCGTCTTCGAGATTATACGTGTTTACATTTTCCTTAGATACATTTCGTCATGTATTTTACTTCATACACACATATTTATTTGCTTTTGATAAGATTTTAAACTAAAGAATTAAATAAAATATATTATTATTATTATTACTACTTGATCAATGATAAAAATGTTTCATTTACGGGAAAAAAATTATATACAGTAAAATGCTTGTGTTATATGTATTATGTTTATTAAAGGCACCTTATGTCCATTTTATATTGTATTCCGCACGTGTATAGCAAATTTTTTTATCCTATTTTCATTGATGACTTATAGCACTTGAGGCAATTTGTTTTATTTTATTAATGTTTTAACTACAAAAAAGCAAGTTACCTATCCAAAACAAAATATATAACCGTTTAAATATGGGTTACCATAACCTTTTTTGAAGTCGGGTTCAAATATTTATGCAAGTTTGTAAACAAAACTATGTGTTTGATTTAAAAGAAAAAGCCATACAATGGAATATTTTGGACAAAAAATGTGGAAATTTTTTTTAAAAATTAATCTAAAATTAATAAAAATGCAGGCTTACAATGTAATCCTGGGTAAAATATTTAGTGTAGAGCGTGGGTAATCCATTCCACTCTATATGCTAAAAATTCTATGCTAAAAATTTTTAATAACTGATATGCTTCGAAAATTATATATATATATCAATTGTTTGCTGTTCCCATTAAATTCTAAGCAAATAGATATGCATATTGGTTTCTTTACCATTTGAATACTTGTGAGCAATGCTAATGCTATGCCACTGTCACTAACCGAAAGAAAACATAGTGGCAAAACCAAAAGAATGACATACCTATATTTTTATAGAACTGCGTCAATGGATTTACAATTAAAGTACTGCAATACACCTTCTTCTGGATTTTGAGGAAATTTTTACACACATTAACAATTACAATATGATTTGTGTCTTGATTTTGTGTAATTAAAAAAAAATTCGAATAGATTTTTTCCTGTAGTTGGGAGGGGGGGGGGGGTATCTTTAACCAGGTAAGTCCATCAGTCACAACCAGTGCATACTTTTAAATATATATGTTTATTTATTGGTATTCTTTATTAAACTTTTATTTACTTCAAACATTTTCAATGTAACAACTGATACTTGAACATTGAAAATTTTGACAATCAGTATGTACATACTGACTCTAGTTCTCCTTTAATGCTCGCTCCTTGTTTCTATGCGAATAAAAGATACCAATAGATCAAAATATATAAACTGCTGCTTTTGAGAATATAAATTTGTAATACTTTCTTAAAGAATCTGATTTGTCACCTAATTTTTTTATGTCTGGTTTCTTTACAGAAGTATTAAAAAGTTATATACCAATAGAATAGATGCTATGGATTTGAATTGATATCACCAGAAATAAACAAATTGGTTGAGATTTGCACTCTAACTTAGTGTGTTACCTGAAAAATTTGTCTTTCAGAGGAATAGCTTTTTTTTACATTAATTCAAATTTCATTTTAACTACTTTATATGTAACAAATAAATATATAATAGAATATATAATAGGCACTGATAGTGCCTAGCCTGCAGTTCGTGCTAACTGATATTTCACATAAAGTGGTTTCAACTTTTCTTAGACAGCAAAACCCTCATATAATTCCATATTTTAATATCAGAACATTCTAAATTGATATTTTGTCTCTATGATAACCATCTACGTAATATATGTACACGTAATAGGTGAATGGAAACAAATATGAGTAAATAGATACAGCTTTCCGAGTAAATTCAAGTTTGTTTTAAATGCCTGAAATATAGCGAAAATACTTGTTCATCAAAGACGTCATGTGAAATATATTAGCTGCAGCCCCAATTTCAATATAGATCTGCTATTTATCTTGCTCATATTTGTTTCTCCAGTCATAATATTTTTTGTGAAAATAGCTTGATAAAACTGTTTTGCTCTTGTAGTTTTGTAACATTCTAATATATCAATTTGTGAATAGGATTTAATGGAGAAGACACTCCTATTGCAGATACTAGCATCCATGGACTAGTTTCTCACTTATTATATGCTCGTCACCATGAAATAATCAAAATTTGCAGTGGTAGTATGAAAGTTAGCATGCACCACAATTTTTTAGAACTTCTATGGGAACTAACATTTTCAGTTCTTCCACGTGGCCGGCTCAAAATTCATATACAATTTAGCTCAGGCCACATGAAGCTGCAAAGGCAAAGTTTATAAACACAAAGCCCATCTATGAAAGGCATTCTAAAAAATATGGGTGATATTCCTATTACAGATACCAGCATGAGCATTCTTGGACTGGTTTCATGCTTATTATGCATTCGTCAGTATAGAATATCTGATATCTAAAATGGTAACAAGAAACTTAATGTAGATCCAGGTATGGGTAATTGTGACAATTACCCCCCCCCCCTTTTTCAGATATATGTGTCATTTCTTGTGATTCTATAGATTCACTTATAAAAGTTTATTGCAATGTCATAAATCCCAAAATGACATAAAATTCATTTTATCAGGCTAATTTGCTTCATTTTATGATTAATCAAAAAAAATTTATCAGTTTCGATAACTATTTACTGATATACTACAAAAACAAATGTTCAATAAAAGAAACATGTCGAAGTAAATCCCTTTTTATTTCTGCCCTTGTAATGTACTAACTGTAAACTTCTCAGCTACCTTTTAAATTTGGTTAACTGTATCCACGATTCATTAAATGATGATCAATTTACAAGGACCTAATTAACCTTCAGCTTTCTGTAAGAAATTCGGATTGGCTGGACATGGATTAACATAAACACTATGTAATAAAAATTATAATGTTTTAAATTTGATTAAGTAGGTACTAGTCAATCAGGTTCAGTTGATTAAATATTTATAATTTTTCAAGGTATTGTTCACTGGATGAAATAAAATATGTTTTTTAGGTAATGCATATGGTTATCTTATTTGTACTGATTTTTTCCCATCAGTAGTACAGATAATAAAATTTTGATGCATAAAAGTAAATTCCTGCCTTAGAGTAAAGGCAAAAATAAATTTCAAAAGTAAATAAAAGCATCCCATTTAATAAACTAATATCTATATATTGCAATTGTAACTGTAGACGAAGAAATTGAAAAGCAGATTTAGTTTTAGCTAGAATCATTGTACTATTAGAAAGAAATTGTATATATATAGCTTGATTCAGTACTATCTTATTATAGTGGCTCCCATAAATCCGATTGAGCCAAGGTCGCAGTTAAGATTTCGCCAAAGTTTTTGTTAACGAAAAAGCAATATGACAATAATATAAACACGTGCTGTTTCTTTAGGACTGCAAACGTTTGGTGAGATTTCACAACCTACCTTGGCGATAAATCTCGGACGCCTGGTGATTCATCCTCGGGGGCCGCTATAATAAGGAAGTACCCTTGATTCTTTAAAATTATAGACATATATTTAAGAAATATTTTTTGTCTCTACACACCAATAGCATTACCAAGTAGGGAAATCATGTTCCCTAGAAACCCATTTAAGTTTAGAGAAATGATATTTAACGAAATGGGAAGCAAACTGTTTGGTTACCAATTCAACCCTCCCCCCTCCTCTTCCTCAAAAAAAGAATTGCCTGGGGACGCTACGCTACTGTTACACATATAACACTAACGTTAAAGGAAAATATTGTAATAGGATCAAATATTTGAACTATCAATGAATTTACATGTTTTTGTTTAAAATATTCTTATTTTCGAATTGAATGCTTTTGAGATGAGCATGTATACATTTGTAATGACTGATATCTCACAAATGATTCAAAAGTTAGTACTAATTTTCTACTACTCAATTGAATGTATCTTCAGGTAATGAAATATGGATAGTTATATTTTAATTTCAATATTTATATAAAATTCATAATTTGTTGTCAAATCAAAACAAATTTTAATTTTATTTACATAAAAATGTTTCAAATATTTTGTTAAATCTTATATAGTCTAATTTCCCATTCTAATCAGTAAATATTAAATTTCAAATATTTGAAATACAGTACATACATCATTTATATGCATTTCTACATAGCTCGTCAAACATTCCTATCCGGGGACATTAATTTCAATTACATATTTTCACAGGTATATACGCTTTACTTCACTGGTCCCTAGAGTAGTGTATAAATAGTGCTTTACTATAGTTAAAAATATGCATTTTCTATTTAACAGTACAATCTGTTTAAACAACTTTAACTGCATAATAATGTTGCATGATATTACCTAATTTCAATTTATAACATGTTTATAAAGAAGAAGTTTATTCAAAAGATATTTTAAATCAATTTACTGAATGCTGTTTTTGAAAATAATAGACAGTAGTTACTAATTTAATTTTATATGAAGATGGATTTGATATCCTAGGATGCATAAATAGATGCAAATTGACTTACCTAGTTAATCCTGATGTTATCTTATTTATCCTGATGTAATGAGATATAATGAAGCTGAAAATACATATACCAGTTAAAAGTTTGACTAGTTATCACTGCGTCCAACCGATGCTAAAGTATTCCATTAGCATTAGATAGTAATATATTATCTAAATCGAATTACAGTTGTTGAAGTAATAAAGATATTGAAATTAATATTTGTTTCAAATAAATAATTTTGGGTTTAGAAATTAATAGTATTTTGACTAAATGTTTCAAACTGAAATTATTCAAGATATTGAAAAATAAAACTTCAGGTTTTATATTTCAGATGTGTTATACAGAATAGCAAGTGTAAAGAGGTTTTTAACTGAATTAATGTTGAGTTAAATTCAAAATGTTCTGAAAAATTTTAATGATGTATCAATACATGCTTTTTGAATTTGAATATCAAAATATTGTATATTCAAAATTCAAAGTATAGTGTAATACACATGTAATTGTTATTAAACATTTCCAAAGTTTAAATATTGGTTATTAAATTTTAAACATAATTTGAAATAAACATGTTTAAGAGTTAAAATGTCCGTGGAAATCAGAAGGTCATAAGAAACAACAACAACAACAGAGTTAAAATGTAAATAATTTTAACTCGAATACCAAATGAATTCTAAACGTACAATAAATGTGTATTATGTTAGTGTGAACTGCGAAGAATGATAGCATTTGAAACCATAATCTTGCATAGTAGCTTACTGGCTGTTAAAAATTTGGCAGCTCACTACTAGGTACAGATCAAACTTCAAAGTATTTCATAAACATTAGATAATGGCTATTAGTGTTTGCTTTCTTCAGAATGTTACTTAATATCAATAAAATCTCAAAATCAACATCCATACAATTGAAATGAAACTTCATATATATGCTATTTAAATTACAACTTGGTATATACATATAGAATATATATTAATTTTATTAGTCATTTCATTAATTTGTATAACATCTTTACACTCTTATACTATAACACACTACTGTGATAAACAAATGAACTATGAATCTCATTAAAAATATATTGCTGTCTGCTACACAAATTTAATTAGCCTAGAAGGAAATAAATCAAAGTTTCTCCTTTAATTTAACTGATACAACAATAAAAACATCTGACCACTTAAGTTATTTAAACAGGCCAGGTGAAATATTGCAGTACAAGTTTTGATATATTCATATTTGGTCGGCGATCTTCTATCTAAAATTAGGTACTATAAAAAATAAGTTAAAAATATCATTCAATCGGATTATTACAGATGTATAAGGTATAACGTTCCAGTGCCAGCATTTTACTCGCAAAAATTGTAATAAATATATCATATACTACTTACCTAATAAGACATTTTTGTTGTTTTACGAACGTGTATATATCTCCGTATATTGTCACACAACGTTATATCTTTGCACTATTTCTTTCTATCATAATTTTCTTCCCTATTTAATAACAAACATTTTTTTCCATGTATAATATGGAAGACGACAACTTCAAAGTGTATACTAGGCTCCGCCCATGACGTCTTTTCACTTAGCCAATAGCGACGAATCGGTCTCACAGCAGGGGGTATAGCGGGTACGTTTTCGGAACATGCACTACAGACATTCCGGTTAGTCAACGCAATGAACTATAGACACTTTTGTCTTTCAATAAACTCCATTGCACTCACGACTCGTTCATAACTTTCATAGATTCACCAATGAATTGGTGAACGATTCTTTTCAAATAAACTTGTTGTCAGGAGGTATTCGTAAATGCTTTTATGTACTATTTCACAATATCAGAATTACGCGGTTTAGATTCGACGATTTATGTAATATAAATTTATCAATGGGATTTAAATTCATCATATGTGCCATTTAAATTTATGTTCGTGGATATTTGGTCATCCATAAAGTTTCTTTATTCATACAACCATCTTCTGGATCCCTTCTCCTTTAAACAAGATTACTATAGCCTATATAGTATATAGCCTTTTTGAAGAATACTTGAAAAGTTAGCTGATTTTTTCTAGAGAATCTAAAGTTTCTGGATTTAAATTATACTTTTATTGAACTTATTGATTTGCTACAATTGTTTAAGATGCTATTGCTTAATATCATGTATATTGTACTAGAGGTGATAATTTGTCCTCATTATAGTATTATTTCAGATACATTTGTGCATAAATTATCAATACCCAAAGCTTATGCTTTACGAATCAAGCAAACATAATTGAAGGAAACTACTATTTTCCAGTCGATTTTAAAATTTACTTTGTCAAAATATTATACTATTTATTATAAATCTTGATGAATAAAACCTAGATTGTGATCAATTTCTGAAAGCTTCATTATGTATCCAATTTGAAATATACAGGCTTTGTTGGGTTATGCACTTGCTAATAAAGCTCCTAACTGTCAAATTGTGCAAAAATATTTATAAAAAATTTATTTGAATTGCATTTTGATACTTGTGTATTAACCGAAGCAATAAAAATAACACTAAAACTATGGAAATAATTTAATTCTACTGCACTTTTGTCTAATGCATGATTACATAACATAACAGCAGGTCATATATCATGAATAAGTATAAACTCTAGATTGAGATAACACATTTAAGTTAATCAACTGACATTTATCAGTAAATAAACATGTATTGGAATTTAAATAATAAATTAACTCAAATGTAATAGCATAAGCATATTTTCTGACATATTGCTTTCATTTCATATTCTGTGAATCTGTGGGGTTTAAATTTATTTCAATGTTGACTGGTCAGTATCACTGCCTTTTACATCGAATGACAAGTACACATGCAGTCTTTCAGGATTTTTTGTAGATGAATTCATCTATTTGTGAATTGTCTTCTGCAAAATGAAAAAGAAAATTGGAGTCAATAGGCACCACGGCATGTATGGAAATCATTGATTAATATGTGAAAAATGTCAGAATCATATGCAGATAAAAATAATTTAAATTGACATAAACTTGTTTGCATGGGCTGGGAAAAAACATTTTCTTATAAAATGTCAGAAATAATTTGCTCATTAAATGTTGATCAACATTTGCTTGCACATACTATGGCAAATCTGTTCGCTTGTAAAATCTGCTGCAAATTATTTAAAGCGAAAGCAGATTTAAAATACCATTTGTGTACTCATACTGGTGAGAAACCATTTTCTTGTAAGATATGTCACAAATCATTTATTAGGAAGAAAAGTTATACTCGACATTTGCTTACACATTCTGATGAGAAACCATTTTCTTGTAAAATATGTCCCAAATCATTTAAAATGAAAGCAGATTTAAAGTATCATCTGTATACACATACTGGTGAGAAACCATTTTCTTGTGATATATGTCAGAAATCATTTCATAGGAAAAAAAATTATAATCGACATTTTCGTACACACACTGATGAGAAACCATTTTCTTGTGAAATATGTCCCAAATCGTTTAAAATGAAAGCCGATTTAAAGTATCATTTGTATACACATACTGGAGAGAAACCATTTTCTTGTGAAATATGTCTCAAATCATTTATTCGGAAAACTGATTGTAATAAACATTTGCTTTCACATACTGGTGAGAAACCATTTTCTTGTGAAATATGTGCAAAATCATTTTTTCATAAAGGTAGTTTAGATATCCATTTAGTTACACATACTAAAGAGAAACCATTTGTATGTGAAATATGTCAGAAATCATTTGCACAACACTATCATTACAAACAACATAAGCAGTTTGTGCATGAAGGTGAGAAACCATTTTCATGTGAAATATGTCAGAAATCATTTGCACACAAGTGTAATTTGAATCGTCATAAACTTGTGCACACAGGTGAGAAACCATTTTCATGTGAAATATGTCAGAAATCATTTGCACAAATTAATCATGTTAATCGTCATAAAATTTTGCACACAGTTGAGAAACCATTTCTATGTGAAATATGCCAGAAATCATTTGCTCAGAAGTCTCATTTGAATCAACATAAGCTTCTGCACACAGGTGAGAAACCGTTTTCATGTGAAATATGCCAAAAATCATTTATTGTTAAAGGTGTTTTGAATGAACATATACGTGTCATGCATACAGGTGAGAAACCATTTTCATGTGAAATATGTCAGGACTCATTTGCACGAATGAATGATTTAAGGCAACACAAACTTGTGCATACAGTTGAGAAACCATTTCCTTGTGAAATATGTCAGAAATCATTTGCACAAAGAGGTAGTTGGAATAGCCATATGTTAGTGCACACAGGTGAGAAACGATTTTCTTGTGAAATATGTCAAAAAACATTTGCGCATAAAGGTAGTTGGCGTAGTCATATGCGTGTGCATACAGGTGAGAAACCATTTTCTTGTGAAGTATGTCAACGATCCTTTACACAAAAGCCTGCTTTAAAAACTCATAAATGTCAGCAGATAGTTGAGAAACCATTTTCTTGTGAAATATGCCAGAAGTCATTTACACTAAATACTAATTTAAATCGACATAAACGGAAAAGCCATTTTCTTGTGAAATATAACTAAAATCTTTTGTTAAGAAAAAAAGTTTGTATAAACATTTGTGAACATATGTGGGATAAGAACCATTTGCTTTCTGAAATATGTCAAACATCATTTGCACAGCATCATCATTTAACTTAGTAAGCTAGTGCACAGCTGGTGCACTAAAAGCTGTCTATAGCTTTGTAAACTAGTGCTATCTTAGGGATCTTCATTTTCTTTTTGTGGTAGTACAATAGACCTCTGGTCGATGTGCTGGGCTCTTTTGGAGTTACCCACCTTCATTTCATTCAAACTAGTGCACAGACAGAGGTGAAGATATGTGGATTTAATGAAAAATTTTGAAATTTTTAAATATATATTACACAGTCTAGAATAATATGACCAGTAAATTTTTTTTTGTTATTTTATTGCATCTATTGCCATATGGATGTTACATATCACATCTGGAAAACTATTTTTTAAATTTAGAAATAATATATAAGAAATTATAATCATTAAAGTATCGGATACCTATATATTGCAGCCAGCAGCTACAATTTAATATTTTCAAGAAGTAATGTACTTGTGAAAATTTATTATTTATTTATAACAATTTAAAGAGCATTGTTCTAAAATTATAAAATTAAAATATTTTACACAAAAAGAAATGACAATTAAATAAAAAATTAATTTAAAATTGTTAAGCCCATGCTCTACTTAGAATCATAATCTGAAATTATTTTATCATCCATATACTTGTTCTGAACCTTTGAGGCAGGAACTTACTTGGCTTCTGGCAACAAGCCTTAAAATTAAAATCTTTCTTCGAAATTATCATTTTTGATTTTATATTTTACCTTCATAAATTCATAAATCATTTAAATATTACAGGTGCTCTTAATTGCTCTTAATTTCCTCAGAGTTAACAGGCTCATGGACAGATAAATTACTATATTTTAATTTAGCTGAATATGTGGTTATACTGATAATCAATTTATTTACATATTTAATTTCAAAAATTTTAAAATTATGATAAGGAGTATTTAGGATACTTTTGTATTATTGCAGGTTTCACTGTTATATATTTATAGTTAAAATCAACAGATAAGTAGTTAAGAATTAATATTAAGCATTAACTTGTCTTAATTTTCAGAAATTTTCTTCAATTAATACAACTTATTAAAATCAACTGCAATTGTTATTAAAATTGAAGTATACTAACTATATGGATTTTCCAAATTAACTCTTAGCTTATAGATATAAATATACAATTATTTGTTAATAATTTATATGGATTGAAATACTAAATAGTAACTATTGTGGTTTATAAATGCTAATAATTATTTGAATTTTTGTGAGCCCCTCCTTCAAAAGTGTTGAACCCCCCTTGAATTTCACTTCAGCCCCTCTTCAATTTCGCAACTGACTACGGTCCTGGTCCAGCTACCACTAGACAATGGAGGGCAGGCAACAAATATTACATGGCTCAAATTTTCCGAGTGCACTGTGCATATGTATATGAAAATAACATTATGCATCTAATTTTTTAACACTTTACAACAAAGTTGAAAAGTGTTTATGACTTTGTTCATTCTGTCTGTCTGTCTGTCAGCACGATAACTGCCGTAAAAATGACTTAATCAAAATGAAATTTTAGTATGTTGTTCAGACGGTCTATAGGACCTATGGGAATATAAATGAATAATATCACCCAATTAGTTTTGGATTGAACCCGGGTTGAAAAAATAAAATACATTGAACCCTATGGGACCTAATTTTTCAAACATTTTTTAAGCGGAGTTAAAATTCACAAGTTGCTTCAAAAATTTTAGGTAATATTCAAATTATTCCATAAAATATGTAAAAAAAATTTCAGCAAAATATATTTAGTATTTTTTTAAATAAAAATTAAAATAATAATTACACCTCTTATATGAAGCGATCACGTGACCACGATATGAAAAGATCACGTGACCCACTTCAAAATAAAATATGTCATCCATCTTGTCTCAAAATTGTGATTTTTAAAGTTCTTTTCAATTCATATGGAGTGTTGTATTCACACTAAAACTACTTTATTTTTGCTTAAATTCTGTGCATCTACATACTGAAACAACGCAATGACAATATATTTGAGTTTAAATGATCATCCAAATTTGATTATTTCTACAATGAAGCCAATTTTTCACTTATGTAAAATGTAAACAGCAAAATATGTAGGATGAGTTGTATAAGAATTGCTGTATTTTTTTAATGCAAAAGTATTTAGCTCATGAAGTCTGCATAGCTGATATGAATGAAATATGCATTGATTTTACGAAGAGAAGGACGATTTTTTTCGATGAAGTTTTAAGCATAGAGTTTAATTACTTGTAGCTCCATGGTCTTAAGTTGCTGTTGGGCTCCTTACTGGGCACTGCACCCTCAAGAGACATCTTAATATTATGGGTGTCTCCAAGGATTCGCTTTGCAGAGGCTGCAATTACAGCGAAGAAACTGCAGCTCACATTCTATGTGAATGTAAGGCCTACTCTGCTCACAGATTTGAACACATTGGTCGTCATGTGATTGAACCCTGGGAGCTGAACGACATTCTTGTCAAGTGCCTGCTTATTTTTGCATCGGCTACTGGTCTCTTTTCTTAGGGACCTTTTCTTTTCTTTGGGGTAGTACAATAGACCTCTGGTCGATGTGCTGGGCTCTTTCTGAGCCACCCTCCTTCATTTCATTCATTCATTCATGGTCTTAAGTTTTTAAATAAAATAAATTATTTTAGTTCTGTGATGAATGAAATGAATGGGAGAATGTTATGAATGAAATGCTGCTTTTATAGAGAGAACCAGGCGTGTTATTGTTTCTATGACGTCATTTGAATGAATGTCAGTTGTTTTCGATGAAGTTTTCAAATATAATAAATTATTGTAGTATTATGATGATTTTAAAAATATTACCGAGGAATGTATCGCATTTTAGAGATGTTTAAACCAGGCAATTTATATTTCAATGCCGTCATTTGAATGAAGTTCATTTTTTTCGATGAAGGTTTAAGTTTTCAAATATAATAAATTAATGTAGTATTGTGATAAGTTTTAGAATATTACTTAGGAATGTATTGCATTTTAGAGATGTTTAAATGAAATGGCATTGAAGTTGGAAAGTGTTTCATAATCAATACTTTAAGCATGATTGATCTTTCTTGTTTTTTCTGCAGTGTACACACAGTGCACCTAACTTTATAATATTTGTCTCAATCTGCCTGAAATTCTAGCTTGTATTGATAAAAAGTTCTAGATGCTAAGTTGTGCCAATTTTATTTAGCAGCTGGTGGTTACTGATAGAGTTTGATTTTGGGTATAAAATGTGCCATAATATATATTTTCAGTTATGATTATTTGTGTAAAATTCGTCAACATCTGCCAGAAACTCCTATTTGTAGGTCTAAAAGTTCTTAACAAGATACAATGTTCTGATATTAAAATTAGTAGTACTGCTACAAAAGTTAAGATTCTGGTATAACTTGCACTATTATGAGCCAGTTTTCAATTGCAATCATTTTTGACAAATGTTCCGGATATTCTGGTTTGTCATTTTAATTTAACAGCTGACTACTATAAAAATTTGATTTTCTACATAAATTGTGCCTCATTGTGTCAATTTTTTATCACGACTACTTATCATCAAAATCTGCAGTAAAATCTGGTTTATTACAACAAAAGATTCTTAGCAATTCACAGTGCTGCATCAATTTCACTTAGCAGCTGAAAAATCAATTTCACTTACCGCTACAAAAGTTTTATTTTTGGTATAAAATGCACCATACTACACAAAATTTCAATCACAATTATTTGTGTAAAATTCATTAAAATCATGTTCGATAATGCAAAATTACTGAAACAGGAAGTTTGGTCATATTTGCATCATACTAATAAATGTAATTGCCGAGTTTATCATGATTTAAAACAATCTTGAGATGAATAAATAATTTGGCATCATGTCTGATGTTAAAATAGCAAAATTAAACACACATCCACAACAGAAGGTCTTTATTTCACTTCCTTAAGACGTACAAAAGTTTAAAAAAGGCCATAGCGCTTTCGAGTATAAGTATGCTCTTCATCAGTGGCTACACAGAAATAAAGTTTGAATCGTTCATATATAGACCATATTAGCGACAAAATTTGCATAAATACAATTTACAAAAAAGTCTACGTTTAGACAAGGATGAACCTTAAACAATTTTTCATTCGAAAAATTGTTTAAGGGGGTCCAAAGTACATTTAAACTTTCAATCCAAAAAAAAAGTTTGAAAAAATCTAACTAAACTTGACTAAATTGATACTGAATCACAATTGAATGAGAAAACACGAGAGTACAGGCAAGGACATATCCAGAAATTTCATTTCAGGGAGAGTCCGGACCCACCGGACCCCCTCTATGAATACGTCATTGGCAACCATAACTTCATATTTAATAAAATGATTGTAAAAATTCATCTAATTTAGAAATAAGAAAGTATTTAAAATGGTATATCCTGTATGTATTCATCTTACGCAGGTAACATTTTAAAATCTCGTACATTTCATCTATTCTTTGCATTTTTATGTAAAGTTATTTTATGTTTTTCACCAATAAATAAAACTTATGAAAATGTGAATTCCAATATAAATTTACCTTGTAATACCAACTTTTTTTGTCAAGTTTTCAGACTTCCCAGTCAAAAATCTCATGCTATACTACTGGTAAATACTAAACCCTAGTTAAAGCAGACATCCCCCGTTCATGGGATACAAATTTATTTCACTAAAAATTTTGCCATTTACACTGTATTTTTTAAATTTTTGTATATTGTGTAAATAAATATGGTTATATTATGCAAATGTTTATACATTAAAATTGATTCATTGAAGCAAACAATTTTAAATTCTCACTCAAGTTTTAAAAATCTCACCAAAATTATTTACTAGGGTGAGAAAATCTCCCTGTTTTTAGAGTTAGTAGGAATCCTGATTCTAGTCAAGAAATGAAAGCCAAAAATAACCAGTTCTTCTATTCATGCTATGTTTTAAATTAATTCAATTTAAAGAAGCAGCATTTATTCACATTGTTTTAATTAATTAACATGTTGGGAAAATGTTAATTAGGCTGGGGGAAAAAAGCTACCTTAGCTGCATTGAATTCTGCTATATCGCCCTTTTCTGTTTAAAATACTTAACATAACTTTGCAAATATTTATAAATAGAACATTGGAATGCAGACATTGCAACTGGTAGTGGAGCATTAAAAATTGTTAATGGTTTGAAACAGATAGAAAATTTATCATTTTATGCTTATGTTAGAAACATCTCTTTTATGCTTATATTAGAAACGGATTGGGCAGAGTTGGATTTTCAACCTGGGCAATTTTAAGGTAGCACCTCTAGTTGTGATGATAGAGGGGAGGAGGGTTCATATAATTCAGGAAACAACTGCGGAAGTTATAAAATAATATATTTTAGTCTATACTAATAATATGCAATGCCTCTCTGTGTGTTCATCATACCTCCAGCATAATAAATAGGTTGCACAAAGTTATGAAATCTGATGCACAAGTAGTGGTGAAGCGTCAGAGGGGACAAGGTTGCCAATGTCTAACCAAATAATTTATGAATAAGTAAGTTGTTTTTTTAATTATATATTATTTGAAATAGATGTATAACATGCTTTCTGTGTAAGAAAATGTGGGGCAATATTGACAATATTTTACTCCAGTTGGAGTCTGTTTCCTTCTTTCCCAGTTTGTATTGAGAGAAAGAGTGTGTATGGTTGTTCAGGTAAGACATATTTCAAAGTGTCTCTCCCCATCAATGTTCCATTGTAATGTTTTTTAAAGTGGTCTCTGTGACAAAATTCAAGGTGTTTCACAAATGATATTTTAGTGGGAGTTTTCTTTAAAACTGTAAAAAGGACCTGTGAAATTTGGAAGCGTGAATAACATTTTATAAAGTAAAACTCCACTAAAGTTCAATAAGTTTATTTGAATTTTTCTGACTCATTTATTTCATTTGCTGGCTTTCAAAGCACTACAAATTGCTCACAGTTTATAACTAGCTAGCACTTTTAGTTTTCATCTTAATTTTGTATGGATACTCCAACCATGGACTTTGCTTCAAAATATCCAATTATTTTACTAATTTGTTTGGCAGAATATAAATTAAACTTATACAATGCATCTGACAAGATATTAGATTCAAGTTAATTTATAAACTTACCTGGCAGCACAAATCGCATTTGCATTTTAAGCATGTACTTTTCTTATATTTTTTTATATTATGCTTGCAGTGTGACGCATAGAAATGTCCTCTTAGAATATTTTTTCAAGCATATAGCAAGCCATTTTCTTTCAGAAAATTTTATTTCAGTCGATTGGGTAGAAATATTGTAATGTTGAGAAAACGACATTTGCTCAAATTGCGAATGACTAGTGAAAAATTAAAAAAATAATAACAAATCGTGACTTTATTCACTGTATCGTGTGACAGCTTGACTATGTTCAAAATTTGACTTCATTTGGCTCAGTAGTTTCGGAGAACAGCAGGGTACCTCGATTTAGCGATAGACTGACCGATCGGCAACAAAAAACTAAAGAATATTTATTTTGTGTTTTGTAATTAGTCCCTTCAAAAGCGTATAAATTTTTAAAAATGATATAAGCAAAATGGAATCTCAAAGGGGGCAAATTATTTAATATAATTTTAACTAACTACTATATAGAAGTAATTACTATATACATATATGAAAGTAATGAATATGTATAGCAAATACGTATTCAAACATTACGAGAAAAACTTGCTCCGGCTAAACAAGAAGATGAACAATTTTAAAATAATGTAAATTGAATTATAACTATAAAATGCCGACGCGGTGGTCGAACTGTCAAGGCAAGCGTTTCCTAGCGATCGTTCGGCTGCCGCGTTATGGGTTCGAGTCCCACCTTCATGCATGGATGCTGTGTCGTTGAGCCCAATGTGTTCCGACCCCCACTGGTGTGCTGGGGCAACGTCATGTGACGGCTAACAGGTTCACGGTTCTGGCCGGTGTATAGGCGAATGAGGAAAAATCAATGTCGGGCCATTGGAAAAAAAAAATTCATTCTGAAAATAGTCAAACATGAAATAAAATAATTCAAATGCTGCCACATAAGAAATGGAAACTAGGTTAAAAGTATTTTGTGAGTTTTTGAATTTATTAGCATTTGGTCCGGTAACATAAAATGTATCGGGCGAGGGAGGGGGGGAGGAGGATGTTTCGCCCCCCCCCCCCAAATGTATTTCTGAAAGAAACACCGAGTTTTGGGCAATGATGTCTCTATAACAAACCAATAAAATAGAATACAATTCGGTAATACTTCTTCAATCAATAAATATCAGAGATTCATTAATTTTCGGGTGGGTGAATGAGACAGAAGAAAGTAATTAATTTTTCGAACATTTTAAATAAAAAATAAGATGAGCATGAAAAGTATAATGTTTTAAAATGTTACAAAAATAAATATTTAATTCAATTTTCACTTAAAAGCGAAAATTATCATTTATATAGGACGTTAATACGCACAGTTTTCGAGATATTTTGCATTTTTTATTTGAAACAGGAAAAATAAAGAAATAATAATACAATCAATATTATTAAGTTATTACATATTTTGCAATTACTTTTAACAGGCAATAAATGAATACCATTGTTTAGAAGTTTTCATTAAAAATTTTACTTTATCAAACAAATTAAGCAAATCAAAATATAATTGGTATACAATCAATAACTGGCAGCTTCTTAATTTTCTCGAAGGCCAAGATCTTCAAATTCTCTTATTTCGATAATTACAAAAAAAAAATTTTAAATAATTATATTATAATTTGTTACAAAATTATTGATTTTATATGTAATGTTTCATTTTTTAAATTACACTATTTACAGCACAATAAAATGTGTGTTTTGAGGTATTGCATGTTTTTGATTTAAAATAGACAGTTTTTGCATTTACTCACTATTGTTAAAGGAATAAATGATTTGTAGGTACTTCTAACCAGAAAGAAATGGACAGCATTGTTTAGTAGTTATCACTAGTCGTTTTAGAGATGTTAGAAAATTTCACTTTCCTACAGGTAGAGATACATATCTCGAAATAATGAAGCGAGTTACATAATAGAAGCATACCAAATCGGTATCAATAAAATCCTATTGATTTTCAGCCATATCTATATAAATAAAATTGAAAATCTGTCTGTCTGTCTGTCTGTCCGGTCATCACGGGAAAACGGCTAAACCGAATTTGATTTTGTGTGTAGCCTGGAAATAGTCCCACTTAAAATTTAGTCCATGTTTGGAGTTTCTACGATCAGTGGTTCTCGAGATATTAGTAAAAAACGAAATTTTCGTTTGACTCATCATCACGGGAGAACGATGGAAGATTTGACGCGGGAGATTTGATGGAATTTTGTGGATAGCCTTGAAATAGCCTTCCATAAATTTAGTTAAAATTTCAAGTATCTGAGACCAGGGGTTGTCGAGATATTAATGAAAAACGAAACTTTTTCCTAGGAACTTTTTCCTCTCTAACTCTGATTTATCCAAACGAAAAGCTTGAAAATCGTTTGAAAGTGAATTAAAACTTTTATCTCCGAGTTTGATGGGAGATTTTTTGCGCTAATTAGCCACTTTCTGAAAACATGAATTGTTTGAAACATGATCTAAATGGGAAATCTATCTGCATGGTTTATTTTTCACAAGCTTTTACTGAACAATGAAAAGTATAAAGAAATCAAAATGGTTATTTAATTTCGTAGTTTATGAGGAAGATTCTATCTTATATCATGTTGCTCAAAAACGCAATTAAATTAAATCTGTCTGTTAATTTTAATTATTATTTTTCGATTTGAATAATAAATAAATAGATATAAAAATATATTTCAGAAAAGAACGATTTGATTTTTCTTATAGCATTTTTGACTGGTTAATATCAATTACGGTCTTCAGGTTTAAACGTTATTATTATTGGTATTTTCGGGGTTTATTGACTCAGGGATTATTGATATTTTCAAGTTATGCCATTGGTTTATTATGACAAAAACTATTTAAACTCATATATTGTACGTTGTACGAGTAATCTTCTACAAATACACAGGTATATCTTCTAATCTGCGAGAATATAAGTAGTACAGGTATATTGGCATATGTTTTGATATATATAGGCATATATTGGAATCAGTTACGACCTTCTGGTATAAAGAGTACGGGGATTATTGATATTTTCAATTTATTACGTAATCTCTCTTATTTTGGAAAAGATTTTTGAGACTCATATTGTAATACGGGCATCTTCTACTAACACACTGGCATATTTTCTAATCTGCGACAATATAAGTAGTACGGGGTTGCATATATTGATTCAATTTCTTTTTTTTTTTTTTTTTTTTTTGTAAATTTGCTTACAAAAGAGGCCAGGATGTTTTATTCTTCAGACAAACACACACACATCATGAGTTTAATAATAAAATATATTTAATAATAAAATGTATCAATATATATGGAAAGGCATGCATCAGACAACAGATTTTTTTAAATCTAAAATTGAATAGTATCATTTATATTATGCTCATATATTTCGTTCTAGAGATATTGCACATTTTTTTATTTAAAGTGGAAAATATCAAAATACTTAATCCTACGAAAGATCCATTCACTTGAAAAACATTTGGAACAAAATTGACTAAAAACTGGCGATATAGCAGTGTTTCTTTCTTGTATTGCATTTATAAAGTTTAACAGAAAATTGAATTTCTGGAAGGGGGCAGCCAAATTGCTTTCTGCTTGGGGCGGCAAAATACCTAGAGCCGGGCCTGCCACCCGATATATATATATATATATATATATATATATATATATAATTTCATGCTTTGCACATTAATAACCTCAAAATTACCAGTAAATTTTATGAATATCCAGCATATTTAGTAAATAGAATATTTAATAAGTTTCGATTAGCCTAAAATTCTCATAATCTCTCCTTAATATCTTATTTTAGCCATACTTCTACATTCTCTTGAATTTACATTATAATATATTTTCATCTTTTACTTTTGTAGCTTTAACTGTAGAATACCTCTTTTTATTGCCTTTACGTAGTACGGTTTTTATTACTCTCTTTGGCAACAGCAGATAACTTCTTTTCATTTCTGCGTATGGCAACATTGGTCTAGTCACTCTAGTCCATAGGTTCCCAACGTGGGCGATAACGCCCCCTTGTGGGCGTTTGAGACTTTCAGGGGGGCAGTAGAAGACCCAGAGAAAATTAGGGGGCGTTGAGATGGTACGGAGGGGCGGTGGGCAGATAAAAAAATTTAGTTTAAAAAAGACAAAAAAAAAACGCTAATCACGTACTAACTAAAGTAAACTTTAATATTGGTTAATTTTTGTTATTGTATGTATTTTAATCATTTTTATCACGTGTGCGAAAATTCACATATTTCGGTAGTTCGGGAAGTGGATGACATTTGAAGATTCCATTACATTCAGATCTACATTAAATTCGATGGTATAAAAATTTTTAATTTTAGATTTGAATTAAAAATTTTCAAAACTTCCAATTTCACTTGAAATATCTCATATATAAATACAGGTAAAGTTAACAAAAGCCTGTTAATAAAAAAATAGCAAAAAATATGCTTGTAGCAATTCAGTTATAACAAGTTTTTGTTAAATAACGTGATTTTTGCAATCCTGCAAGAATTGACAGTATTATCTGTGCTTGTTCTAACCCACACTCTGCATCACCCTTGCCCCCGCGCTTTACTTCGGCGCCGGGTGTTATAAACGAGTCACTGCATGTTTATCTTATTCCTGTCGATGCGTGTTATATGTCTCCAACCTATATAAAGGCAGTGATTGTTCATTTTATTTTCATTAGCATTATCGTGCGCAATTGATGACAGGGTTTTAAAAGTACACTAATACTACTCACGTATCTGTAAAGTAAAAACCATGTCGGAAGCAAAAAAGAAGAGGCGGCAGTATAGTGTGGATTATATTAAGTACGGATTTATTGAAAATCCTACAAATCCATCATCGCCAATGTGCCTTATTTGTCAAAAAACATTTCCAAATGAAGCGATGAAGCCTTCGAGGCTTCAAGATCATTTTAATAAAATACACCCGGATAAGAAAGACAAAGATGTGACCTATTTTCAAGACATGAAAAATAAATACGAAATTCAGCCAACTGTATCAAAACTTTTTTCATCAGCTTCTAAGCACGACGATAACGGACTTCGAGCTTCGTACAATATCTCATTATTGATTGCTAAAATATGCAAACCACATACTATTGGGGAAGATTTAATTTTACCAGCAGTAAATGAAGTAATAACCACTGTGCTCCATAAACCAGCTGCAGATATTATCCGAAAAATTCCTTTGGGCAATAGTTCTGTGCAAAGACGAATTGATGAGATGGCTGAAAACATTGTAGAATCATTATGCAATCATCTGCAGACTTGTCAATTTTCAATTCAGCTGGATAAGTCCACTTTACCAACCAATGAAGCATTGTTATTGTCATACGTGAGGTTTATCAAAGATGAGAAAATATGTCAAGAACTATTGTTTGCTACGAATTTGGAAACAGATACAAAAGGAGAAACCATATTAAATACACTGGAAAAGTTTTGTGACGAAAAGGAAATTCCTTTTAATAATATTTTGTCAGTTGCTACGGATGGCGCACCGGCTATGACAGGGCGTCACAAAGGCTTCATAACGTGTTTAAAAAATAAAGTTCCTGACGTGCTTGCTGTGCATTGCGTAATTCATCGCCAGCATTTGGTTGCGAAAAATTTGAGTGAACGCCTCCATACATCACTGCAATATGTTATCAGAGCAGTTAATAAAATCAGAAGTAACTCGTTGAATGACAAATTATTTAGTCAGCTTTGCATTGCCAATGATGAAGATTTCAACCGATTGCTGCTTCACAAAGCGGTGCGCTGGCTGTCGTACTTGTTTCACTCGATTTTACAATCTGTTTGGGTCTGTGATAGAGTTCCTAGAAAACAAAGACATGGAATTGCGCGACAACCTTATCTCATCAAAGAACGATATTGCGTACTTGACAGACCTGTATAAATTGTTTAATGATGTCAATCTCCAACTTCAAGGCGACGACTTAAACTTGATTAAGACAAAAAATAGCGTTGCTGCTTTCGTGTCCAAACTGCTATTATACAAAAGATATATAGGCAGACGCGAATTCAATAACTTCCCAAATTTATCAGCAGTATCATTCAAGCACGACGACTTGCTTGTTTACTGTCAACACTTGGTAAACCTCCACAATGATTTCGAGGAACGATTCCAGGACATTTTAAACATGGACATACCAGACTGGGTTTTGGATACTTTTTCAAATGTCAACACAGCAGGATCATCCCAGTTAGAAGAAGAACTAATAGAACTGACGACAAATGAGGAATTAAAAATTAAATTCAAGAATGGCTACCAAGAATTTTGGCTGCAGAAGCCGATTTTGCAACTGTACCCAGGATTATGGTCGATTGTTTAATGATTTCTGATAGCATTCCCATCTTCCTATTTAGCTGAACGTGGATTTAGTGCTGTAGCAACGTTGGTAACTAAAAAGAGAAATCGGCTCCATATTACTGAACGCGGCGACTTACGGTTGTTTTTAAGTAAAATCGAGCCTGATATTAACAAACTCCTTAAAATGCATCAAATTCAACCTTCTCATTAGATAAGTTATAAATTCAATGTCTTTTGAATATTAATAAAAATACTTTTCAAAATAATTAAGTATGCGTTTTAATTGTTCTCATTAAAACAGTCTTCTTTAAACTCAGAAATAGGATAGGGCCATATCCTATCTTACGACTATATAATATTACACGTTTAAATATAATTGTGGCAATAGCTGTTTCAGATTCGCAAGTAAAAAAAAATTGGGGGGGGGGGGGGGGGATTAGGAAAAAAATATTCTCAAAGTGGGCGGTGGGCAAAAAAAGTTGAGAACCTATGGTCTAGTCATATATTGCTCGTCATGGTTGAACTTTAAGACGTGTATTTTAAGGTATTTATATTTCCTATATTTTTTCCAATCTTTTTGCTTGTCGTCCATATAGCACAAGTTTATAGATAAAATCTATCTTGTGTTTCAGAAACAAGCATTTTTGTGTTCATTTCGAAGGGATATATGGACTTGAAAAAAAATTTTCTAAATGAACTATTCTTAAGCCTAGAACTAGCTCTTCCACGTACAAGCTTTTTTGCTTGATTTTTTTGTTTTCCTATTTTCATTCCTCCTCTTTGAAATTTGTTGATTATCTTTATCTTTATGACCTGCATTACGTTTTATAATTTCCTCTTTATGGTTGAATTTCCTTTATTTCATTTTATTTAGTAGGAAAATTTTAAGATAGTGTATTATGAGTTACTACTTACATTCTACCATTAGATTTACAATTTTATATATATATATATATATATATATATATATATGCATTATTTCTGTAATACATTTTACAGTAATACGCACAGAAACGTAGAATCAGCATTAACGAGCCAGGTATGGTCCTTGATAACTTACATGGTTTGGGAAATGCTTTTCACTTTTTTCAATTTATTCATTTTCAAAAAAAAATTTTGGGAGCCAGAAAGACCTAGCTCCACGTGCAAAAAAATTTTCTGTTTTGCAACTTTTCATCTTTACACTGTTCATGCTTTTTTTACACTATGTACGTTTATGCAGGGAACAAGGGGATTAGTACCTTAAGTACCTGTATTACACATATGATATTTATAACAAAAAAAATTTAATCTTAAAGGTGCAGTCAAGAGATTATAGTCACCCAAGTAATTCTTTTTCAATTCCATAACTTATATATAGAAAAGAGAAAAAGGGGTATTTAATACCAATTTAATACCAGTTTTATTTATAACTAGACGCCTTCGGCGACCAGCCTGTTCGCTACCCTTGAAAATTCTGACCTTGGCAAACTCGTTGGCGCCATAACCCCGTGGAGTTAACAAAGTTTGTTTTAGTTTAATGGCGTTAAAACTAATAATGAAATTTTAAGATGAAAAATAATATTCTAGGGGGGAGGGGTCTTGAAAATTGATTTGTAAAGTGAATTTATTCTAATGTTTGTGAACTGTGAAATTCTGAGGATTTCTGTACCTGTAACGCTAGGAAAGGGGTCCCTTTAATATGTACTCACAGCCGGGATCAGCTGCTCGTATGTTTTTTTTATAGAGGTATGCTCCTATTTTTTGTTTTACATAAATGAAATTTTATCCGTTTGTCTGCATTTTTACTTTCCTTATATACATAATGTATAAGGAAAGTATTGTGACGGGGTCGAAAATTCGAATTCGAGTTTTCGACGGGAGAGCACGTTTCAAGCATCCCTGATCACGAATCAAACATTTTTGGAGTGATGTCTGTGTGTGTGTGTGTGTGTGTGTGTGTGTGAAAGTATGTGTGTATGTGTGTGTGTCAGTGAGTCTGTGGAGACGATAACAGACGAACGAATGGACCGATTCGAACCAAATTTGGTACAAAAATCACAATCCGTAAACACTGGAAGCCTATTGTTTTTATACGTAATCGAATGTTCAGAACCTCCCTAAATTTTCGAATGAAATTTTGAAAAAATCGTCAAAAAATCAAAACCGCTAATAAAGTTACGCAAATAGACATTTCTTATGTAATTTTTCATTAGAAAACGATTGGCATAAATTTTAGAAGGCTAACATGAACCGTTCTCGAGATATTGTACATTTTTCAAAAAAATTATGAAAAAGTCACATAAAAAAAATTCCTATTGAGAAACATGTTCACTTTTCATATGTAATACCATGCGATAAATTGAGTGACATCATTCTCGTGGATCTAGCTCGTTCCATTCATGAAAAAATATACTTTGAATAATACTTTTGTATTTGAACGCCAATAGTCATTTATCTGCTGTAAGAATAACTTTTTTCTTAGTGCATAACTCTTGGCGAGATTTTGGCGACGAATTTGGCGAAATGTCGCCAACTTGGCGACTTTTTGAAATGTTGCCAAATTAACGTAAATCTCGTCAAATGGATAAAAATGACGCTAAATCAATGAAAATGACAACTAATTGTCGAAAATTCAATATCTTGGAAAGAATATTAGTATCTACTATAAGAAAAACCTATTTTTTTACTGTAAAAGTAGTAAATTCATTACATTATATAAGGAAAGTCATGTGTTGCCCACATCAGATTTTTTTTTCTATGACGTCATTTGAATTAATTTCAGTTGTTTTCGATGAAGTTTTCAAATATTATAAATTATCGTAGTATTATGATAGTTTTAAAAATATTACCGTGGAATGTATCGCATTTTAGAGATATTTAAACCGGGCAATTCATATTTCAATGCCGTCATTTGAATGAAGTTCAATTTTTTTCAATGAAGGTTTAAGTTTTCAAATATAACAAATTAATGTAGTATTGTGATAAGTTTTAAAATATTACCGAGGAATGTATAGCATTTCAGACTTTTTTAAATAAAGTTGCATTGAAGTTGGAAAGTGTTTCATAATCAATGCTTTAAGCATGATTGATCTTTCTTGTTTAACATTAGATTGTAAACTATCTTTCCGTTCAATAGGGCTGATAGAATGAATATTTTCCTGTTGTGACGTCATGTGGAAATGATCAATTATCACCGAACACTTCCCCTCGTATTGTAAAAACTGGAACTGATACACGATTTTTATTTTCCTTATATATACATAATAAAATGTATAAGGAACGTATCGTGACAAGGTCGAAAATTCGAATTCGAGTTTTCGACGGGAAAGCAAGTTTCCAACATCCCTGTACACGAATCAATAATTATTGTGAAATATGCTCACTTTTCATATGTAATATAATGCAATAAATTTAATGACATCATTCTCGTGGGTCTAGCACGTTCCATTCATGAGAAAAGCTACTCTGTGTAATAATTTTGTATTTGTACGCCAATAGCCATTTATCGACTATAAGAATAAACTATTTCTCCGTCCATAACGCTTGGCGATATTTTGACGACAAATGTGACGAAATGTTGCCATTTGGCGACTTTTTAAATGTTCCCAAATTAACGCAAATTTCGCCAAATGGATAAAATTGACGCTAAATCAATGAAATTGACGACTAATTGATGAAAATTCAATATCTTTAGATGGATGTCGTCAAGTTGGCAGATTTTTAAATATTTCTAAATTAACGAGATTGCCACAAAATTGATAAAAATATCGCCAAATTGATAAAAATATTAACAAATTGGTAAAAGCGAAGCTAAATGGGAGGTAATGTTTTGCAAATTTTTAATACCGTCATATGACGGGCATGCCTTCTCATATACTTGTATTAGAAAGCTCTTCTCCCCATTTGTCTGCAACACTTGATGATACATTTAGTAAACTTGGTGAATAATCTAATGACATATCGCCAACTTATCAATATTTAGTCCCCAGATTGACGAACATATCATCAAAATTGTAAAAATAAAACGAAGTTAATGAAAATAAAGCCTAATTGATGAATTTATTATTTGCATATTTTAATATATGGACTATATTGCTTATTGAGGATGAAAAGAATATTGATAATAATTAATTTAGAGTTGCACGAAATATAAGTTAATTGGGTACGAAAAATTTTGCATGTTGTCATCTAGAAAAACCACAGATGTGCAAATTCAACGTTACATACATTGTATCATGGATCTTATACATCCACTCCGTCAACCAGAGCTTATAATTTCGTCTCCAGTAGCTCAGCGGTAGATCTTCGCCTGGCCAGTTCGTAGATTCAGATTCTATTCCCGGTTGGGCAAAGTTCTTTACAATCTGATACATCATTTATTACTTTCCTTATATGCATAATGTATAAGGAAAGTATTGTGACGGGGTCGAAAATTCGAATTCGAGTTTTCGACGGGAGAGCACGTTTCAAGCATCCCTGATCACGAATCAAACATTTTTGAAGTGATGTCTGTGTGTGTGTGTGTGTGTGTGTGTGAAAGTATGTGTGTGTGTGTGTGTGTGTGTGTGTGTGTGTGTGTGTGTCAGTGGGCCTGTGGAGACGATAACTGACGAACGAATGGACCGATTCGAACCAAATTTGGTACAAAAATCACAATCCGTAAACACTGGAAGCCTATTGTTTTTATACGCAATCGAATGTTCAGAACCCCCTAAATTTTCGAATAAAAATTTGAAAAAATCGTCAAAAAATCAAAACCACTAATAAAGTTACGCAAATAGACATTTCTTATGTAATTTTTCATTAGAAAACGATTGACATAAATTTTAGAAAGCTAACATGAACCGTTCTCGAGATCACATTTTTCAAAAAAAATATCAAAAAGTCATATAAAATTGAAAAAAAATCTTGTTGAGAAACATGTTCACTTTTCATATGTAATACCATGCGATAAATTGGGTGACATCATTCTCGTAGATCTAGCTTGTTCCATTCATGAAAACAGATACTTTGAGTAATACTATTGTATTTGAACGCCAATAATCATTTATCTGCTGTAAGAATAACTTATTTCTTCGTCCATAACGCTTGGCGAGATTTTGGCGACAAAATTGGCGGAATGTCGCCACCTTGGCGACTTTTTGAAATGTTGCCAAATTAACGAAAATCTCGCCAAATGGATAAAAATTACGCTAAATCAATGAAAATGACCACTAATTGTCGAAAATTCAATATCTTGGAAAGAATATTAGTATCTACTATAAGAAAAACCTATTTTTTTACTTTCCTTATATACATAATGTATAAGGAAAGTATTGTGACGGGGTCGAAAATTCGAATTCGAGTTTTCGACGGGAGAGCACGTTTCAAGCATCCCTGATCACGAATCAAACATTTTTGGAGTGATGTCTGTGTGTGTGTGTGTGTGTGTGTGTGAAAGTATGTGTGTATGTGTGTGTGTCAGTGAGTCTGTGGAGACGATAACAGACGAACGAATGGACCGATTCGAACCAAATTTGGTACAAAAATCACAATCCGTAAACACTGGAAGCCTATTGTTTTTATACGTAATCGAATGTTCAGAACCTCCCTAAATTTTCGAATGAAATTTTGAAAAAATCGTCAAAAAATCAAAACCGCTAATAAAGTTACGCAAATAGACATTTCTTATGTAATTTTTCATTAGAAAACGATTGGCATAAATTTTAGAAGGCTAACATGAACCGTTCTCGAGATATTGTACATTTTTCAAAAAAATTATGAAAAAGTCACATAAAAAAAATTCCTATTGAGAAACATGTTCACTTTTCATATGTAATACAATGCGATAAATTGAGTGACATCATTCTCGTGGATCTAGCTCGTTCCATTCATGAAAAAATATACTTTGAATAATACTTTTGTATTTGAACGCCAATAGTCATTTATCTGCTGTAAGAATAACTTTTTTCTTAGTGCATAACTCTTGGCGAGATTTTGGCGACGAATTTGGCGAAATGTCGCCAACTTGGCGACTTTTTGAAATGTTGCCAAATTAACGTAAATCTCGTCAAATGGATAAAAATGACGCTAAATCAATGAAAATGACAACTAATTGTCGAAAATTCAATATCTTGGAAAGAATATTAGTATCTACTATAAGAAAAACCTATTTTTTTACTGTAAAAGTAGTAAATTCATTACATTATATAAGGAAAGTCATGTGTTGCCCACATCAGATTTTTATAACTGTAAAAGTAGTAAATTCATTGCATTATATGAGGAAAGTCATGTGTTGCCCACATCAGATTTTTATTTATTATTTTGCTTTGATAATATCAGAAATTAAATAAGAAAACAGCTCTTCACTGACGTTATGTTTGAAAAAATTCTTTATTCACTCATTTAAGTTATTAGTGAACAATGCAACGCCCTTTTGTTAGAGCTCATCAGCACAAAAGAGACAATTAGAGCTCATCAGCACAAAGTACAGTGGTAGCAAATCGAATATGCCAGATGCCATAATTGTTAGTATTTTCAAAATTATTTGAACGCGATTAAACTTTTTACGTAAGTATAGGTATTATGTTCACAGTTATGAATATCTTTAAAATTATATAATTTTAAATTACATGTGGTTGATGCTCAGAATACAAATGTAAATAAATTCAAGGTCAATAATTCGTCTTATCCATATATTATTACTTTCCTTATATACATAATGTATAAGGAAAGTATTGTGACGAGGTCGAAAATTCGAATTCGAGTTTTCGACGGGAGAGCACGTTTCAAGCATCCCTGATCACGACTCAGACATTTTTGAAGTGATGTCTGTGTGTTTGTGTGTGTCAGTGAATCTGTGGAGACGATAACTGACGAACGAATGGGCCGATTCGAACCAAATTTGGTACAAAAATCACAATCCGTAAACACTGGAAGCTTATTGTTTTTATGCGCAGTCGAATGTTCAGAACCCCCCTAAATTTTCGAATGAAATTTTGAAGAAATCGTCAAGAAATCAAAACCACTAATAAAGTTACACAAATAGACATTTCTTATGTAATTTTTCATTAGAAAATGATTGGCATAAATTTTAGAACGCTAACATGAACCGTTCTCGAGATATTGCACATTTTTCAAAAAAATTATCAAAAAGTCATGTAAAATAAAAAAATATTTGCTCTTGAGGAACATGTTCACTTTTCATATGTAATACCCTGCGATAAATTGGGTGACATCATTCTCGTGGATCTAGCTCGTTCCGTTCATGAAGAAAGATACTTTGAGTAATACTTTTGTATTTGAACGCCAATAGTCATTTATTTGCTGTAAGAATAACTTATATCTTCGTTCATAACGCTTGGCGAAATTTTGGCGGCGAATTTGGCGGAATGTCGCCAACTTGGCGACTTTTTTGAAATGTTGCCAAATTAACGAAAATCTCGCCAAATGGATAAAAATGACTCTAAATCAAAGAAAATGACGTCTAATTGAAGAAAATTCAATACCTTGGAAAGAATATTAGTATCTACTATAAGAAAAACCTATTTATTTTACTGTAAAAGTAGTAAATTCATTACATTATATAAGGAAAGTCATGTGTTGCCCACATCAGATTTTTACTTTCCTTATATACATAATGTATAAGGAAAGTATTGTGACGGGGTCGAAAATTCGAAATCGAGTTTTCGACGGGAGAGCACGTTTCAAGCATCCCTGATCACGAATCAAACATTTTTGAAGTGATGTCTGTGTGTGTGTATATGTGTGTGTGTGTGTGTGTGTGTGTGTGTGTGAAAGTATGTGTGTGTGTCAGTGAGTCTGTGGAGACGATAACTGACGAACGAATGGACCGATTCGAACCAAATTTGGTACAAAAATCACAATCCGTAAACACTGGAAGCCTATTGTTTTTATACGTAATCGAATGTTCAAAACCCCCCTAAATTTTCGAATAAAATTTTGAAAAAATCATCAAAAAATCGAAACCACTAATAAAGTTAAGCAAATAGACATTTCTTATGTAATTTTTCATTAGAAAGCGATTGACATAAATTTTAGAACGCTAACAGGAACCGTTCTCGAGATATTGCACATTTTTCAAAAAAATTATTAAAAAGTCATATAAAATGAAAAAAAAAATATTTCCTATTGAGAAACATGTTCACTTTTCATATGTAATATCATGCGATAAATTGGATGACATCACTCTCGTGGATCTAGCTCGTTCCATTCATGAAAAAAAATACTTTGAGTAATACTTTTGTATTTGAACGCCAATAGTCATTTATCTGCTGTAAGAATAACTTATTTCTTCGTCCATAACGCTTGGCGAAATTTTGGCGACGAATTTGGCGAAATGTCGCCAACTTGGCGACTTTTTGAAATGTTGCCAAATTAACGAAAATCTCACCAAATGGATAATATTGACGCTAAATCAATGAAAATGACGACTAATTGTCGAAAATTCAATATCTTGGAAGGAATATTAGTATCTACTATAAGAAAAAACCTATTATTTTTACTGAAAAGTAGTAAATTCATTACATTATATAAGGAAAGTCATGTGTTGCCCACATCAGATTTTTAATATTGCATCACAAATGACATGAAAGTATTTTTGAGACTGATGATGTTGAATGTGAATTTAGTATTTAAGAAATAACGATGCTGCTCAGCGAAAAAAGTTTAAAACTGTTAAAATAAGAATAGAATGTTTACAAATTAAACAAAAATCTAAATACAATTCTAGAATAGAAGTCGAAAATAGCCCCTCTTTAAATAAGAACAATACACTATAAACACAATAAATGAAATAGACTATAAACGTAATGTTATAAAAAGAGAAAGAGAAGTTTATGTTCCTTCAAGAACAATAATGAAGTAAAGTATCTTGAAACGAATAAGCCACTTCAATCAAAATCCAACTGCTAACACAACAAAGTGAAAGGTTTGGGTTAAGTTGTAAAAAAAATGACGTTTTTAAAAATTAATAAATGCATTTCAAGCAAATTGAAATTTAAAATGAAAAGTAATTTATTTCGAAAATAATTTTTTATTCCAATAAAATGGATGAATAATTTATTCCAATAAAATGGATGGTTTATTACTTTCATTATATACATAATGTATAAGGAAAGTATTGTGACGGGGTCGAAAATTCGAATTCGAGTTTTCGACGGAAGAGCACGTTTCAAGCATCCCTGATCACGAATCAAACATTTTTGAAGTGATGTCTGTGTGTGTGTGTGTGTGCGTGTGTGTGTGAAAGTATGTGTGTGTGTGTGTGTGTCAGTGAGTCTGTGGAGACGATAACTGACGAACGAATGGACCGATTCGAACCAAATTTGGTACAAAAATCACAATCCATAAACACTGGAAGCCTATTGTTTTTATACGCAATTAAATGTTCAGAACCCCCCTAAATTTTCGAGTGAAATTTTGAAAAAATCGTCAAAAAATCAAAATCGCTATTAAAGTTACGCAAATAGATATTTCTTATGTGATTTTTCATTAGAAAACGATTGGTATAAATTTTAGAACGCTAACATGAACCGTTCTTGAGATATTGCACATGTTTAAAAAAAGTATCAAAAAGTCATATAAAATAAAAAAAAGATATTTCCTATTGAGAAACACGTTCACTTTTCATATGTAATACCATACGATAAATTCGGTGACATCATTCTCGTGGATCTAGCTCGTTCCATTCATGGAAAAAGATACTTTGAGTAATACTTTTGTATTTGAACGCCAATAGTCATTTGTCTGCTGTAAGAATAACTTATTTCTTCATCCATAACGCTTGGCGACGAATTTGGCGGAATGTCGCCAACTTGGCGACTTTTTGAAATGTTGCCAAACTAAAATCGCGGCAAATGGATAATAATGACGCTAAATCAATGAAAATGACGACTAATTGTCGAAAATTCAATATCCTGGAAATAATATTAGTATCTACTATAAGAAAAACCTATATTTTACTGTAAAAGTAGTAAATTCATTACATTATATAAGGAAAGTCATGTTTTGCCCACATCAGATTTTTTTTGTTTAATGACGTTAACACTAATAATTAAATTTTAAGGTGAAAAATAATGTATTCCAAAAACAAAAACATTCATTATTTAAGTTTGTATATATTAAAAGCTTTTTTGTTTTTAATAAAAACACGAAACAAAATTATAAACACCCATAATATCAATAGTCCACTGTTAAAATAAACTATAATTAAACAATAATTAAATAAACTATTGAAATATATATATATATATATTTCTCATCAAAGTGCTGCAACTTTGTACATTTAGATAATCCCAGAAGTGTTCAATATTGTGAATGTAAATGTCATGAATATGTCATATATCAGTTTATGATCATGCAATAGAATATAAACAAAAAAAATACAAAACATACCTATTTAAAAGTGTATTCCAAATGTTCATCTTTAAAATTTTGATTAAATAAAAAATTACTTCGATAAACGAATCAAAATCGACTTTATTCTTCATACCACGTTGGCAAACTTGTTGAATACTCTTCTTCCAGGAAAGAAATATAAAGAATTCCATCTTAAGTAGTATAAATCCATCTGTAAATATTGAAAGATTCAGAATTTTTCACGTTCTTGTTTGGCCATGTTGCTCGTAGATTCCACACTATACACTGGCAGCACTAACCTATTACCCTCTACACGCGATCTCACCGCTACTCATCGCTAATTGGCTGGCTGTTAAAAAATTGTCCCAAATGAACAACTTTTTCAACTCGGTCCAAAAGTAGTTGTTCAGAGTTGTCCCAACTTTTTGCGCTTATCATACATGCGTTTTCCCTCAACGCGGGGTAAAAACTGTTCAAAAAGTTGGTTGTCCGAAAAATTGCCTGATAAGTACTTGAATGTGATACGGCCTTTAGTCCATCTGAGAGGTTTGTGGTGGAGGATACGTACCCTGTGGATGCCTCCCCCAGTAAAGGCAAGGAAAGTAAAAAGCAAATGATAAAGAAATATCAAAGAATATAAGGTGAAATTGAATAAATTAAAACATCAGAATATTTGAGATGAATGTCTCATATTTTTTTTTAAAATATCAATTCCATATGCCGAGTTTTTAACTCTGAAAAATACCAAAACAACCCTATAATATCAAAACATCTATAATTTAGCAACTTTCCAAGTCAAATTTCCTATTAACTATCAAGAAAACAGCCTTGTAGCTTATAGCTTTCTTATAACTTAGACATGTCTATCAAAGACTTGCTGTAGCTCGAGTATGAATTGCGTGCATATTTTCTTTAAGTTCCATTTCCAATGGAATATCGTCCCATGTGGGTAGACAGAGAGAGATTCGTCACTCCTGAAAATCCTGCTTGACGCTTAGCTTTACTAGACAAAGTAAAAATACTTTGTTTATTTACACACAGAATGTTGCATGCATTTAGTTTGGATAATATATAATTAAAATAAAAATAACTTGATCTCAAATTATTTAGATAGACGCTATCTCCTATGTCAGCCATGAAACCAAAATAAATAAAATATTTCTACAAAATTAACTCTTTATAAAAACTTTAAAAAAATTGTAGCATGTCACATATATAAACGTACAAGATTACCGAATTAATTTTTAAAATAACTTATAAAATCAGTGGTGTGCAGAGGTATTTTGCTTTAGTCAAGCACAACATTTAATTCTGGTATATAAAAACAATAGAGAAATATACTACAGTCAACCATCCTATAACGTGGTACTCTCATAAAGCGGATTCTATATAATGTGGAGCAAAAATTGCGACAGCCCTGTCATAAGGCGATATTCATAAAACGCGGTAGTCTTATAAAGCGGTTTCTCTATAATACCACTCAGTTTAAGCAGTATCCCTATAGCATGATCTTTTGTATTACACTTTTACGGTTCGAAATTAATGGGGAATTCCAATACTTTTTCATGCAGGTACATCACCATAATTCAATTTCAATTATCAGGGAAATCCCCAGTAAAAAAAATTAATACATTCACCTCAAATGCATTGGTAGACTAAATATGGGTAAAGAATGGGTTTCAAATTTCAATTTAAGTGATGTGAAAAGTGGACTGGGTTTGGGTAAACAATTAAAAAATTACTTTATTGAAAATGATCCTTCATCAGTGCGAATTGCAAAGTTTAAAAGAGAATTACAAAATTGCTTAGTTCCTTTCAGAGAGATTTGGTAGAGTTACAAATTAAAACTACATTTGAAAACGAAAATGAAGATATACAAAGTGTAGAGGACATTAAAAGAATTAGGCCACTAACTAATATTTAACAGCGGTGATGAATATTAATAGGATTTTTGTTGGAAAAAAGTTATTAAGTTTATATTTCACATTGTTTTTTTAATTTTCTTATAAAATCTTAATAAAAATAATTCGAAATATGTAAACATATATTTATTGCCTTTTGTATTTATAAACTTATATTTCATAACCAATTCATCATAATATGGTACTCTAAAAATAATTTTATGTAACGTAGAATGAATCAGCCTGATTTATATGTTCTGAGTTCCACTTAATACGGTTTTCGTATAACACGGTACGAATTGTTCTGTATTGTACTAATTCTGAGTACCTTATAATGCGGTATGCGGTTTCCATATAACATGGTGCGAATTAATCTGACTTTTATATAACGCGGTATGAATTAACACTAGAATGACGAAAGCGGTCATTTTGACCGCATAACTACTTTGAGAAACGATTGCTCCAAAACGGCTAATCCCAGTCCATTGAAATTTTATGACTTTTCTTATTTTCTTTGCAAAAAATGTGTTGAAGAAACAACCTAAATGCTGTAACTATGATGTTTTAGTTTTGAATTAAAGGTATATATTATTTTTTCTATACCTTTCAAATTGACCGCTGCACGTCGTTCTAAGTGGTTCAAAATATCAGTCATTCTAGTGTTAATCGCATTATGGGAGAGTTGACTGTGCTGTTGAACCTATTTGTACATAAATTCCAATCTTCTACTATTTTTTCTACCGCATTAATAACATTTTCGTGGAAATTAAGAGTTCTTATTTCTCAATTTGAAGAAAACTTTTTAAGATAAAACAAAAATTTGTATCTCTTCTATTATTAATTAAGATTAAATTGAACTTGGTGACCAATGATCTATCATCAATCACCGTTTCATAAATTCTACTGAAATATTATAGTAAAAAAAATTTTTTTTTTAAACTGATGTTAGGTAAGCATTGCTTGCAATGCTTCCATGGACTGCATATCACTGGACAAAATCTAACTAAAACTGATAATATCTGGGAACATTTGAAGAGATTTTACGATTATGACAGGTGACCACCAGACATGACCAGAGTTCAAAACTTTTTCATAACCACTGCTATTTGAAAACTTGTTTTGGTCACAGTGCAGTTATGATATACAGAACACGTGTTTTGCTTAAAATGCTGTCTAGAAATGTGCAGAATAACCATACTGTTTTTCTCTGGTGAGTGACCTAATAACTGATAACCAATTGTTAACGAAGATGACCATTCAGTTAAATTTTCAAACACACCCTTGACATGTGCAAAAGTTATACAATAAAATCAATGTGCAACTCATTGATTGTTTCAAAGCCGGACCAAGTCTTGTTTAACATAAATGATAACAAAAACTGAATATCGCAACAAAATTACCTTTCTAGTCCTAGCATTTCCGACATTTAACAAAATGCAGTCTTTTAGATTGTACTTTTGTACACGATTAATAAGAATTTGATATTTTTGTAAGTAATACTTAAATTTGATATAAAATAATCTTGAAAGGATTTTAGATTATTGTTAAAAGGAAATCTGCGCTGTTATATACATATTAAAATATAACACTTACTTGATTGATACTTCGTTAAAATATTATATCCATCAACATAATAACCATAGTACCATTATAGGGAGGATTCACGTGACATCACGTCCATCTGGCGACGAAAATCCTAACTTCTCTTTGTACAAACAGACGTTGAACTTGCATTAGGTTTATATGTAAAAGATACGTTTTGGTGTGTAATTTTTACAAAAGAAGTCGTTTTATTAAAACTATATTCAGCCGATATCATATATAATCATAATTTTTTTAAGATAAAATAATTGAATTTGATAATGGTGATTTGTGCTGTAATTAACTGCAGCATACGATCCATACGTGAATGTAATGTATCATTTTTTTCATTCCCTCGAATATTGAAAATAAAGGAAATAAAATCAAGGACTTATCTATTAAAAGAAGCAAAGAATGGATTTGAATACTGAAAATTTGAAGTATAGGAAAGTTTGTAGTGAGCATTTTTATTCATGGGAAGTAAGTACATTATATGGCACAGTATGCTTTTCAATTTAAGTTTAATAAATCTTAAAAAAAACGTAAACTTTTCTAGTTTTAAAATTTGATTATACAATTATTGATTTATTAGCAATCAACTCCGTAATTTTTTGTTTCATAAATCTAAAATTAAAAGAAATCAACATCAAATAAAATCACTAAATTCAGTAGTAGATACCTGTAGGCTAATTTCGTTTGTGACAGACATGACATCAGATGTGTAATATAGCACATTTCACATAGAAGATAATATTTCAAGGAAAAGAAATTTTATTCACATATTTATATCTATATCACAGCTATTTCCTAAGTTTCAAAATTTCGAGTTGCCTTCTTATTTAATATAAAATTAAAAACCCATTGTAACAGACATGACATAAAACCGACATGAGATTTCAGTGACCATGAAGTTATAACAAAACTCTCTGAATTGGCAAGAGATTGATTTGTGAAAACATTTTATTTCCATATAATAAAGTTTCCAACTATTACCAAGTTGATTTTCAAAAACATTAAAATATAACTTTTCTGTGAGTAATCTTCATCAATCATAAGGATCTTCACCACCAATTTCGTTGAGTTTAGCTAAATATAAGCTTTATATCCAGGATCTAGCTGCGAAAAATAAGATTTGTAATGTGGTTTCATGGCGTTCTAGCTGTTGCTTGTGCAAAGCAATCGCCTACTCAAATGGTTGCTACGGGAACGTGACGTAGTTGAAACCTCCCTATAGCGTAAAAAAAGAAAATAGGATGTACGTACGGCTCCTCTATATGTTCGGAAGGCTCCTCTATAAGTACGGGAGGAGCTCTAGATGTACGGGAAGCAAAGTGAAGCTATGGGTGTACGTCACAATGGCCCCCTCCGTTTTCCCCTACAGTCAATCCGGACACCCTGTTTCAATATATGCTGCTACAGGCAGCATTGTTATTCAGCACAATAAACCATATCCACTCTTGTCTTTAATTAAACTCCATGGATCTCCCGAATCGTTCATAACTTCCATACGATTCACGATTGATTTGAGAACGATTCCCTTCAAATATGCTTGTTGTCAGGATATATTCCTAAATGCTTTTCTGTACTCTTTCACAATATCAGAGTTATGCGGTTTACATTCGACAATTCATGTGATATAAATTTATATATGGGATTTACATTCATCATATGTTTCATTTAATTTTATGTTCTTGAATATTTGGTAATCCATAAAGTTTCTTGATTCATACAACCACTTTCTAGATCCTTTCTTTTCCTTTAAACAAGATTACTATAGTCTATATGGTTCTTAATGTTTTTTGGGACTCCTTTTTGAAGTACACTGGAAAAGTTTACTGATTTTTTCTAGAGAATCTAAAGTTTCTGTATTTCAATTATACTTTTATTGAACTTATTGATTGGCTATAATTGTTTAAGATGTCATTGCTTACTATCATGGTATTGTACTAGAGGTGATAATTTGTCCTCATTATTGTATTATTTCAGGTACATTAGTGCATGTTATCAATACTCAAAACTTATGCTTTACAAATCAAGCTAAAATAATTGAAGGAAGCCACTATTTTCCAGTCGATTTTCAAATTTACTTCGTCAAAATATTATACTATTTATTATAAATCTTGATGAATAAAACATAGATTGGGATCAATTTCTGAAAGCTTCATAATGTATCCAATTTGAAATATACAGATTTTGTTAGGAGCTTTACAAGCAAGTGCATAACCAAACTGTCAAATCATGCAATAATATTTATAAAAATTATTTAGATTGCATTTTGGTACTTGTGTATTAACCGAGGCAATTAAAATAACACTAAAACTATGGAAATAATTTAGTTCTAACTGCACTTTTATCTAAGACATGATTATATATTACATAACATGATAACAGAAGATCAAATGTGATGAATCACTATAAACTCCAGATTGGCATGTCGCATTCTGTGAATCTGTGAAATTTAAATTTATTTTGATGTTGACTGAGCAGTATCTCTGCTTTTTACATCGAATGAGAAGTACAAATGCAGCCTTTCAGGATTTTTTGTAGATGAATTCATCTATTTGTGAATTATCTTCTGCAAAATGGAAAATGAAAATAAAATTGGAGTCAACAGGCACCACAGCATATATGGAAATAATTGATTTATATGTGAAATATGTCAGAGTCATTTGCAGATAAAAATAATCTATATTAACATAAACTTGTTCACATAAACTGTGAAGAAATATTTTCATATAAAATGTCAGAAATAATTTGCTCACTAAATGTTGATCAACCTTTGCTTGCACACACTGAGGCAAAACTGTTTGCTTGTGAAATCTGCAGCAAATTATTTAAAGCAAAAGCAGATTTAAAGTGTCATTTGTATACTCATACTGGTGAAAAACCATTTTCTTGTAAAATATGTCACAAATCATTTATTAGGAAGAAAAGTTATAATCGACATTTGCTTACACATACTGATGAGAAACCATTTTCTTGCGAAATATGTCCCAAATTATTTAAGAGGAAAGCAGATTTAAAGTATCATTTGTATTCACATACTGGTGAGAAACCATTTTCTTGTGATATATGTCAGACATCATTTCACAGGAAAGAAAATTATAATCGACATTTTCGTACACATACTGATGAGAAACCATTTTCTTGTGAAATATGTCCCAAATCATTTAAATTGAAAGCAGCTTTAAAGTATCATTTGTATACACATACTGGTGAGAAGCCATTTTCTTGTGATATTTGTCAGAAATCATTTGATAGGAAAGAAAATTATAATCGACATTTTCGTACACATACTGATGAGAAACCATTTTCTTGTGAAATATGTCCTAAATCATTTAAATTGAAAGCAGGTTTAAAGTATCATTTGTATACACATACTGGAGAAAAACCATTTTCTTGTGAAATATGTTGCAAGTCATTTATTCGGAAAACTGAGTGTAATACACATTTGCTTTCACATACTGGTGAGAAACCATTTTCTTGTGAAATATGTGCAAAATCATTTTTTCATAAAAGTGGTTTAGATTTCCATTTACTTACACATACTAAAGAGAAACCATTTGTATGTGAAATATGTCAGAAATCATTTGCGCAACGCTCTCATTACAAACAACATAAACAGTTTGTGCATGAAGGTGAGAAACCATTTTCATGTGAAATATGTCAAAAATCATTTTCACACAAGTATAATATGAATCGTCATAAACTTGTGCACACAGGTGAGAAACCATTTTCATGTGAAATATGTCAGAAATCATTTACACAAATTAACCATGTTATTCGCCATAAAATTTTGCACACAGCTGAGAAACCATTTCTTTGTGAAATATGCCAGAAATCATTTGCTGAAAAGTCTCATTTGAATCGACATAAGCTTCTGCACACAGGTGAAAAACCATTTTCATGTGAAATATGCCAAAAAGCATTTATTGAAAAAGGTGTTTTGAATGCACATATACGTGTCATGCACACAGGTGAGAAACCATTTTCATGTGAAATATGTCAAGATTCATTTGCACGAATGAGTGATTTAAGGCAACACAAACTTGTGCATACAGTTGAGAAACCATTTTCTTGTGAAATATGTCAGAAATCATTTACACAAAGAGGTAGTTGGAATAGCCATATGCTAGTGCACACAGGTGAGAAACGATTTTCATGTGAAGTATGTCAAAAATCATTTACTCATAAAGGTAATTGCCGTAGCCATATGCGTGTGCATACAGCTGAGAAACCATTTTCTTGTGGAATATGTCAACGATCCTTCACACAAAAACCTGCTTTAAAAACTCATAAATGTCATCAGACAGTTGAGAAACCATTTTCTTGTGAAGTCAGAAGTCATTTACACTAAATACTAATTTAAATCGACATAAATGCATAAGCCATTTGCTTGTGAAATATAACTAAAATCTTTTGTTTAGACAGAAAGTTTGTGTGAACATATATGGGATAAAATCCATTTGCTTCCTAAAATATGTTAAACATCATTTTGAAATATGTCATACATCATTTGAAATTCTTAAATATTCCACAGACTAGAATAATATGACCAGTAACTTTATTTTTTATTTTATTGCATCTTTTGTCATTCATATGTTACATATCACAGCTGGAAAACTATTTTTTAAATTTTAAAATAATATATAAGAAATTATAATATATATGTGTATAAAAGTATTGGATACCTGTATATTGCAGTCAGTAGCTACAATTTAATATTTTCAAGAAATAATGTACTTGTGAAAATTTATTATTTATTTATAACAATTAAAAGAGCATTGTTCTGAAATTACAAATTTAAAGTATTATGCACAAAAGGAAATGACAAATAAAAAATAATTTTAAATTGTTAAGCCTATGCTGTTTTTAGAATCATAATCTTAAATTATTTTATCATCCATATACTTTTTCTGAACCTTTGTCACAGGAACTTACTTATCTTCTGGCAATAAGGCTTTGAAAAATTAATATCTTTCTGCAAAATTGGCATTTTTGCTTTTATATTTTACCTTCATAAATCATTTAAATATTACAGGTGCTCTTAATTGCTTGTGATTTGTTGAGGGTTAATGGGCTTATGGACAATAACTAGTCCAGGGCCCTAGCCAGGCAGGGACCAGAGGGGCTCAGCCTTATAGTTAAAATCAACAGATAAGTAATTATGAATAGATATTAAGCATTAACTTTGGTACTTATCGGTTATAGGGACCATGGAGCCAAACATGGCAACACGTAGGAATCACGCCAAATTCTCGTTTATACCAGTTGCTGATGTTATAAATAGGTGGGTCTGTTTTTATATATCTTGGCTTACACCGGTTGCTGATATTATAAGTAGGTGGCGCTATTTTGGAATATCGGAAACTTGATAGCGGTTAGTTTGAATTTAGTGCATCCTGTTATACTGTTAGATTTTTCTACCATTTTGCTGCAATGATGAAAATCTGGAATTTGCATATGAATGAATGAACGAAGAAGTTGGTATAAGGTTCTTTCAACAGAAGAAAATTTTGCCGCGACACCGTTTTTGTCCAAATGGTCACTCCATGTGGCTGCAAGTAGGCAAAAAGTGTCTCTGGAGATGTAGCATTGTTGGTTTTCGGCGTATTGTCGATCTTCGCATGATGAATTGGTTCTCAGGATCTAGGATTCCGTTTACAGAAGCTTTACGTTTTATATTCTGTTAGGCCCACGAACTTGTTTCTGTGTCGTGGTGTCAACGCCAGATGGATTTCAGCCCTGAAGCAACTGTAGATTGGAACAATTACATCCAGTATCTGCAGAAACGATCTACGAAGGAAGATCGGGGGTGGGGGTGGGAGAAAGGGGATCATTATGTAATTTAATCATTGTGTTTGTAGTGAATTTCTTGAATGGGATTATATTGCCAATGTTTCTGTTGGCGACAACTTGGAAAAGCAGTCGCCAACGCATGGTCCCTATAACCGATAAGTACCTTAAACCTTTCACGACTATCGGCACGCCCACGTGCCGGCTGTGAACTTGCATTCAAGGACGGATGGCACGCACTCATAATGGAGGAAACTTTACCGTAAGTGGAGTGTGGCACTCATGCGTGCCTCCACACGGAACATTTTAATTTGTCTACTAGTTGGTGCTAAATATCCGTGGAACTAACTTCAATGTATTTTGCAGAGGCATGACCTTGGCAGAAGAGGATCGAATTAATTATTTCTCCATTTGGAGTGGTGACACATCATTTTGTAGTATAAACAGACAGAGCAATTCTCGTAGCATTAACAATTTTATAATTGAGTTTCGGTTTTTATTTTTTATTCAGCGTTATGAATTCGTTGGTGAATCATAGGAATATAAGAGAGTATTTTTTTTTGTTTGGGTTTTAGAGGCAGTGAAATTATTCGTTTATTTCGGATAAAAGAATGGGAGCAACTAACGAGTATTTTGTATTCAGATTTGTATGAAAAATATACATCAAATAGAAAATAAATATTTCTTTTATTCCTGAAAAAAGTAGATTTCTGTGTTGAATAGGTGATTTTTAGTGAATTTTTTTTTAGAGTTAAGCTTAACGCAAAAAATGTGCCGTCCTTTGGGACCAGTTCGGAAGCGAAGCACTCCGTCTTTTGGGCCATGACAGCTCCGGAATGCCGCCATCGCGAAAGGGTTAACTTGTGTTAATTTTCAGAAATTTTCAATTAATTAACAACTTTTTTATATTAAAATCAATATATTATACTTACAGGGTGTTCCATAAATTCTGAATTAGTTTAAAAATTCCTAAAAATTGAAGGAATTGGTATACTTGAATGCGGTTTGTGGCAAAGTTAGTCTCATGAAGGGGGATTTTTTTTGGTAGAGAAAAAAAATTAGTTCAAAATTTTGTCAATAGAGGGCACTGCACACAAGCAATCACAGGAAATATGCAAATCAGAGTCCTATAAAATGCTGGGTGTATGATTTCAAGCTCATTGCTGAATTTTCCTGTTACTGGCTTTCATTGTGATGTTGACATTGGTGGATAAAGCACTATTGGTTAAGCTGTTTTACCTCAGGCACGAATCGGCGGCTGAAACTTTACAAAGGTTTCGGACACAGAAGAGATTGAAGAAAGGTTCTGGTCCAATCGCTCCTGCCAGACTGATTTCCCTGGTACTACGTTTCGAAGAAACGGGAAGTTTGTCTAATCTCCCTCGCAGTGGTAGACCACGTTTGTCAGAGGTCCGTATCTCCGCTGTGGCTTCGCAAATGCACACTCTAAGGGAACAGTCAACGAGTGCAGCAAGTACTAGCGCACGAGAACTGGCAAGAATAAGTGGTATACCGACGAGTATTCTGCATCCTTGATAGTGTATTAAAATTGTACCCCTACAAGTTGAAATCACTGCACCAGCTCTTACCAAATAACACAGCTAAGCAAGTGCAATTCGCAAATTGGGCTTTGTCAAAAATCGACGAAGATCCACAATGGCTGCTCAATATCTTGTGGACAGACGAGGCTAATTTTTCATTGCATGGAACAGTCAATACTCATAATCTGGGCAAAGGAAACCCCACATGCCTACAGTGAGGAGCCCGTACATTCCCCATGTGTTACTGTTTGGTTTGGATTCACTGCTTTCATTATTGTGAGCCCTTTTTTCTTTGAACAGCCCTGTGCAAAAGCAGGCTGACAGACATGCTCAATTAATGGAGCAAGCTACTTGCAAATGCTAACGGAGAAAGTGATACCATGCTTATTGGAACATAATGTCCTTGACACAGTGACATTCATGCAAGACAGGGCACCTCCTCATTTCGCAAACAAAGTGAAGAAGTTCCTGAGCAGAACCTTTACTGAAGAACTATTAATCAGCTGTCACTGTACAATTGAATGGCCCCCTCGCTCACCGGACTTAACACCCCTAGATTTTTGGCTCTGGGGTTACGTTAAGTCCCGAGTGTACTGCAACAGCCCATCTTCTTTAATGCAGTTAAAGGATGCCATTCACCACGAAATCTCCTGCATCCATCCGGATATGCTGCATGCTGCAGTTAACGGTGTTGTCACTCGCTTGCAAACTATCATTTATGGTGATGGCGGACACATAGAACAAGTACTCTAGTGCTGTGATGTGCTTGTAAACATTTGCCTGCATGCAAATAAACATAGTTTTCCACGGAATTCCGTGATTGCTTGCGTGCAGTGCCCTCTATTGACAAAATTTTGAACTAATTTTTTTTCTACCAAAAAAAAATCCCCCTTCATGAGACTAACTTTGTCGCAAACTGCATTCAAATATACCAATTCCTTCAATTTTTTAGGAATTTTTAAACTAATTCAGAATTTATGGAACACCCTGTATATTAAAATCAATTGTAATTGTTATTAAAATTGATGTATAGTAACTATATGGATATTAATAATTAATTCTTCACTTACAAATATAAATATGCAATTATTTATTAATCATTTATATGGATTGAAATACTAAACAGTAACTTTTATGGTTTATAAATGCTAATAATTAATTGAATTTTTGGTGATCCCCCTTAAATTTCACTCCAGCCCCTCTTCAATTTTGTATCTGACTATGCCCCTAGTCTAGCTATCACTAGACAATGGAGGGCAGGCAACAACAATGACAAATATTACAGGGCTTGAATTTGCACTGTGCATATGCATGTGAAAATAAAATTGTGCATCTAATTTTTTTTTCTGCAACTTTGTAAAATTTGTCACAATCTGCTTGAAATTCTGGTTTATCTTGACAAAAAATTCTTGGCTAGATGCTGAGTTGTGTCATTTTTACTTAGCAGCTGATGGTTACTGACATAGTTTGATTTTCAGCATAAAATGTGCCATAATAGATACATTTTCAGTCAGGGTTGGCGACTTTTTCCCCAGCCCCGGTAAATACCACGGTAAAAATCAGTTTTTACCATCCTGGGAAATACCTAGTTTTTCCCATATGTAGGAAATGCTGGGAAAAACTCAAGATTTTGTGAAAAAAAATTTGTAATACAACTTATTGTTTTGGATTTTATTTATTAAATTGAAAATATTAATGCAGAAATTCTTATTATCACGATTATTCTTTTTAATTGCAAACTTTCTTTTATAACAAAGGTTAACAGATCAACAAAAAAATATAAAAAAATAGACCTTCATATTATTTATAAACTAAAAAGTCATAAAACTGCTGTTAAGATTGAAAGTTTACACACATTTTCTAAACTTTAGAATACTAAAACACAAAAAATGTACCTTATCAGTGCAAAATAAAATAATTAGACATACCATGTGAACTCAAAAATCATAATATTTCTCTTATTAATACAATAAGATAAACACATACAGAAAGCAAGGGAACACAAAAATTGAACTTATACATACATTAACGTGATTAGTATTGTTCATACACTAACTAGAACACACAGAAATATAAATTGCAAACTGTTATCATCAGATCAGTTATTACCAGTCTGACTCTGCGTGTTTAGCCACTTTGGAATGCAGCATTTTATAGCAAAACACCAATTTTGAAGTTGTGTCTAAACCAAGTCTGTTTTTCAGTTTGTTATGTATAAAGGAAAAGTTTGGAAAAATTCTCTATAAAGATGTTGATGACGCGGGGCATCTTTGAAGGACTCCATCAGTCTAAGAAATCGTTATCGATGCCATTTTTTTTGTAAGTTCTTCCACCATGCAGATGCGGGCAGCTTGTTGACAACATCAGGTGAGAAAAATGTCTTTGGGAAAGGGGGATCTTCAGACTGAAACTTAATTGTGAACTGCACATATTGCGGGTTTATATTTTGCAGATAGTTATGCAGATAGCTTTTTGCCCTTGTATGTTGGATTTGTCATATTAGCAAGGAAATGAACTGGTGTCATTGCACTATCAAAACAAGCTTGCACTTTCTTGATGTGTGGTTTAGGTTATAGATTATGAAGAAAGTCTATAAATATTTCACATGCATCAGCAATATTAGCAGAGTTACTTTGTAAACTATTTAGAGCATTATCTACAAGTTCAAGTTGATTGTATATATTTTTAAGTTCTCTATAACGACCATGATTGTTAATTAAATTTCTAATATTCTCTTCTATTTCATCTTCATTTCTATCTGAAATTTGTATGGAAAATGACGTACTGATAAAAAATGTTTCAAGGCAGGTCATCTGAGAATTACTAATAAATGTAAAATGTACTAATACTATACTGTAAAATCTACTAATAAATGTAAAATGCTAACAAACTGTTTAAAACCGTTAGTTATGAGATTTTGACTGTTAAAAGAAGTTTATCTCAGTTTAAACCAGATTTTGACCAGTTTTTCCCACCGGGATGGGAAATATTAGTTTTAACTGAGAAATTGCTAACGCTGTTTTCAGTTGTGATTATTTGTATAAAACTAGTCAACATCTGCCAGAAACTCCTATTTATACTGTCCAAAAGTTTTTAGCAAGATACAATGTTCTACTATTAAAATTAGTAGCTAATACATACTGTTACAAAAGTTAGATTTTGTCATAACTTGTCCCATTCTGTGCCAGTTTTCAGTTGCAATCATTTTTGACAAATTGTACTGGAAATTCTGGTTTGTCATTGCAAAAAATTCTTAGCAAGATACAAAGTCAAAGTTATGCCATTTTAATTTAGCAGCTGACTACTTTAAATATTTGATATTTTACATAAATTGTGTGCTCCACTGTGCCAATTTTTAATCACTATTACTTATCGCTAAAATCTGCCAAAAAATCTGGTTTATTACAACAAAAGATTCTTAGCAATTCACAATGTTGCATCAATTTCACTTAGCAGCTGATATATACTGCTACAAAAGTTATATTTTTGGCATAAGATTTATCGCCAAGCGTTATGGACAGAGAAATAATTTATTCTTATAGTACATAAATTACTATTGGCGTTCAAATACAAAAGTATTCCTCAAAGTATCTTTTTACATGAATGGAACGAGCTAGATCCACTAAAATAATCTCACCAAATTTATCACATGATACTACATATGAAAAGTGAACATGTTTCTGAAAAGTTAATATATTTTTTTAATTTATGGGATTTTTGATAAATTTATTTGAAAACTGTGCAATATCTCGGGAATGGTTCATGCTAGCGTTCTAAAGTTTATGTCAATCGTTTTCTAAGGAAAAATTACATAAGAATTGTCTATTTGCGTAACTTTATAAAAGGTTTTGATTTTTTGATGATTTTTTCAAAATTTCACTCGAAAATTTAGGGGGAGGGAGGTTCTGAACATTCGATTGTGTTTTAAAACAATAGACTTCCAGTATTCACGGATTGTGATTTTTATACCAAATTTCATTCGAATCGCTCCATTCGTTCGTGAGATATCGTCTCCACAGACTCACTGACACACACACACATACTTTCACACACACATACACAGACATCATCACAAAAACGTTTGATTCGTGTTCCTGGATACTTGAAACGTGCTCTCCTGTCGAAAACTCAAATTCGAATTTTCGACCCCGTCGGAATACTTTCCTCATACATTATATGTATATAAAGAAAGTAAAAATATAACATGTTTAAAATTTAAGATGACTATTTTAAAAGTAAAATATCTAATTATTCAAGGATTTTTGATGTGTTACATAATCGCTATAAGGACATACATTGTTGAAAAAAATATTTATTATAAAACGCCCATAAATAAAAAAAAAATGTCCAGGACCTGCTAAAAGACTAAAAAATTTCGAGTCTGTAGAAATAGTTGGTATTCCACATCAAATAATTTTTAACAAATACTGTCTTTCAAAATTTAATGTTCATCATATGAAGACCGACGTTTTTACTTATATACATAATGTATAAGGAAAGTTTTGTGATAGGGTCGAAAATTCGAATTCGAGTTTTCGACGGGAGAGCACGTTTCAAGTATCCCTGATCACGAATCGAACATTTTTGAAGTAGTGGCTGTGTGTGTGTGTGTGTGTGTGAATGTATGTGTGTGTGTATGTGTGTGTCAGTGAGTCTGTGCAGACGATATCTCACGAACGAATGAAGCGATTCGAATGAAATTTGGTACAAAAGTCACAATCCGTGAATACTGGAAGCCTATTGTTTTAAAACACAATTTAATGTTCAAACCACCCCCCTAAATTTTCGAGTGAAATTTTGAAAAAATCATCAAAAAATCAAAACCTTTAAAAAAGTTACGCAAATAGACATTTCTTATGTAATTTTTCCTTAGAAAACGATTGACATAAACTTTAGAACGCTATCATGAACCATTCTCGAGATATTGCACATTTTTCAAATAAATTTATCAAAAAATCGCATAAATTAAAAAAATATATTAATTGTTGAGAAGCATGTTCACTTTTCATATGTGCGATATCATGCGATAAATTTGGTGACATTATTCTCGTGAATTTAACTCGTTCCATTCACGAAAAAAGATACTTTGAGTAATACTTTTATATTTGAACGCTAATAGTCATTTATCTGCTGTAAGAATAACTTATTTCTCATTCCATAACGCTTGGTGAGATTTTGGCGACGAATTTAGCGGAATATCGCCAACTTGACGACATTTTTAAATGTTGCCAAATTAACGAAAATCTCGCCAAGTGGATAAAAATTACGCTATATCAATGAAAATGACGACTAATTGAATAAAATTTAATATCTTGAAAGAATATAAGTATGTACTCTAAGAATAATATTTTTCTAACTGTAAAAGTAGTGAATTCATTGCATTATATAAGGAAAGTCATGTACTTTCCGCATTAGATTTTTTACTTTCCCTATATGCACAGTATGATAACAGAAGTATTGCGAAGGAATCGAAAATTCGAATTTAAGTTTCCGATGGAAAAGCATGTTTAAAGAATCTCTGATCTCGAATCGAACGTTTTTGAGGTCATGTCTCTGCGTGTGTGTGTATATCCGTGAGTCCGTGGAAGCCCGAACGAATAGAGCGTTTCGAATGAAATTGGGTACAAATTTTACAATCTGTGAATACTTGAAGCCTAGCGATTTTAAACTCAATCGAATGTTTGGAAGCACTCCAAATTTTCGAATAAAATTTAGAAAAAAATCAGAAGATTTAATAATGCTCAGTAAATTATCATTTCTGGTGTAATTCTTCATTAGAAAACGAATGGCACAACCTTTAGGACGCTAGCACGAACCGTTCTTAAGACATGAAACTTTTTCTAATAAATTTATCAAAAACATTGCATAACATTATAAAATTATTAGCTATTGTGAAATATGTCTCTACATGAAAAATTATGCAAAAGATTTATCAACATCATTGTCGTGAATCTAGTACATTCGATTCACGAAAAAAAATAATTCTATGTTTTTACGAATAACAATTCGCCAATAGTCATTTATATATAAGAAAAAAAAGCTCTGCTCTCCGTCTGTGTTGTTGTTGTTGTTGAGACCCAGACCGTCCGACCTATAAGAAAGGTGTAAGGTAACCGTTTGGAAGGCCGGGAAGAGCCACCCAATTTAGACCGGAACCCAGTGGGGAAGGCATCCACAGGGACCGTACCCTCTTTCCCCTACCACCAACCTCTCGGAAGGACTTACGGATCCACATGTTTAACGTGATCGTACTCCGCAAGAACATGGCGGCAGTTGCGGCAGCGTGCAAATCCAGCGCGCAAACCACCGGGCTACCGCGCCCGCAATGTGCCAACAGCACGCGGTGTTCCCAGGTGGTCACCCATCCAAGTACTAACGGCGCCTGATGCTGCTTGACTTCGGTAATCAAACGAGAATCGGTGTTTTCAGCACGGTAGGGCCGTTGGCTGCTCTCCGTCTGTGTGAAAGCCCCAGGCCGTCCGGCTCGTCCAGAGGACTTAGAGCAACTATTTGGACGACCGGGAAGGGCTCTCCGTCTGTGTGTAACTCTTGGAGATATATTTATCGAATTTGAGGACATACTGTGAGACCAGAAATTGTTCTCACATGAGACACTTTTATTTGTGAAATTTATGATGCCCAGAACGGCAAACAAAGCTGTAGTCTGGCTGGCACCAGGGTTTTTGAGGACTTGAACTTTAAGGTCAAAAGACTATAAATTTAGGGGTGCCATACCAGAGGGGCTGAGCTGGGCCATACTAAATGTGCAATAGTGCAATTGGGTAAAGAAGAACCAATAAGCGCCAATAAGAAATGAAGGCGGAGTTACCCCCCCCCCCCCCCACACACACACACCGAAGGAACCACAGACGAAAAGAGAACGAAATGGAGATCAGATGTAGATGAAGAGAGATGGAGATCAGACTTTGACGAAACAGTTGAACTTTGACTTAGGAGACGGTTATGAGTTTTGACTGAAATAGGACATGTGTGCAACGACTGCGACGTTATGACTTGGACGGAGGGGTGCCTGCCATTATGATAGAACGACAATACTAAAAAAGCAGAGTATTGCGTGGAAGTTCCCAAATAAGGGAGATCTAGGATGTGTTCAGTGCAACCAAGTATTTGCAAACATTATGATCTATTGCAAAGACCCAAATTGAAGGTATGTGTCCCTCAAATATCCACAGGTTATTAAGTACGTTAGGTATATGGTTAGGGGTCTCACGTGCTCTCCTCTCACATGCTATCCAAATAAATAATTAATAGGAAGAATAGTTAATGTCTTGAAATTGAATAGGTATTTTGTATCTTTAATAAATGTTATTGTTAAGTTTAAATTGATCTAATCTTTTTAATATATTAATTAATAATTATTTTCAGGACTCACTCAAAAGGTAAAAATAATTGGAGGGTTTATTGCGGCACAACAAGCAATGTACATTAAATAATAATTCCACTAAATAAGAATTTACGGCAATGTTAATGTGATTAAAAATAATGAATTTAATAATTAAAAGTGTAACTTCAAGTTCTATTTTATTTTCGGTTGCCACACTTACTTAGCGACATATCGCCAACTTGGTGATATGTCGCCCTAGATTGACCGAAATATAGTTAAAATTGCAAAAATGACGTTAAATTAACGGGATTGACGCCAAATGGATGAATCAATTATTAAAATATTTAAATATACGAGTTATATTGCTCATTGCGGTTGCTATCAATATTAATAATTGTTCATTTATAGTTGCCCAAAATATAAATTAATTGCCTTACTTCGAAATCGTTTTACATGTTGCCACCTGATAAGCGCCCAGTATACAATTCAGCGTTTCAAACATTGCGCAGTGAATCTTATACACTATTGCTTTCCTTATATACATAATGTATAAGGAAAGTATTGTGACGGGGTCTAAAATTCGAATGCGAGTTTTCGACGGGAGAGCACGTTTCAAGCATCCCTGATCACGAATCAAACATTTTTGAAGTGATGTCTGTGTGTGTGTGTGAAAGTGTGTGTCAGTGAGTCTGTGGAGACAATAACTGACGATCGAATGGACCGATTCGAACCAAATTTGGTACAAAAATCACAATCCGTAAACACTGGAAGCCTATTGTTTTTTTACGCAATCGAATGTTCAGAACCCCCCTAAATTTTCGAATGAAATTTTTAAAAAATAGCCAAAAAATTAAAACCACTAATAAAGTTACGCAAATAGACATTTCTTATGTAATTTTTCATTAGAAAACAATTGACATAAATTTTAGAACGCTAACATGAAACGTTCTCGAGATATTGTACATTTTTCAAAAAAATTATCAAAAAATCATATAAAATAAAAAAAAATATTTCCTATTGAGAAACATGTTCACTTTTAATATGTAAAACCATGCGATAAATTGAGTGACATCATTCTCGTGGATCTAGCTCGTTCCATTCATGAAAAAAGATACTTTAAATAATACTTTTGTATTTGAATGCCAATAGTCATTTATCTGCTGAAAGAATAACTTATCTCTTAGTGCATAATGCTTGGCGAGATTTTGGCGACAAATTTGGCGGAATGTCGCCAACTTGTAGACTTTTTTGAAATGCTGCCAAATTAACGAAAATCTCGGCAAATGAATAAAAATGACGCTACATGAATGAAAATGACGACTAATTGTCGAAAATTCAATATCTTGGAAAGAATATTAGTATCTACTATAAGAAAAACCTATTTTTTTACTGTAAAAGTAGTTAATTCATCACATTATATAAGGAAAGCCATGTGTTACCCACATCAGATTTTTTTTTACTGTAAAAGTAGTAAATTCATTGGATTATATAAGTAAAGTCATGTGTATAAATGAAAGTCATGTGCTGCCCACATCATATCTTTTATGCTATGTAATAAATGTTCCCTAATAGAGTTTTTGGCGGAATGTCGCCAACTTGGTGACTTTTTTAAATGTTGCCAAATGAAAGAAAATGTCGCGAAATTGATGCAAATGGGGCTAAATCAATGAAAATGACGACTAATTGATGAAAGTTCAATATCTTGGAAAGAACACAAGAGTAGACTATAAGAATAATCCATTTTAATCGTCTGTCTGTCCATAACGCTTGACGAAAAATTTAGCGGGACGTCGCCAACTTGGCGACTATTTTAAATGTTGCCGAAGTGACAATAACGTCGCCAAATTGATAAAAGTGACGCCAAATGGGAAGTAATGTTTCTCAAATTCTGATTTCCGTCATATGACGGGCATACATACCTTCCAGTATATAAGAAATGCTTTTCTCTCCGTTTGCCTGTAATAATTTGTGATGCATTTGGCGAACTTGGCGAATAATTTAGTAAAGTACTTCTATCTTGGCGATATTTTGGCTCAGATCGACAAAAATATCGTCAAAATTACAGAAATGTCGCTAAATTAACGGAATCGACGCCAAATAGATGAATCAATTATTAAAATATTTTAATACGAGTATATGGACCATATTGCTCATTGCGGATGCTATCATTGATAATTGTTCATTTGGAGTTGCCCAAAATGTAAGTTAATTGGGTTACCTCGAAATAGTTTTACATGTTGCCATCCTGAGAAGCAAGCGCCCAATATATAATTCAATGTTTGAAACATTGGGCAATGGATCTTATACACATCATTTTTTCACAAACAAAAAGTAAATTCATTACTTATATAAGGAAAGTCATGTGCTGTCCAATTCAGACTGTTAATATCTTGTTTCTTAACTCACCTTTAGTTTACTCTTAACAGGAAATTTGCGCAAATGGGAAAAAACACTGTTCATTAGTTTAAAGTTTTCATAGCATTTCTCTATTGTTTATAAATTCAATAGTTAAACAAATTCTGTGGAAAAAGCTTAACAATAAATTTTTTTGCTGTTTACTCAAACATTTTAAAAGCAAATTGCATTTTAAGCAAAGTTCCGCAACACATTGGAATTTTTTTTTTAATCTTGCGTATTTTACATTTTTAATACTTTCCAGCATAGTTGAAAAGTGTTTATAACTTTGTTCATTATGTCTGTCTGTCCGTTCGCACGATAACTGCGTAAAAATGACTTTATCAAAATGGAATTTTAGTATGTGGTTGAGACGGTCTATGGGACATATGGGAATGTAAATGAGACAATATCACCCAATTAGTTTTGGATTGAACCAGAGTTGAAAAAGTGAAATACATTGAATCCGGTGTGACCTCATTTTTCAAACATTTTTTAAGCGAAGTTAAAATTCACAAATTGCTTCGAAAATTTTAGGAAATATTCAAATTATCCCATGAAATGTATAAAAAAAAAAACGTCAGCAAAACATGTTCGGTAGTTTTTTAAATAAAAATTAAAATAATAATTACACCCACATTATATGAAGATATCACGTGACCCACTTCAAAATAAAATATGGTATCCATCTTTTTTTTCCCAGTGTCAAAATCATGATTTTTAAAACTCTTTTAAATTTATATTGAGTGTTGCATCCGTCGTAAAACCGCTTTACATTTGTGTATTTTTTATGCATCTATATTCTGCGCCAAAACAATTACAATATTTTTGAGTTTAAATGATCATCAAACTTTGATTATTTCTACAACGAAGCCTAATTTTAATGGATGCAGAATGTAAATAAGTGATTGTAAGATGAGTTGTATAAGAATTGCTGAATTTTTTTCACGCAAAATTATTTAACTCTGCAGTCTGAAATAAAAGTATATGTATGAAATATTCACTGCTTTTATAGAAAGAGCCAGGCGATTTATGTTTCGATGACGACATTTGAATAAAGTTCATTTTTTTATGATGTTTTAAGTTTTCAAGTAAAATAAATTACTGTAGTTCTGTGACAATTAAAAAAATATCACCGCTGAATGTATCGCATTTTAGAGATGCAATACATTCAGCGGATTGCATTTCAGTTGAAAAGGGTTTCATAATCAATGCTTTATGCACGATGATCTTTCTTGTGTCATTGTAAAAGAAGTCAATTCATTGTATTATATAGGGAAGTCATATACTACCTATATCAGATTTTTTCAATTAATTATGTGTTCCTGTGTACCCTTATGGTTGGCTTTCAGTTTGCCTGCCTGTTTATGTGTCTCTCGAATAAATGGATGAAATCTAGTAAAATTTGGTTTGATTTTATTTCAATCACTGAACGTCAGAAACATGTTGAATTTTGTGGTTAACGTACAAAGAAAGGAACCTCAATTTTTTTTAACATTTTAACACTTTACAACAACATTGAAAAATGTTTATGACTTTGTTCATTCTATCTGTCTGTCTGTCTGTCTGTCCGTCCGTTAGCACGATAACTGCCGTAAAAATGACTTTATCAAATTGAAATTTTAGTATGTTGTTCAGACGGTCTGTGGGACCTATGGGAATATAAATGAATAATATCACCCAATTAGTTTTGAATTGAACCCGGGTAATATTCAAATTATCCCATAAAATATATTAAAAAAATTTCAGCAAGATATAATCAGTAGTTTTTAAAATAAAAATTAAAATAATAATGACACCTCTTATATGAAGCGATCACGTGACAATTGTATGAACAGATCACGTGACCCACTTCAAAATAAAATATGGCATCCATCTCGTGTCAAAATCGTGATTTTTAAAGTTCTTTTTAATTCATATTGAGTGTTGTATCCGTCCTAAAACCGCTTTATTTTTGCTTAAATTTTGTGCATCTACATACTGGAACAACGTCATTACAATATAGTTGAGTTTAAATGATCATCCAACTTTGATTATTTCTACAACGAAGCCTACTTTTCACTTATGGAAAATGTAAACAGCAAAATATGCAGAATGAGTTGTATAAGGATTGCTGCATTTCTTTAACGCAAAATTATTTAGCTCATGGAGTCTGCAATATAGCTGATATGGATCTTTTACAGAGAGAAGGGCGATATTTTCGATGAAGTTTTAAGCATAGAGTTTAATTACTTGTACCTCCATGGTCTTAAATTTTTAAATACAATAAATTATTATAGTGTTGTGATGAATGAAATGAATGAAAAAATGTTTGTGAATGAAATGCTACTTTTATAGAGAGAGCCAGGCGTGTTACATTTTAATGACGTCATTTGAATAAATTTTATTTGTTTTCGATGAAGTTTTCTAATATAATAAATAATTGTAGTATTATAATAATACTACAATTAGGAATGTATCGCATATTACCGAGGAATGTATCGCATTCTAGAGATGTTTAAACCAGGCAATTTGTATTTCAATGCCGTCATTTGAATGACGTTCATTTTTATCGATGAAGTTTTAAGTTTTCAAATGTAATAAATTAATATAGTATTGTGATAATTTTTAAAATATTACCGAGGAATGTGTCGCATTTTAGAGATGTTTAAATAAAATTGCATTGAAGTTGGAAAGTGTTTCATAATCAATGCTTTATGCATGATTGATCTTCCTTGTTTTTTTTCTAAAATCGAAAAACTTTTTAAAGGCATTATTCCGTATAAATACGAACGTTGTAAAAATATATATTTAGTATGTGATTTTTCATTTAAATAAACTGGAGTAGGACCTAACTCGATTTTCTCCTACTAGAATCCACATATACGTAGAATTCGATATATATATATATATATATATATATATATATATATATATATATATATATATAAATGAAATTCACTCAAAGCCAAACAATAGCTTAATAATAGCTTACGGGGAAGTAGAAAGGTTGAGGGGGATTGTGACCCCTCATTCCTGGTTGAAGCATGCTTTGAGACCCAGGAAACACTCTCAGAACCACTACGTGGCCGAAGCAAATACCCCTTCGTACGAGTAGAAAAAGCAGGATCCATACACGGAAACAATACTAAAAGTGGAAAAGAACAAGCTCCGTCATCAAATATTACCACGATCATCAAAACAAAACAATCTGCCAATGCTACATAATACAGCGTACCACGATACGATTCATGCCCGTCAATGATAGTACGCATGAGTTACGGGATTAAGGTTACAGTGAGATCCCTTTGTGTAATGCTGTTTATGGCAACAAATCATAGAAATTTGCCTAATTTTCTTTATCAAAGTTCCTGTATGAAGTGCATTAAGTGTGAAAAAAATTTCCTGTATGAAGTGCATTAAGTGTGAAAAAAAGTTCCTGTATGAAGTGCATTAAGTGTGTATGAAGCGAATTCAGTATGAAAAGCATTTGATAAAAGAAGCTCTAGAACAACTGTTTCCAATTCGATTCCTGATGCATTATTACGAAACTTCATACAGGAACTCTGATAAAGAAAATTATGCAAATTTCTATGATTTGTTGCCATAAACAGAATGACACAAAGGGATCTCACTGTAACCTTAATCCCATAACTCATGCGTACTATCATTGACGGGCGTGAATCGTATCGTGGTACGTTGTATTATGTAGCATTCGCAGATTGTTTTGCTTTGATGATCGTGGTAATATTTGATGACGGAGCTTGTTCTCTTCTACTTTTGGTATTGTTTCCGTGTATGGATTCTGCTTTTCCTACTCGTACGGAGGGGTATTTACTTCGGGCATGTAGTAGTTCTAGGAGTGTTTTCCGGGTCTCAAAGCATGCTTCAACCAGGAGTGAGGGATCACAATCCCCCTCGACCTTTCTACTTCCCCGTGAGCAACCATGATTTTGTTCCCTTTTTCATTTGTTTTTGTTCATATGTCTTCATTTGAAATCTTATATATATATATATTTGCAAATTTTTCAAAATTTACAAGAGTAACATTTAAAAATCTGTATCGTTAGTCCAAATGATTACAATTATAGCGTGTTACAACACATCATTTTAAAAGGCGTGAAAAATTAGTTCCTCCCGAGCGGCTAATGACATCACGAATATAAAAATTGTATCGAAGCGATTTTTTACAACAATCATTGAATGTACAGGTGGCCCTCGACTTTCGAACAATTCGCTATTTCGCACATTTTTAAAAATTCACTTTTTAAAAGTTTTTTGTCGATAATGCAAAAATAGTTCCCTTTCGTGCAGTCACTCACACATTGTCGCCTAGAGTAGCGGATTTTCGGAATCGTTGTGACGTCACTAGGGTTCCGTGGGGGGGGGGGGGGGCAAATGTCTACAATGTATTAAACAGATTTAGTCTTGCGTTAGCAAGTGATAGCTACTTTTAAACAATACTATATGAGGACAATAATGAATCAGGCCATCAAGGCAACTGTCAGGAAAGGTGGGCCGACATTAAGAGAACTATAATTATATAGAACTCAATAAACAATTTTGGAGACTCGTGAGCTGAAATAAAAAGAGTCAACAATGAAAGGTTCCTGGAAACAATTATGCCCACAGATGATGAGTGATTTTATAAACTCTGAAAAAACTGCGGAAACTATCACAGATTACATAGTTAGTCTAATGAATGAACTAAACTTGGACTTCAACAACGAAGATATTAATGAGTTGATGGAATCTCACTCAGTACCTCTGTCAAATGAATACTTAGTGAGTAACAAAAGAGTTAAATAAAATACACAATGAAAGTGAGGAAGACGAAGCTGATAAAATCGTCATGACTTTGACAATCAAAACTATGAATGAAGCCTTCATGCATGTTGACAAATTTTTGACTATCCTGGAAGAATGTGATTCCAATAGAGAACGTATATTTCAAGTAGGGTGATAGAGAAAGACACAGCATGTTATAGAACTCTTCATCAAGAAAAGAAAAAAAAAAGGTGGTATTCAACTAACTCTTGACAAGTTTATAAAGAAAACACCTGAAATCACTTCAACACGCCTCGTTAATTTAATTATGTATATTTATAAATAAATGCTATTATTATTGATAAATAAATGTTTTAAAATACAATTTTTGATGGGTTTTTCTTTACATCCCCCTACTTTCGAACATTCAACATTCGCAGTTCGCACACATTTTCAGGAACCAATTATGTGCGAAAGTCGGGGACCGCTTGTATTAAGTTCTTGAGCCACAAATAACCTGAAGCCCTTTCAGATTTTTACTTTCCCTGCAGTGCATAGTAATGTACAGGAAAAATGTTGGAATCGTGCCGAAAATCGCAACTCGAGTTTTCGATGGATCTACACGTTTTGGGAACTCCAGAACACGAAAAAACTATTTTTAGTGTCACGTCTTTGGGTGTTTGTGCAATGTATTTATCCACACTAACTGAAAAACTAATGAACCAAATTTTTATAAAATTTTAGAGGTAAGTATGACCCTGGTGCTGATTAGATTTTGGTACAATTCGGGATAAAGGAACCCGCCTATTTTTGCGAAATGACCCACAAAAACCTCATGTATCCACTCTAGCTTAAAAATGAATTTATTTAATTTCACTAAATTTGGTAGATAAGTCACTTGTAGTGATGGTGCTGATTAGATTTTGGTATGATTCGGAAAAGAAGAATCTGTCTTTTTTAGGAAATGGGCCGCAAAAATTGTCAAATCTAAAATAAAGGAGTACGTATGCTTAAATGTATCCATTGAATGCTTATTTTATACGTAATTTTTGACGAGAAAATAATAAGACCGAGTCCATTACTCTATGATTAATCGTTAAAATATTTTAGTTTTTTGCGTTTTTGTACGCCGCATTTAAAAAATATTCAGTTTCCAAATAAAAACAAAAATTAAATTAAAAGTGCAAATTCAGTGAACATTTTGTGCAATTAAACTTAATGAATTATTAAAGAAATATTGAGAATGTGAATTTGAGTCTGCAGGGAAAGTCATGTGCTGTTCACATCAGATTTTTTCCTGTTCTAAACACTAAAGTGCTTGAAACCTGTAGATCCGTAGAGTTGCTATTTTCGATACGATTCAAATACCTTCCCTATACATCCCCATGTATTGCAGAGAAAGTAAAATTCTTATCAAACGGGGAAAAATCTACTTAGTTCATTAAATTAATGAACTGTATTTCTCTCCCCTCCCCCCCTGTGTGATAAAAACTGTCTTTATAATATTACAAAACTTTAAATAAAATTTTTTTTACTATTTCTGTGTTGTTTATACAATCAATATTTAAACAACTTCTGTGAGGAAACCTCAATCAGTTTCCTTTGATGTATGCTCAAACATCTTTTAAATAAATTGCAAAATTTTTAGGCAAAGCATCAAAACACATGTTAAAAAACGATTTTGCTCTCGAAGCATATTTAGCTTTTAAAAATTCAGTTTTAAAGATTCGTTTTACTCGTAATGTTTAACAGCGTTTGAAGTTTTCTTAAATATATATAATTTTTTTTAAATGCTGTATTGGCGAAGCTATTTATTCATGCCAGAGTTTAAACTTTAAAAACTTCGCATTTGCATTGAAGAAAGAAATGCTTTGTCGAATATTCTGAAAGACGTTTGACGTGAAATATCTTTAGGGCGCGGGGTATGAGGTAAATCAAAAAAGAGGTATGGCGGAAATAAAATGGAAGTGACGTCATATTGTTGCAAGCATGCGACAGAAAACCATTGCTATAATTCGAAACTCCCGGTCGCTTGACAGCAGCAACATACTCGGTGACAAATTTTGCGAAATATCGCCAACTTAGCGACTTTGGGCTCTAGACACTTTTCAAATTTTGTAGAATGGCTAAGAATTTAACGAGTTACGTGCTTTTTCCAGAACTTTCTAGGGAGGATATATAGAGGACGGGACAGCCCGGCGGTTAAGGCACGGGGATTGCACTCAGTAAGCCCGAGTTCGATTTCCGGCTCTGCCCAAAACTATCCCAATGCTTATGCGGAGTTCGAAAGTCCTCCCGAGAGGTTGGTAGAAGAGGAAGCAGCGTACGGTCCATGTGAATGTCGTCCCCACTGGGTTCTGATCTAAATTGAGTGACATTGTCCCGACCGTCCAAATAGCTTTTTTACAACCTCGGGTGGGTCAGACGGTCTTCTTCGACCCAAACCATAAACCTGTTCTTCGTACGGAATATATAATACACTCCTGTTGCAAAAAATATATGCATCCATCTCTGTCGTGGTACAGAATTGGAATTTCCTGTAGCCACTTCACTCTTAGGAAATCGTACCCCCCCCCCCCTCCCCTCTCTCTCTCTTTGGAAACTTTTGAGATTCCAATGCCTTGAGTTCAGCTGCAGATCGTGAGAAAGTGGCAAAGGACGCTATAGTTTTTTAAATAAAAGAGGACACCTGCAAGAAGGCTAGCGCCCCCCAATTTAAGCCAATCCTTTGGAAGGGGCCAAATCCAATGACTTGGTGGAGCCCAGACACGTCACGGAATGTATGGGTTTCCCAACCTATTGCGACCAAACGACAGCCATAGGGCCAGGCCGAGGACGTAGCCCGTTTCCCGGCTAAGAGGCAAAGAGTTCAGAGAGAAGTCAGTTGGTTTTTGAGAAGTCAAGTGTTTGGACTTTAAAAAGACGGAGGAGAGGCATCCCGACGTGTGCCTGCCCTTACTGTATAACGGGTAAGACCTTTGTCCTCTTATCCGCTGCAGTCTGCGTGCCAAAGATTAGAGTTCGGTTAAAGAAATCTAATTGAGTAATTCAATTATTAAATGGTAATTTAGAAACTAGTGAGAGGGGCGATATTATTATTGTTAATTAAGATTCGCGACTTAGCGAACTTTAACTGTATTGTGTGAATTGAAATTGTTTTGTGTTTTAAATTTGCATATTAAGATCAAATATGACTGTCTAAAACAAAAGCTGTATTTCACTTAACCTTAATTAGTATTTATTGTGTGTTCTCATGATGTATTTTTCAAATAGACTTAACCTGTAGTTATGCTCGGTAATCGAGCAAGTGGCGTGCGTAAGTACGATCAGCGGCCAATGTGTAACGGTCAGTTTTCAGCTGAGCCAAGCCACGTCTGTTCTCTATCTCTACTTATAGTAAATCAGAGTGTGTGTTTGACGGGGAACGCTTCCGGGACAATCCACTTCTCAAAGGGATAGATAAACCTACAGTTTGTCCAAAACGAATTAAACCCAGTGAGTTTATATTTGAAAATATATATGTACAATACATCATATTGCTAAGAAACGGAATCAAACCCAATGAGTTATTACACCAGAAAATATTTTTCGATTTAAATAATAAAAAAAAATATTTATAAATACACTTTTTTTTTGGAATTGCATTTTTCATTCTATCATATATCATTACGGCCTTTGGGTTTAACGAGTTTAGATTATTGATATTTTCAAATTCTTATGCAATTTGTTACTTTCCCTGCAATACATGGTAATGTATAGGGAATGTATTGGAATCATGTCGAAAATCGCAAATCGAGTTTTCGACGGATCTACACGTTTCGAGACCTCTAGAATACGAAAAAACCATTTTCAGCGTGACATCTGTGTGTGTGTCTGTCTGTCTGTGTGTATGTCTGTGTGTCTGTCTATCTGTCTGTGCAGATTTTGTATCCACTCTAACTAAAAAACTAATGGACCGAATTTCATAAAATTTGGTAAGTAAGTCACTTGTGAGCGAGTCTGGTGTTGATCAGTTTTGAGTACGATTTGGGATAAAAGAACCCGCCTTTTTTTGCGAAATGGCCCGCAAAAGCTTGTATCAACTCTAACTGAAAAACTAATTGACCGAATTTCACAAAATTTGATAGATGAGTCACTTGTGGGTTACTCTGGTGCTGATTAGATTTTGGTACGATTCGGAAAAAAATAACCTGCCTTTTTCTGCAAAAGGGTCCGCAGAAATCGTCAAAACTTAAACTAAAGAACTAGGTATACTCAAATATATCCATTAAATGCTCGTTTAATACGTAATTTTTAACGACGAAAAGAATAAGACCAACCCCATTACACTAAGACTAGCCGTTCTCGAGATATTTTAGTTTTTCGTATTTTCTCTACGCCACCTTTGAAAATAAGTCCGGTTACCGAATGAGAACGAAAATTGAATTAATAGTGAATTAAATTTAATTAAAATAAAGAGAATGTGTATATAAGTCTACAGGGAAAGTCATGTGCTGCCCACATCAGATTTTTTTTATTTTGGGGAAACATTTTAAAATCCATATATTGTAGTACGGGTTCATCTTCAAATACATGGATATATCTTCTAATCTACGAAAATATAAATGATTATGTCCGTCCGTCGTATTATGTCCGTCCGTTTTATGTTGGCGAGAGATTTGGCGGGATTTTTTTTTAATGTTGCGAAATTGAGAAAAATGTTGTCGAATCGCTAAAAATATTGCTAAATTGATAAAAATGATGCCAAATTATTGAAATTATTTTTGTTTTGAAAGGGGATAGTATTGTAATGATGTTTCAGTAGTTTTCGACTGTCAGTTCATCCTGCTTGACAACAAATTTGGCGACCTTTTAAAATGTGCCCAAATTGCTCAAATATCATCAAATGAACAAAAATATCGCCAAATCAATAAAACTGTTGTCAACTTGATAAAATGAATGAAATTAATTGCGTTTTGAAAGATGATAGTATTGTAATGATGTTTAGGTAGCATTTGTCTCTTAGTCCAACTGTCCCACTTTCTAACAAATTTGGCGACTTTTTGAAATTCCGTCAAATTAATGAAAATGTGACTGAATTGATAAAATGATACTAAATTAATGAAAATGACTCCTAATTTATGAAAATTTAATATTTTGCAAAATTAAGTTCAATTTCCTTGATAATCCCCGCCGCTTTGTGAGAATTAAATAATAGTTTTTGTATATGTGTTTACAAACAGACCAAGTATGTTTTTTTTTTCGTCAGATCTGTCTGTGAAGATAATTTTGTATAACGAGAACAGATTCTTATACATCTTTTAAAGAGAATTAAATTAAATGTTTTAATAAAATGTTTAGAATAACAAAGTCATTAAAGTATTATAGGAATATGCACATAATTCAAGTTTTAATTTCTTTATATTATATATTCCGTGCGAAGAACGGGTATACTGCTAGTAAGAAATAGAGATACAGCGTGTATCGTTTGAGGTGACATGCGAATGAAAATAATTTGGGAGCACAAAAACGTTTTATTAAGTAATGGCGGCAACAAGAAGATGACATTTTAGTAAGCGGTAAATCTATCCCTAGCAGTTATATAAGATGATATTCAGTGCAGCATAGAGTCAATTAAATACATGTCCCTCTGCAGAAGATTCTGCCACAAATGTTGCAACTGGTCAGCTAATTCAGTCGTATTCTGCTACAATTGCCGCCCTAACATATATCTGACGTATTTTATTGGTAATTAGTCTGGGGACTTGGACGGCCATAGGAGGGTATTCTATCATCAAAGACTTTGTTGAGAACGCCGTGCAGTATGTGGTCGATCGTTGTCTTGTAACTAGAACAATCGGCAGCAAAATATCGTCGATGTATAAGAGAGCCGTAAGACTGGCTTGGGGCAAAACTAGATCAGATCTTTCTTTCTTTCGACCCAGATCGTTCGAACAGCCCGAAGGTGTCAGGTATTTGTTTTGGACGGTCGAGATAGTACCACCCAATTTAGACCGAAACCCAGTGGGGCGACATCCATATAGACTGTACCCTCCTTCCTTTACCACAAACCTCTCAGAAGTACTTACAGCCCCAAATGTTTAACATGCCCGTGCTCCGCGTGAATACGGAGTAGTTTTGGGCAGAGCCAGGAATCTAACTCGGGTCGTTCTCAGTGCAATTCCCGTTCTCTAACCACTGGGCTTCCCAGCCCCAACTAGAAGACATCATAGAACGCCGACCGTGCGACTAGGTTTTAAGTAATTAGTTGAGTCCTGCTAAATTAGTCTCCAGTCCTGCCAAAGCAGCATTTATTAATCGAAAAAAGTAACAGTTGAAGAATATACCGACATACAGTTTGACATGTAAATAAACTTGACTTGTACGTCCATTTAAGAAAATGAAAGAAACATAGCTTGTCTTTTTCTTTTAATTTTCTCATGACCAAGTGTTCCAAAAAAATATTTGATAAAAGATAAAGAAGGAATAAATATACAGGATGCAAGTTCATTGATCAGCAAATTATTGAAAGCAGAAAAACTTACGGTTTAGGTCACCTTTTCAGAGATTTGTTTGTAATAACACAATTTTTAATTTTATTTCTAGAGGCAGGATTAGATAGCATATTGGAAAACCAAGAAGCCTGATTAATAGAACAAGGTTCACAGAGATGAAATTTGGGGGCAGGAAAAAACACAATGGTCAATGTCGCCAAAGCTATTCTTAACTTGCATCCTGTATATCATAGGAACACTTTGAGGTGGATTTTAATTTAAAACAATAAAGACAAAGGGACCATGACCAGTAAGAAAGTTAATAAAGTGTTAATTTATTTGTACTTTAATAAAAAATACGCTCTTGTATACAGTGTGATTAAAAAAAGATGGGCCAAACTTTATGAGATGGCAATACATACCAAACTAAGCATTTATCGTCATAGTTTACCGGGTCGGAAATGAAATGTAAAGGCGTTGCAGTTCGATGGATTGGGCGAAATAGTAGTCCCATAGCTTGGCTCCTACGACCGCCCTATCCGTCATGTGTTCACTTTTTTTTGTGGGTGTATCTCAAGAGTCTCGTCTATGTCACTCCTCTTGGATCGGAAGAGGAACTCGTCACCAGAATTTCTACCGCTGATGCCGAAGTGCGCGACATGCTTCGTCTGTTCCAGAGAATTCGCCAACCTCACCTTCGCCGCTGTGAGACGTGCATTCATGTTGACGGTCACTCTTTTGAGTCGTAACTGTAATTATTGCTTATTAAATGTCATTTTATAACTTCTATGGCACTCTTGTGTTTTCGCCTCACCTCATCGGTTTCACCTTTAAGCGCCCACTGGATCCTTTACGTTTCATTTCCGGTCCGATAAACTATGACGAAACATGTTTGATTTGGTGAGTACTATCACCTCATAAAGTTTGGCCTATCTTTTTTTTAATCACCCTGTATCGATAAAATAACAAAAATTAAAGTTGCCTAAAACACCCAATTTAAATGTACGGATATCAGTTCAACTCCAAATGAATTTTGCCGTGGACATGGCTTAGGGGAGGACAAGAGGGGGCACTTGCTCTCACCTGGACATTCAAAGTCACAAGGGTGGGCATCAAGCTGGTTGGTGTTGTATATCTCATCTTTAAATTTGCCCCCTCCTGGGAAAAGTTCTATGGTCGACCATGGCCATGGATCTGGTATACCCTCTCAATGGATATACCATTATTTTGCTGTGAAAGAAGTAAAGTCATTGAGTTATGTTGAGAAAGTCATGTGCAGCCTATATCAGATTTTTTTTAATACAAAGAAACACAAAATCAAGCACACAAATTCCAGTATCTGTTCGATTCTAAACGTACACGTAAACTTCCTTTAACATTTGAATCGATTCGGTGTTATACTCTCGGAACCAAAAGGTTGTCGAAGATTTGACGGAGCAAAAAGACCGACGCCCATTTCGAGCTACTTCGCAGCATTAAATTCGGGTTGCAATGCATAATTCATGCAACGGTATTGACTTATGGCTTGAGAAAAATAAATCAAAGACATTCAGATTTGTTAGAATAACGCGATGTTAGATTTTTCTGACATTTTTCACGAACATATGTCGGACTTTTTGACTCACTGTTTTCTTTATATTTTTGCTTTTCCTACAAACAAAGTATAACTCAGGAGTCGAAATACCGATTCCGTAAATGCATTGCGTATCGGGTTAATTAGGAATTTTATTTGTTAGTTCAAACGGGTTCAGGGAACTTATTTGCAGATTTTTGGTTCCCTTTCCTTAGTTTTAGTTATCTGTTTTTCCATTTATTTGGATTTTTAATATACTTCTGTTCCAAAAGCATTCCATTCCACAGTCATTCTGTTTCAAATGGCGAAAGTTCGTTCTTTTTGGTTTTAGTAATTTAAATTTATTTACATAAATTTAAAATTTATTTCAATAAATTTATTTTTAATTACATAATTCCTTTCCTAGATCACAAACCACAAACTCTGACTCCCATCTAGAACTTTGGTCAATGACTTAACTTAAGTATTTTGTGAATATATATATAACGTAACTATATATATATATATATATATATATATATATATATATTGTTACGGCGTATCTTCTCAAATCGTGGCTGTGGGTTCAGGATACAAGAATGAGTCCAAATTCCTGAATAACTTACACGTTTATTCACAAGCACAACATAAACTGGAACAATATACAGTCAAACACTTAAATGAGTTACTAATTTCACAAAATTACTGATATTATTCTCAAAACATTGACGAAAGTCATTTTACAAAACAGCAACTACTATTCTCAAAACATTAACGAGAGTCATATTTCAATGTAACTTGCATCTCGTCATTTGACCTTCTACTGAGTGGTGATTCCTTTTATAGACTCACCATAGGAACTTCTGGAAATCTCTCATATCGCGTAGAATAAGCGTTATTTCGAGGTGCTTCTCGAGAATTCGAAAAGTCGCCAAATGTCCCCAAAATTGGCGATAACTGGCCAAATATGGAAACCCTTCTTCGAATTTTGGAATTCTGGAAACCATACGCGACCATAAGTCATGGGAAAGGTTGTAAGGATGTTTTCTCCGCCAGGTTATCAAAAGAAAAGACTCCGATAAAGAAATATTACTCGTTCGCAACACTTCACCGAAGTCAAGCAGCATCGGGCGCGGATAGTACTTGGGTGGGTGACCACCTAGGAACACCGCGTGTTGTTGGCTCTTTTCGGGCGCGGCAGCCCAGTGGTTTGCGCGCGATTCTCGTCGCTGCCTGAACTGCCGCCGTTTTCATGCGGAGTACGATCACGTTAAACATGTGGGTCCATAAGTCCTTCCGAGAGGTTGCTGGTAGGGGAAGGAGGGTACGGTCCCTGTGGATGCCTCCCTCACTGGGTTCCGTCTTAATTGGGTGGCACTTCCCGGCCGTCCAAACAGTTACCTTACACCTTTCTGGTAGGTCGGATGGTCTGGGTCTCAACAACAACAACGCTTGCAATATATATATATATATATACACTGTAGAATTCCGCAGGACCGCCCTCCCCAGAAAAGCGGAAGCTTTCTTTGAAACATCTCACCCCCCCCCCCCCCTCCCGCAAGACCACATATATATATCCACGTTCGCAATAGTATATATATATATATATAGTATATATTTAATAGTCAGACACTGGATTAACTCCTGAAAATCTAAATATTATTTACATAAATGAGGAACCCTTTGTTTACTTCAGGAGAGAGGTGAAAGGGGATATTTTGTTTCTTTTTTTTCTTACTTTTTCTTCCACTAATAAAGTAAGTAATAATTTTGAAGTAACAGAAAAGGAGCAGTATTTTGAAGGTCCTTTTTTTATTTAGCAATGAGAGGAGATAGATTCCATAGACCATAACTTCCTGCCTGAGATCGTCAGAAAAATAAGAAAAAACAAGAAAATAATAAGATTTAGAAAAAAATAACAGTCTCTGTAAAATGTGATTTTAATAGAATGATAATTCGCTGAATATTATTATTATTTTTTTAAATTTTACTTTGGAGGTGGATGAACTTTTTTTTTGGCGACTTCAAGTACTTTCATTGTGTCGTTCTGCTTGTGATCGACGAACGAGAGCTTTTTTAACGCGTATCAAAGGAGCTTATTTAGAGTATATTACGTCCACGTGATGCAACTCGCATGGTTGCGCATGGGAAAGGATGGAGCGCGAGAAAGATTTTAGTTCAATACAAGCGATATGGAAACTGAGTGGTGTTACGTTTGTCTGCATTATTTAAGTAGCCAGTGCTTACTCACGACACAGGCAACGCCAGACAATTCGTTCTAGTAGCTAATAAATGGTTTTATAACACGAAATATTAACCTGAAATCAATTTTTATTTGAAATTACAGAGATATTCTGTCCCAAGATAGTGCGATGAAAACTCCAAAACTTATGGCAGGCTGTCATACTTCGATCCCGATAATATGATTTGGACTGAGATGGACAAGTGAACTAATTCCTGATAAATAGAATCCTTTGATTTAAAAAAAATATATAAGTTGAACGAAGTAGATCGGGTGATTAGGACGCAAAATATTCACAGTGTTTTCTATGTAGCTGAGCGTACATGAATTATTTCACATAGAACGTGAATTTATGCACAAAGAGAAAATTCCTGGATTTCAACGTAAAATGCCGCATAAATGAAATGTAGACATTAATGCATGCAAGCCCAAAGCTGAACGCAAAAAAAAAAAAAAAAAAAAAAGGGGGGGGGGGGGAAGACTCATACCACAGGCAATTTTAATACCATGGAATTGTAATTTATTTGATGCAACTTCTGGCATCATTCAAATGTAAATAAAATCAATATATAATCAAAATATTCAAATTTGTCTTATAAAAATTCTAAATGAAATATTTGAAAATTAATTTGATTTACTTAAAATTACAAATGGTATTATAAAATATATTTATTTAAGTTATTTGATACTATTTTGTTTTTTCAAGTGTATGTTATACAATGACTTGGAAGTATGAAAAAAGCGAAAACACTATAAATATTTAAAATACTTAATATTTTATTTACGATTATTCAATTCATATTTAAATATCAGTAACAAAAAAAAGCTTCAATTAACCAAAAGTAAATAAAGCATGAATTATAAGTATGAATTAGTAGAAACTAAAAGTATGAAAGAGTTATAAACTAAATGTTTTAACATCAGAAATCTGTGTAACGTCCCCCAAAAACTGATAACGCATGCGCAGTATGTTAGTTTGAATGAGTAGGATGTTCACATTGTACATTAATAAGTGTATATACATTGTATATACATATTGTACATTGTAAGTGTATATACGAGTATGAGTACAGCCAAAGGAATGGGAAATTAAGTGTATACACTATAAATATTTTATTTACGATTATTCAATTCATATTTAAATATCAGTAACAAAAAAAGCTTCAATTAACCAAAAGTAAATAAAGCATGAATTATAAGTATGAATTAGTAGAAACTAAAAGTATGAAAGAGATATAAACTAAATGTTTTAACATCAGAAATCTGTATAACGTCCCCAGAAAACTGATAACGCATGCGCAGTATATTAGTTTGAATGAGTAAGATGTTCACATTGTACATTAATAAGTGTATATACATTGTATATACATATTGTACATTTAAGTGTATATACGAGTATGAGTATAGCCAAAGGAATGGGAAATTAAGTGTATACGAGTACGAGTACAGCCAAAGGGATAGGAAAATAAGTGTATGTACGAGTATGAGTACCAAGAAGTATGATAGATTTACTACATACTAAACATTCGAACAACATTATCGTAATTTTTACAAGTCGGACTATTCCAAATAAAAACCTATGTTGGAACGAATATATAATAAGCGGGATTAGTTAAAAACTTGTCATCAAATTGTTTCGCTTTGCATACTCCTAACATGAAACTGTCCAAAAAATAGGATATAAAAACCACGTATTGAGCGCAGCGTCAGAAATTTTAAATATATTCATATGTGGTTTTTGAAATTAAACATAGCTTTTATTCGGTTTCTTTGTATTCGATAAATTGAAAAATGAAACATTTTACAATATTCTGATATTTTACTTGATTTTTCTTTTCTTTTTAATGCATAGTGCAAGTAAGGGGAGAGTATTGTGAAGGGTGTCCAATATTGAACTAGATTTAAATGTATTTACAATTTCTAAGCAATTTTAATCACAAATCAACCGTTTTTATGATGACGTCTGCGAGTCTGAACGTAATAATTCTCGACAAAATTCAGAGATTTGAATGAAATTTGCCGTAAATATTTTATATTAAGGAAATTGAAAGCCTGATGATTTTCGGGATGAGGCGAAGAGCAGAAGACTTCTCAATTTTCAGAATATGTTTTTCTTTTAACTTAAAAACCGCTCAGCAATAATTATGTGAATCGATATGTGTATTTTATTTCAAAAGGAATTGAAAACCACTAACAACAGATATAATTTTGAGATCTGGAATAATTAGAATTTCAAAAATGTTTACTATTATTTCCTGTAGGGCGCGGTAGACCAGTGGTTAGCGCGCAGGAATTGCACTCGGTAAGCCAGGGTTCGATTCCCGCCACTGCCAAAACTACCACCGTGTTCACGCGGAGTACGTTCACGTTAAATATGTGGGTCCGTAAGTCCTTCCGAGAGGTTGGTGGTAGGGGAAGGAGGGTACGGTCCCTGTAGATGATTCCCCACTGGGTTCCAGTCAAAATTGGGTGGCACTTCTCGGTCGTCCAAACAGTTACCTTACACCTTACTGGTAGCCTTCCCGGCCGTCCAACTAGTTACTCTAAGTCCTCTGGACGAGTCGGACGGTCTGGGTCTTCAACACCTTACTGGTAGGTCGGACGGTCTGGGTCTCAACAAGAACTATTATTTCCTGTGGAAAGAAAGGATCATTGCTGGAATACAATGATGGTAGTATGTAGTATACAGGGGGGGGGGGATGTTTACACTTGCAGTGCTATAGACAGCAGTTTAGCTGAGTTACCAAATGCACAAGTTTGACGCCGCTAAATTACAATGTCTAAATCGCAATATCAGATCAAGCTTTCAGATAAGAATAGCAAGCATCGTGAGGTGACAATGTTGCAAGAATGGTTAGTTCTATTAAAGACTATTAAGGATCAGCATATAAAGGTATTTTTACAGGTAGCATAATCAGGTTAATTAAATGATTTATAAACATGATGGTCAGAATAAAATTTTCTCTATTACAATCTACATCTGCTGGGAAAACAAGAGTATATAATCGATCCACAATGGGTACCGAAACTATTTATGTGTCAATAAGTACGATATCTCTCTGCAATATTAAGAAATTCGAAAGAATTATTAAAATTGACAAACTTAAAGGACTTTGACTTTTTTTAAATTGAATTTTAAACAAGAGACCATCCTCGACGTTTCGCAGGGACAGCCGTTAGTATTTCTACAAAAAAGTAAGCAATGCAGGAGTGATAAACCCCTGAAAATAGGAAAAACTAAGAATGACAACCCCCTAAAAATAAGAAAAAAGAGCTACAAACCCACAAAATAGATAAAATTAGAATATGCAATATTCTGAAATTCCAGGAGCCATCAGAATTTTCGTAATAATTCTCGACAAAATTCAGAGATTTGAATGAAATTTGCCGTAAATATTTTATATTAAGGAAATTGAAAGCCTGATGATTTTCGGGATGAGGCGAAGAGCAGAAGACTTCTCAATTTTCAGAATATGTTTTTCTTTTAACTTAAAAACCGCTCAGCAATAATTATGTGAATCGATATGTGTATTTTATTTCAAAAGGAATTGAAAACCACTAACAACAGATATAATTTTGAGATCTGGAATAATTAGAATTTCAAAAATGTTTACTATTATTTCCTGTAGGGCGCGGTAGACCAGTGGTTAGCGCGCAGGAATTGCACTCGGTAAGCCAGGGTTCGATTCCCGCCACTGCCAAAACTACCACCGTGTTCACGCGGAGTACGTTCACGTTAAATATGTGGGTCCGTAAGTCCTTCCGAGAGGTTGGTGGTAGGGGAAGGAGGGTACGGTCCCTGTAGATGATTCCCCACTGGGTTCCAGTCAAAATTGGGTGGCACTTCTCGGTCGTCCAAACAGTTACCTTACACCTTACTGGTAGGTCGGACGGTCTGGGTCTCAACAAGAACTATTATTTCCTGTGGAAAGAAAGGATCATTGCTGGAATACAATGATGGTAGTATGTAGTATACAGGGGGGGGGATGTTTACACTTGCAGTGCTATAGACAGCAGTTTAGCTGAGTTACCAAATGCACAAGTTTGACGCCGCTAAATTACAATGTCTAAATCGCAATATCAGATCAAGCTTTCAGATAAGAATAGCAAGCATCGTGAGGTGACAATGTTGGAAGAATGGTTAGTTCTATTAAAGACTATTAAGGATCAGCATATAAAGGTATTTTTACAGGTAGCATAATCAGGTTAATTAAATGATTTATAAACATGATGGTCAGAATAAAATTTTCTCTATTACAATCTACATCTGCTGGGAAAACAAGAGTATATAATCGATCCACAATGGGTACCGAAACTATTTATGTGTCAATAAGTACGATATCTCTCTGCAATATTAAGAAATTCGAAAGAATTATTAAAATTGACAAACTTAAAGGACTTTGACTTTTTTTAAATTGAATTTTAAACAAGAGACCATCCTCGACGTTTCGCAGGGACAGCCGTTAGTATTTCCACAAAAAAGTAAGCAATGCAGGAGTGATAAACCCCTGAAAATAGGAAAAACTAAGAATGACAACCCCCTAAAAATAAGAAAAAAGAGCTACAAACCCACAAAATAGATAAAATTAGAATATGCAATATTCTGAAATTCCAGGAGCCATCAGAATTTTAAAATTGTGTACCAGAAGAAGGAAAAATATTGAAAAATTGTTGATCTTCTTTCTACAAATATTTTACATTTATTCCTTTTCTTGTTTACGAAGTATACAGATTTCGGCGTAAACAAGTCATAAAAATTCAAAAGAATCCGGTTTTTATTTTTGCTCCATGAACAAAATAAATAATAACATAAATATAATCGTTGTTCGGATTACACAAAATTTGGAATAATGGGGTTTGGATTGCCGAACTGGTACTGTTTTGATAAAATTGAGGTTAAACAGAGGAATTCGAGGAATTATGAGTCATGGAATCGGGATGAAGGGGAATTCTTGCCATCGCTCCTGGGTAGGGGACGCTACTGTTCAGAGTGGTAACAAAATAATAATAATAGTAATAAAAATCTGATGTGGGCAACACATGACTTTCCTTATATAATGTAATGAATTTACTACTTTTCAGTAAAATAAATAGGTTTTTTCTTATAGTAGATACTAATATTCTTTCCAAGATATTGAATTTTCGACAATGAGTCGTCATTTTCATTGATTTAGCATCAATTTTATCCATTTGGCGAGATTTTCTTTAATTTGGCAACATTTCAAAAAGTCGCCAAGTTGGCGACATTCCGCCAAATTCGTCGCCAAAATTTCGCCAAGCGTTATGGACGAAGAAATAAGTTGTTCTTACAGCAGATAAATGACTATTGGCGTTCAAATACAAAAGTATTACTCAAGGTATATTTTTTCATGAATGGAACGAGCTAGATCCACGAGAGTGATTTCATCCAATTTATCGCATGGTATTACATATGAAAAGTGAACATGTTTCTCAATAGGAAATATTTTTTTTTCATTTTATATGACTTTTTAATAATTTTTTTGAAAAATGTGCAATATCTCGATAACGGTTCATGTTAGCGTTCTAAAATTTATGTCAATCGTTTTTTAATGAAAAATTACATAAGAAATGTCTATTCGCTTAACTTTATTAGTGGTTTCGATTTTTTGACGATTTTTTCAAAAAAAATTTCGAAAATTTAGGGGGGTTCTGAACATTCGATTACGTATAAAAACAATAGGCTTCCAGTGTTTACGGATTGTGATTTTTGTACCAAATTTGGTTCGAATCGGTCCATTCGTTCGTCAGTTATCGTCTCCACAGACTCACTGACACACACACACACACACATACTTTCACACACACACACACACACACACACACACAGACATCACTTCAAAAATGTTTGATTCGTGATCAGGGATGTTTGAAACGTGCTCTCCCGTCGAAAACTCGATTTCGAATTTTCAACCCCGTCACAATACTTTCCTTATACATTATGTATATAAGGAAAGTAATAATGGAATTAATACTATTTAGTAACACACTTGTGGACTCAAGTATGTACAGCTTGTTCGTTATTAAAAGTTACCAGAAATGTTCTTACTATGAAAGAACACAAATAAATAGATTAAATACTTTTAAAAGAAACCAAATCCACAACATATATACTCATTTAAGAAAATGTAATAATTTTGAAAATGTTTAATTCTCAGGTCGTTGTAGTTTGACTTGTCAAAAACAAAATAAATTGTTTTTATGACGTTTGCTTAACGTTTGAATTGATAATTATAAATGAACTGAAGTGTGGCACATTCTGGCATTTTCATACCATTATTTCGTTTTCCCAATTTTTTGCTTTAAAAAAATATAGCCATCGCATTATATAGGGAACATCATGTACTGCCCACATTATATTTTTTTCTTTTGTTGTATAGAGAAAGTTTTATTTTTCTCTTTTGTATATCTTTTGCATCAATTTCGAGCATTTTTAGAAATATTTCCATGTGAGTGTGTGTGTTGCTATGGCCAACAGTGTTAGGAAGTCGGTGCAAGAATGTAAAGTTCTATTTTCTATTTAAAATTTTCATACTATATTTTCATAAAAATTACCCAACATGTTTTTTTTTTCAGACATAGCCCCTTCCCCTTCGGAAGCACCCTGGTAACCTAGCAGACTAATTTTTTGAGCGCTATCAAATATTGAGCACTATCTGTCGACAACGAAACAAAACGGCGTCGGAATTTCAATTTCTCCTCCCTGAGATAGAGAAAATGGGCAGATTTTTAAAAATACTTTTGGAATCATTCGAAAGCTCTCCCCCCCCCCCCCCCCCCAATTGTCTAAAAGGCAGAATATTTGCATACTTATAGCATTTACTACGGAATAAAACTTAACTGAGCCGAAATTTTGATTCCTCTTTAGGGGGCATAGAAAAGGGGGGGGATTTCTTAAAGTCTTTCCTGACCCATCAGAAGAAGAAGGGAGCGTTTTAGTTCTTCTAGTAGAGGATCGGAGAAGGTAGCCTTATTTCATTTTGGACGGTATGATCTTTGGTCTTAACCTAGCATTTTCTAGGTCAAGGGACTTAGCAACTACAACAGAAGAAGTTTAGTCAAGAGGACTAAATTTTAATACAGTTATAGTACTTACTACAGGACAGAACTTAACGGAGCTTATTTTTGATTAGGACTACTATTTTGTAAGTTAAGTGACATCACTATTAAACAAAATAAAGCACATTAAAGTATGCCACTTTATTTTTACTTTCTCATACTATAGTATAGAATATAGTATAGAGAAAGTATTATCTTCAAGAAAATATTCGATTTCGAGATTTTGATGACAATATATATTTCAAGGCCTCGTGAATATATTTTGACTATTTTTAGAGTGATGTCCGTCTGTCTGTAATCAATTTCTTGTATACACTATAACTGCCATAAATATTAACGGATTTTTACGGTATATTACATCCGGCTTTGTTAGTGCAAAATCTAGAGCTAGAGAGAATGTTTTGAAATTTCATATTTCCTTCTCATAGCAACATAAGACAAAATTTAGCATAAGGATGCATAAAAAGGATTATTTAAAGCTCAATGATCACGAAACATAACAGTTTAAATCATTTTAGTGAAAACTAGCCGCGATACAATTTTTGTGTTCGTGACCTTATTAATCCCTTCGTGGAGGAAGAGCAGTTTTTCCGTCTTTGAGAGGCTCAATTACTAGTTATTAAAAATCATTGCGGGACATGCGTACAAAGCGTTGTTTTAACTTATTTCATCTATTTGTATACACAAAAACTATCCTGCAAAATTCTGAAAATTGCTAAAATGTAAGGGTTAGTCATTTTTCCAAAACAAATGAGATAAATAAATAATACAAATATAAAAATCAAGTTAATTTATTATTTTGAACTATTTATTTATTATGAAACTTCGGATATTTTCTAAGACGCGCATCCATTGAACTATTTTAACATTTAATAATTTTCATTTTTTATCTATCGTACGCTATAAGTGTTTCAAGGTAACTCCTTAAGAACCCCTATAACTTCGTAAGGTAAAGTACACCAATATATATGTTTAGTTTACCATAATAAAATGACCATAACAGTGATTGAATCTCCCCTAGTGGATAGCTTATAAAGTTAGGATAACGAAATCAGCAACAAAGAGCGATAGGCAAAAATTCCCATGATGAAGTTGTAGAGCCATGGAGATAAAAGTAAGGAGTTAAAATTCCATGTTTAAAAAAACGCCAATATCGTTTGAGACAATCATTCAGGTGGCGCTGGGGTAAGATAAGTAGTCCTGCATTGTATGCATTTTTATGGCGAATAGCCTAAACTATTTATAAAAACTATCCATTTTGTAAAAATTGATTATTAGCGAAATGTAAATTAGAACTGAAACAATAAAAACTATTCCTATGTATTCCAAATTACTTTTACCTTTCAATTCAATTTTATCTCCCTATATTCTATGTTATGTCCTACAACTATGAAAAAAACACTGATTAAATATACTCATCATTAGGGAACCCTCAATTTAAAAATAATTAAAAATACATATACTAAATACTACGCTTTTATGCTGCGTTTACTAACAATAGCAACTACTTTAGTAACCTACCGACACCAAGATGTAATACTCAAAGCATTTTGGCATTTTCAAGCGTTTCATCCGTAGAAGTTTTATCTCCTTTCTAACTCCATGTGTACAGCATTGTTCATGAGTAATAATAGACATTAAAACTGTTACGGAAGAAACAATATTTGGCACAATACTTTATTATTAATTACAATAGTTATTAATTACAATAGTTATTGCCGATGACTGCCCATAATTTGGTATGCTGAAACAAACAAAACTCACATGATCACAAAACCCACCTATAAGAGGCGTACCCCAAAATTTGGAAGACATTCCCCTTTGCCGATACCAGCATTAATCGGCCAGTTTCGCGCTGGAATAGGATGGAGTAGTTGATATCCGCAATAACAGTCTATTTCGTGCTGACGAGCACATAATATATTCAAATATTCAAAATGATCACGTTAAACATGTGGGTCCGTAAGTCCTTCCGAGAGGTTGGTGGTAGGGGAGGGAGGGTACGGTCCCTGTGGATGCCTCCCCCACTGGGTTCCGGTCTAAATTGGGTGGCACATCCTGGCCGTCCAAACAGTTACCTTACACCTTTCTGGTAGGTTGGACGGTCTGGGTCTCAACAACAACAACAACGCGCAGTCATCTAATGTAGAGCTTGTCTAAAACACCCTCTGCCAACAACAATGCGCATTTGAATTCTAGATATGTGACTTTGAACGTATTTTGGCAAGTGAAGTGTCACGGTGTTACAGGCCCAGATAATTCGATTATTTAGAGATATTTATTGCCTTCCATATACATGTTTCGTTCGTTCCTGGTATAAATTACTATTCATTAGATTTCTAAACTGTTTTGTTTTGCTGGCGAGCTCGTTATCCTGATTTTTTAAATCCTCCGGAATGCTGCAATCACTTTTATTCGATTGGACTTTATTTAGAATTTTTATTCTGCTAATGGCCATGCACTTGATGCATTCAATCATTCGCCTATACATCAGCCAAAATCGTAAATTATTCAGCTGTCACAAGATGTTTCCCCGGAGCACCAGTGGGGGAGGAACACAACACAACATCCATGCCCGCAAATGGGACTTGTACTCACAACTGGATAGCCGAGCGAATACGAGGCTTTACTATAGATAGCTCTAACAGGGATGGGACAGCCCAGTAGTTAGCGCTTGTGGATTGCAGTTGGACGACTCGAGTTCGATTTCCGGCTATACCCAAACCGTCCCCGTATATACGTACGGGCACGTGAAATATTCCCCCGTAAGGACACGTTAAATATGCGAGTCCGTAAGTCCTTCCCAGAGGTTGGTTTTAGGGGAAGGAGGGTACGGGCCCTGTGGATCGACCTCACTGTATTCCTGCCTGAATTGGATGGCATTGTCTAGGCCGTCCAAACAGATACCTTACACCTTCGGGTAGGTCGGACGGTCTGGGTCAAAGAAGAATAACATATATTCTAATAGACCTCTATAGAAATACTAGATCAAACGCAGAATCGGAGATCTGCTCAACTCTAAACGGCGGCGCAAACCGTTTTGTGCATTCACGTTGATTTCGGTGTTTATTCTTGAAATCGAAACTTTTGACGGATTTGACGGAGCAAAAATGAACCGTCACTCTGAGTCGCGTTCGTGCATTAAATTCCCGGTCACCATGCATAATTCATACGTCGCATTGATTTAAGATCTGAGAGGGGGAGCGGGGTAAGTTGAAATTATTTCGATTTGTGACGAACGTTGCGGCAGACCCGGGAATTTTTGGCTCATTTTTCACGCGCGCGTGTCAATTATGACAAACAACCTTTTCGCTTTTATGCTATTTTCTTAACCAATAATATAAAAACTTCGCAAAAATATAGTATGCATTAAGTTTCAGATGTCAACCCAATTTTGCGGGTAAAAAAAAAACTGATATGGGCAGTAAACAGGGGCATAACTAGGAATTTTAGTCCCTAAAGCAAAGTATGGACACATTTTATTTTTTCTAAAACTTTAAGTTCAGGGGGGGGGGGGATGTCGAAATTTCATTTTTGTCACTCCAAAATAAAAACATTTAAGAAAAATTCTCCAATTTGGGGTCAAAATTGTAGTTTTGTCCCTCCAAAATAAAAGCATTTAAGAAAATTCTTCAATTTTGGGAAGCATAAATTTTGCAGTTAAAATTGTAGTTTGAACCCTCCAAAATAAAAGCATTTAAGAAAATTCTCCAATTTGAGGAAGCATATATTATGAGATTGTAGTTTTGGCCCTCCAAAATAAAAGTACTTAAGAAAATTCTCCAATTTTAGAAAGCATACATTTTGAGGTCAAAATTATAGTTTTGGTCCTCCAAAATAAATTCATTTAAAAAAATTCTTCAATTTTAGGAAGCTTAAATTTTGGGACTCCAAAATTTTAGCTCTTCAAAGCATTGTTCGAAGAAACTAATGAGCTTTGTCCTGACTTCCGTCTCACATTTATTAGGGATTCACTTTCATCAAATTTTGAGAAAAAATGTGATTTATATCTAACAAAAAACTGATATTTTGAGTAAAATTGTTTTCGTATTCATCATAAAAATCAGTCTAGTTAGTCATAAACGTATAACTGTTATGATAATGTTGCGAACGCACAATATCCTCTTTGGCGCCTCCTCTGCTGTCTGTCTCAAAGACCAGGGGAAGAAATCACAGTCCATGACGTCACCATGACATGTAAGGCTCCTCTATATACGAGCTGACTCATCAAGCATATTGAAGCCCACCGTAGCTGGAAGCGCAGTCCATTAGCATTAACTCTATTCGTATTTTAACTTTAAGAAGTATAATTGAAATAATTATGGGTGGTTGTTCTGCACCGAACTGCTCTAATCATTCTAGAAAGGGTTTTAGGCTATTTCGCTTTCCTAGAAACAAAGAAAGAAGAAAACAATGGCAAATAAATAGTCGACGCCATACGGATACCCGCTGCTGGAGCATACTTGTGCAAGGTAAGTTCTACAATATTCTAATTGAAACTTCTTTTTTCATATAAATTATTTATTTGAAACAATTATTTTATAATTTCTGTAACTGTAGTATGGATTATTAATGATGTTTAGTTACTATAGTCTTATCTTAATACACTTGGTTTGTAATCTAAACATCACCTTGAATGCATTATACTCTCTTCCAAACCTAGAAGAAAATAGCTTCAAATTATATATATATATATATATATATATTAAAGATTTATTGCTGTTACACCAATATCTTTCAAGTTTTATACACTTTGTTGTATTTTTAGATCATAATGAATCACAGAATTGGTGAATCCTACTATCAACAAACTGGCCAAGTGGAAAACTTGCCACGTTATAGTAATTATGCAAACATAAGCTAAAATGGTAAATAAATTAAAATACGTTTATCATAAAAGCTACTTGATCAACTATTGTTTGAAAATCCTTGATGGAAAAAAAGCCGAGCTCAGTAGGTTATTATCAGTTAACAAACTTTCAAATATGGGAGGCAAACATTTAAAATCTTAGTAATAATAATAAATTTTATAAATCTATATTGCAAACGATATATTTATGCCTAATACAAAAGAATTTAAATACCTTGTTGAGAAAATCCTATAAAGAGAAAGACAGAACGCCCATGTTTACATCAAATGATTGGCGCATCGACTTTGCAATAAAATAATCGGTGCCGTTTAAAAGTAATTTCGTGTCATTCGAACATAAATTTTTAGCAGTTTTTCGAAAAGATAATAGTTGATCATTAAGTATATTTTATGATAAACGTATTTCGATTTATTTACCCTTTTAGCTTATGTTTGCATAATTACTATAACATGGCAAGTTTTCCACTTGGCCACAGTTGTTGATAGTAGGATTCACCAATTCTGTGATTCATTATGATCTAAAAATACAACAATGTGTATAAAATCTGAAAGATATTGGTGTAACAGGAATAAATCTTTAATATATATATGTATAATTTGAAGCTACTTACTTCTAGGTTTTGAAGATAGTGTAAATAATGCATTCAAGGTGATATTTACATTATAAACCAAGTGTAAAAGAAAGAAAAGACTTACAACAACTAAGAAAAGACTTATAACAACTAAAAATTATTAATAATACATATTACAGTTACAGAAATTATAAAATAAGTGTTTAAAATAAATACTTTATATAAAAAAAGAAGTTTCAATTAGAATATTGTAGAACTTACCTCGCACAAGTATGCGCCCGTACCGGGTATCCAATTATTTATTAGCCATTGTTTTCTTCTTTCTTTGTTTCTAGGAAAGCTAAATAGCCTAAAACCCTTTCTAGAATGACTAGAACAGTTAAGTACAGGACTAGCACCCATAATTATTTCAATAATACTTCCTAAAGTGGAAATACGAATAGAGCTAATGCTAATGGATTGCACTTCCAGCTATGGTGGGCTTCAATATGGTTATACGTCAGCTTGTAGTAGAGGAGCTCTAATGACATGAGCCCAGAGTTGGCAAGATTTCCCAGTTAGAAGATGGGTTGTCAGATTTGGCGATTTATCACCCATTTGGCGACTTCCGGAATGTTCCGGAAACATCTCAATGGAACGATTATTCTTTGAGGTATAGAGATTTCCAGACGTTTCCGTGGAGATACTATAAATAGGAGTCACCACTGAATCGGTGAGTTCAGCTGACGAGTTGACAATATACGAGCTGCGTCAATGTTTTGAGAACAGTGGCCGTTGTTTTGTGAAATTATTCTTGCCAGTATTTTGAGAATCTGTGAAATGAGTGGAGAATTTAAGTGTTGTTTGATTGTATATTGTTCCTGTTTACTTTGTGCTCGGGAATAACCGTAAGTTATCCGGAAACTTGGACTCGTTCTTGTGTCCTGTGTATACACCCACGATTCTTGGGGATACGTTCGTAACAATAACAATAAAATACTGCACAAAATTGGTTTTAATAAAATATGTTTTATTCTGTGGGTGCGCAAATATCCCACATCGCTCTGGGCCTTTAAGCGTTGCTTAACTAAGCTTAATACTAGTTACGCCACTGGCAGCACATGACTTTCCTTTTAGACTTTATGAAAGAAAGAAAGGGTAAATTAATTAATGCATCAAATTAAATTTAATTGCACAAAATAACATCTACCGTAGAATTTCGCCGATCCCCGTCCCCTCAAATGCGACTGAAAATTACGAAAAATGTAGGGGAGACGCTCCCTGTTAATTTTCTGTTAAAATATACAAGTACAATTCCGTCGACCTGCCCCTCAAATACGACTGAGAATTGCGAAAAATGTAGGGGGAGGGAGTGCTTCGCGTGAATTTTCTGCTAAGGGATACAAGTAGAATTCTGTCGATCTATCCTTCAAATATGACTGAGAATTGCGAAAAATGTAGGGGAAGGGAGCGCTTCGCATGAATTTTCTGCTAAGGGATACAAGTAGAATTCTGTCGATCTACCCTTCAAATATGACTGAGAATTGCGAAAAATGTAGGGGGAGGGAGCGCTTCGCGTGAATTTTCTGCTAAGAGATACAAGTAGAATTCTGTCGATCTACCCTTCAAATATGACTGAGAATTGCGAAAAATGTAGGGAAAGGGAGCGTTTCGCATGAATTTTCTGCTAAGGGATACAAGTAGAATTCTGTCGATCTACCCTTCAAATATGACTGAGAATTGCGAAAAATGTAGGGCGAGGGAACGCTTCGCGTGAATTTTCTGTTAAGAGATACAAGTAGAATTCTGTCGATCTACCCTTCAAATATGACTGAGAATTGCGAAAAATGTAGGGGAAGGGAGCGTTTCGCATGAATTTTCTGCTAAGAGGTACAAGTAGAATTCCTTAATAGCTCGAGAATGGTCCTTTCTAGAGTATTGAGGTTCTTTTTACTCGTTCTAAATTACTCGTTTAAGATTACGCGTAAAATAAGCATTTATTAAATACATTCTAGCATATTTAATTCTTATATTTCATATTTTGACAATTTTGGGGGCTATTTTGCAAAAATAAAGGCAGGTTCTATATTTTCAAATCGTACCAAAATCTATTCAGTATCAGAGTATCCCACGAGAGATTTACCTACCAAATTTGTGAAATTTCTTCGAACAGTTTTTGAACTAAAGTGGATACATAAACTGCACAGACACACATACATGCTAACATACACGCTAACATATACGTACACAGACATCACTTTAAAAGCATTCGATTCGTGCTCAGAGATACATTAAACGTGTTCTTCCGTTGAAAACTCAAATTTACGTTTTCCACAGACCCCCCTCCCCCCTCTCCCTCATAATACGTTCTCTATACATCGTGCCATCTATGTATGTGGAGAAAGCAAAAATACAAAATCCCATACAAAGCAAAGGTTCCGTGGAACTCTAAAAAGGCAGGTCACTCTCATATAGATCCACGTCGAGGCTGTATTTATTTTTGAAACCAAAAGATTTCACAGATTTGGTGAAACAAAAACAAACCCACATTTTGAGCCGCGTTCAGACTTAAATCCCCGAATGCCATGCATAATGCATAACACCGTATCGACTTGAGACCGGAGAGGAAAAAATTCAAAATTATTTAGATTTGATAGAATGTCGTGACAGGCGTCAGAACCATCTTTCACCAGCAGATGTCGGATATTTGATAGACTGTTCTGTTTAATCATTTTTAATATTTCTTGACATCATATTACTTTCACTACTCGTATAATATAGTGTATAAGGTATATGATATAGTGTATAAGGTACATAATATAATATAGTGTAAAAGGTATATAATATAATATAGTGTATAATATAATATCGTATATAAGGTACATAATATAATATAGTGCATAAGATATATAATATAATACAGTGTTAAAGGTAAATTATGTAATATAGTGTATAAGATATTCAATATAATATAGTGTATACGGTATATAATATAATATGGTATTTAGGGTATATTATGTAATATAGTGTATAAGGTATATAATATAGTGTATAAGGTACATAATATAATATAGTATATAAAGTATATAATATAATATAGTGTATAAGGTGTGTAATATAATATAGTGTATAAGGTATATAATATAATATAGTATATAAGGTATATAATATAATATAATATAGTGTATAAGGTATATAATATAATATAGTGTGTAAGGAAACTTTTATAATATCGTGACAGGATCAAAAATTCAAATCTCAGTATTCAAAGGAAGAGCACGTTTTAAACATCCCTGAACTTGATTCGAACGTTCCTATGTGATGTGTGCATGTATGCTTCCAGGAGTCTATGAATGCGTTATGTCACTAAACAACAGGCTGTTTCAAACGCAATTTCGTACGATTATTACAATCAGTGAATACAGTACTGGAATACTATAAATTTCAAACGCGATCGAAAGTTCGGAAGACCCCTTCCCCCCATTTTTCAAATGAACTTTTGAAAAAAGTCATTAAAATATCGAGACCTTCAATAATGATAAATAAATAATCGCTTCATGCGTAATTTTTCTGTAGAAAACGAACGACTCAAATTTTAGAACGCACGAAATATTCTCGAGATATCATATTTTTTTTAAATACATTTACACAAAAATTACATTAAATAAAAAAAGTACCATACAATATGTTAACTTACTATATGCAATTACACACCAAATCTTTTATAATAATACACCAAATCTGTTAACATCACTCACGTAGATCTATATATTTAATTTCATTTAGGAGAGAAGTTACCTACTATAATAGTTTTATATTTTGACGCCCAAGAATGCGTCAATGGTTATATTTATTTCATTGGGGAATTCATTAAATATCCAACTGCATGTTAATGTAGATTTATTTATAGGTGGGTGTAAAGAAGTTATCTTTTTTAGATTTATAAGTTTCTCCAAAACTTTCTAATATTATTTGATGTGGCATTAATTCAATATTAAATACTATGGAGTTAGAATGAAGGAGACAAAACTCCCATGGATGAAACGCTTGAAAATGCCTATCAATTAAGAAGAGGAATTGATAAAACGTTTAAATTGCTGATTGATCCATTACCTCCAAATGTCAAAGGTCACGTATTTTAATGACCAACATAATAAACATCATACAAAAAGGAGGTGTTGTACAGTCCCCAAAGTACTATACCCAAATAAAATCTAGAAACAAATCTAGAAAGACAAAAATACACCTAAAAGTGAAAGTGATAAAATGAGAGGTTAAAAACCCAAAAATAGTATTTTCTTGACCATGGATGTCCTCAAGGGCCCATCCTTGGCTTGGAAACACTAAATGGAGCTGATATATATATATATATATATATATATATATATATATATATATATATATATATATATATATATATATATATATATATATATATATATATATATATATATATATATATATATATATATATATATATATAACTCGATAAATATATGTAACTCAATTCAATTCTTTAAAAATATTATACTTAATCAACTTTTCAGAATTTATAGAATATCAGATAATAAATTTTATGCTATGCATGTGAATAAGCTAAAAATTACCAGCAAATTATATGACTATCCAGCATATTTAATAAATAGTATAGTTACAAAGTTTGGAATAGTTTAATATACTTAAATTCTCTCCCTAGTATCTTACATTAGCCAGACATCCACTTCTCATTAATAAGCATTACCATGTATTTACATACCCTTATAATTTATCCTCTATGTTTTCTATTATCATCTGCCCCATTATTTTGCAGCTCTTACTATTGAATATCAATCACCTTTTGTCGTCTTTTCGCATTACTGTTATTTATTTCTCACGATTGCCAACAGCAGTTCTCAACTTTTTATTTTTTGCGATTGGCAACATTCTTTCTCTTTATTCAATTCTCCAACTCTTTATTCGAGTCTCAAATGGATCAGACATCATATGCAGTTTTTTCAGGTATACTTATTTCCTTTAATTTTTCAATCTTTATGCATGTAGTCAGAGTTATCAGTTTCTATAGATATGATCTATTAATGATATCGGAAACATGCATTTGTGTTCATTTTGATAGAATACTTGGACTTGACGAAGAGATTTATCGAAATGAACAAATCATTTGTTTAGGCCTATTGCTTGTCCACGTGTAAAGCTTTAATGCTTGATCTTTATTTGATTTTCTATTATAGATTCCTTTCCATTGAATGCTCGTTGTTTGTCTTCAGCTTGATGACTAGAGGTTTGCATTTTATTTTCCACTTGATTGGTGATCCTCCGTTTGATACTTTTTATTTGTTAAACATTTTTTAATGTTGGGGTTTTTGAGTTGCAACTTCTATCTATTCTAACATTGAATACACACACCCACACACATCCACACCCACACACATATATATATATAAATATATATATGTATATATATATATATATATATATATATATATATATATATATATACGTATATATATATATATATATAAATTGAAATTTTTAAACGAAAACTATGCATAAACTACGGTAAGTACAAAAAAAAGATCAATCATGCTTAAAGCATTGATTATGAAACACTTTCCAACTTCAATGCAATTTTATTTAAAAAAGTCGAAAATGCAATACATTCCTCGGTAATATTTTAAAACTTATCACGATACTACATTGATTTATTATATTTGAAAACTTAAACCTTCATTGAAAAAAATGAACTTCATTCAAAAGACGGCATTGAAATATAAATTGCGTGGTTTAAATATCTCTAAAATGCAATACATTCCACGGTAATATTTTTAAATCTATCATAATACTACGACAATTTATTATATTTGAAAACTTCATCGAAAACAACTGAAATTAATTCAAATGACGTCATAGAAAAAATAACACGCCTGGATCTCTCTATAAAAGTAGGATTTCATTCATAACTTTCTCCATTTCATTCATCACAATACTATAATAATTTATTTTATTTAAAAATGAAGACCATGGAGCTGCAATGCATAAACTTTATGCTTAAAACTTCATCGAAAAATATCGTCCTTCTGTTTATAAAATCAATTAATATTTCATTCATATCAGCCACGCAGACTCCATGGACTGAATTATTATGTGTTAAAGAAATACAGTAATTCTAATACAACTCATTCTACATATTTTGCTGTTTACATTTTACATAGGTGAAAAATAGGCTTAATTGTAGAAATAATCAAATTTGAATGAGAATTTAAACTCAAATATATTGTCATTGTGTTGTTTTAGTATGTAGATGCACAGAATTTAAGTAGAAATAAAGTAGTTTTAGGATGGATATAACACTCAATATGAATTAAAAAGAACTTTAAAAAATCACGAATTTGAAACAAGATGGATGCCATATCTCATTTTGAAGTGGGTCATGTGATCGTTTCATATCATGGTCACGTGATCGTTTCATATAAGATGTGTAATTATTATTTTAATTTTTATTTAAAAAACTACTGAATATATTTAGCTGAATTTTTTTTTATATATTTTATGGAACAATTTGACTATTACTTAAAATTTTCGAAGCAATTTGTGAATTTTAAATCCGCTTAAAAAATGTTAGAAAAATTAGGTCCCATAGGGCTCAATGTATTTCATTTTTTCAACCCGGGTTCAATCCAAAACTAATTGTGTGATATTATTCATTTATATTCCCATAGGTCCTACAGACCGTCTGAACAACATACTAAAATTTCATTTTGATTAAGTCATTTTTACGGCAGTTATCGTGCTAACGGACAGACAGACAGACAGACAGACAGACAGAATGAACAAAGTCATAAACACTTTTCAACTTTGTTGTAAAGTGTTAAAAACCCCCATTTCTAGCATATCTGCTACAAATAAGTAACTATAGACCCAGACTGAGGATGAAAATAGAATGTAACTTATCACTATAATGGAAAGGGGGAAGGGAAGATAAGTATATAAAAATCATAATTAAAAAAGTATATATATATATATATATATATATATATATAAATATACATAAGAGATAAAAAGCAAGCACGGCAAAAATGAGAAAAGGCAATAATAGTTCAAGAATGAAGATCAAGACATGGAGAACAATCAACTGAAACTACACAAAAAACGGTGGTTAGTTCGAAATTGCATTCTCGTTAGAACAGCCATACAATTCGAATTCAGACCGTAAGAATAGCCAGTTTCTGACAATGGCGATAGTATTTAGCTATGGACACCATTGGAACTGTATACTGGCTAGTGGAAGGACAAGTAATAAAAACCAAGTGAATTATAAACCAGAAATATAAAAAACAGAAATATTAACTCACAGGCACAGCCACCACGTGGGAGTCTACACGTTCGCAGAAGAACATGCGGCAGAACATTTTACATCTCTTCGGCAAAGCGAGTGGACACCGGAATGAATACACTTTAACGATAAATAATGTGTATGAAGACTTTCAAAAATAGTAAGCAGTATATGACTCAGGACAAGTGGGGAAAATAGGCTTTCAAAAATAGTAAGCAGCATCAGACTCAGGCCAAGTGGTAAGTAGGTGATAAGAACGGGTGAAATTCACAAAAAAGAGTTATCCAATCAACGATAAATGATGCATTTGTAAAATTATTACGTGGTATATTTGAAATTATTAATAATATTATTTACAAATACTTCCGGATATTGGTAATTTTGACAAATGCGTTTAAGATTATTGATGTGGAGAAAGTGAAACTGAGGATTAGAAAGTGGATGTATTCGAAATAGCTGGTTTAAAATCATGTTTCTAAACAATTGAATAGAATTACAAGATCGATATGATAGGAGCTTAATGATAGTAAAGTTATAAGAATATTTTTTATCATATAGATTGGTGATAATATGATTATTGAGGGTATCTAAATTTAGGTCTAAATAATTTACAGTTTGACTAACACAAAATCATTAGGCTCATTAGGGATTAATTCCAGGTTAGAGGGGTAAAATTCAATATTAATGGGATAGGACTCATCAATGATAATACTAATTAAGTCGTCAACATATCGATATATATATGATTAGAGTTAAAATGACGTTCATAATAATAAAGATATAAGTTAGCTAGAATACTACTACTGTAACCCCTTTGAGGTACACCAGATGTTTGTAAATAAATGTTATCACATTAGATAATATAATTGTTGTATAACACAAAGTGCAATAGCATAGGAAAATTTTTGACATTAAATGGAACATTATTGGAAGATTGATAATCATGATAGAGAGAGATAATAACTGTATATAAATCTTTAATATTAATATTATTAAAAAGGTCTTTAAAATCAAAGGTATGGAAACCAAGAATGTGTGGAAGCTTACTAAGGTGATTAACTAAATTAAAACTATTGTTCAATATGAAATAGCCTAAATTCTTAAATTTAAGAGATTCATTAATTCTATTTAAACAGTTTAGCAAGTACTTACCACCTGTAGTGGTAAAGGAATTATGTCCACAAGTGACCGTTCTAAAATTGAGAGGTGATTTGTGGAATTTAGGAACAAAAATAACATATGGAAATTTATAAAACTTACAATTAATATTTAATTGTTTATATAATTTTAGCATTATAGTTTTGATTTTGATAGAGTGATTATTAATGGGTTTAAAAATGTGATTATTTTTTAAATAATTCTGTAACAGAGAAATATAATATTTTTTACAAATAATGGCATAAATATTAGAAGCTTTATCTACATAAGTTATGACAAAATGTTGTTGTAGTTCTTTAATAGCAGATAGGAGTTGTTTAAAAGGATAACTAGGCCTCGTAAATTTAATATTTGTAATAACATTTTTAAGAAGATGTAAGGTAGTATACTTCCATAAATGGAATGCTTCAATAGGAATGGAATGTGAACAAGCCTGTTAGTATATGAATTTATCAAAATCAAAAGATAAAGACTGAAGAAGAAGTTTGGGGTGATGGCAGAATGGAATGCGAAATTTACACCCTTTATTCATAATATCTCTAAGTATATTATTCTGAACTATACTGAGATTCACAGTAATAATGTGTCCATGAGATGAGTTGACATAAGGTGTAAGATTCTTATCGCTGCATACACATGATGTAAGATTATCGGAGTTTAAAGACCTTGAAACTCCATTGTAATTGTAAATAGTTCTACCAATTGGTAAATTACATTTGAAAAATTTTTGTATTTTGATATAATTTACAGGTAACGAGTGCTGATGTTTTGCAAATAAATTATTAAAGTTAAGAGAAATATATATATATATATATATATAATAAAAATAAATATAAAAATAAATAAATAAATATAATAAGACTAATTTAAAACATGAACAGTGTCATACCCTGGTTCAAAAACAATACGCAGGAAAATAAAGTAAAGAGGATATGAAAGGAAATATCTGACATAACTATATATATATATATATATATATATATATATATATGACACGATATTTCTTTTGACGATTTCACATCTTTACGCGCAATCAGATAGTTTTACATTTCCATTTTATAAAATTCCGAAACTGTTAACACGGTGTTAAAGATAATGGATCCTGCATATCTCCGAACGCAATCGAACAATATTCCAAAAGTTTCTGTCTCTTGATTCGTTCTATTCCAGTTGAAATTGCTTTCTGAATTTTCGAATGCAATAAATTATTCATGAACGGAGGTTACTAAGAACAGAAATCTCAAATCGCTTTTGTATTCCGGAAAAATAGCAATAAAATTCTTTATAGAAAAATAGATTCATTTAAGTTACTGTTAAAAAAACATATAAAAGGATTAAAACCGTTAAATTAAATTTATGAGAACGCCTTTGTACTTCATTATTTGAAAATATTGAAAGAGTTTAACTAGAAAATATTGTAGTGTAACAAAAACCTCTGATGTGGGTAGAACACGGCTTTCCCTACAGGCTCAAATCTATATTATATTTCTTTTATATTGCATTAAATTGGGTTTAATTACTCAAAAAAAACAAGCATAATTATTTAAAATTATATCCAATTTGCATAATAAATTTTTTCGGATATGGTAACTTAAAATTTTAAACGCCACGTCGTCCGATCTTCAAAATTCGAAATATTTATATATCTCGAGAAAGATGGACCCTAGAGTAATAGAGTTGATTTTATCCGTTTTGGCGTCAAAAATTAGACATCATACAATTATTTAATGAATGCATTTTGGCACATTTAGTCTTTTATTTCAGATTTTGACGACTTTTACGGACCATTTCGCAAAGAACGTCGATTCTATCATTCCTAATCTAATCAATACCCATATCTAATCAATACCAAAGTAACCAACAAGTTACTTACCACTTCCCGGCCTTACACCTTCGAGTAGGTCGGACGGTCTGGGTCGAAGAAGAAAAATCTGATGTGGGCAGCACATGACTTTCCCCGCAGACTCAAATTCATTTTATTTATTTATTTATTAATTCATTAAATTGAGTTTAATTGCACAAAATATTGCACTTTTAATTCAATTTTCGTTTTCATTTGGTAATAGGACTTATTTTCAAAGGTGGCTTAGAGAAAATGTGAAAAAACTACAATATCTCGAGAACGGTTAGATCTAGTGTAATGGGGTTGATCTTATTCTTTTCATCGTTAAAAATACGATTAAAATAAGCATTTAATTGATATATTAGAGGATGCATAGTTTTTAATTTCAGATTTAGACAATTTTTGCCGTTTCGCAAAAACAGTAGATTATTTTATTTTGAATCATTCCAAAATCTAATCAGCATCAGGGTAACCACAAGTGACTTATCTACTAAATTTTGTAAAATTTGATTTATTAATTTTTCAGTTAGATTGGATACAAGCAATTTTTGCGGACCATTTTGCAATAAAAGGCGGGTTCTTTTATCCCGAATCGTACCAAAACTAATCATCATTAGAGTCACACGCAAGTGACTTACCTGATTTTATGAAATTTGGTCTATTAGTTTTCGAGTTGGAGTGGATGCATATATTGCAGAGGCAGACGTGTATATCCGTCGAAAACTCGAGTTGCGATTTTCGTCATGATTCCAATACTTTCCCTCTACATTACCGTGTACTGCAGGGAAAATAAAAAAATAAGAAAAATTAAATTACGTGAGGGGCATTAAGTTACGTAAGCTCAGGTGTAAAACAATCTGCCCATATCAATTTTTTTTTCTTTTTGTTTTAGGAGCTGACGATGATTTAAAACGCTTAAGGTGTCAAATGAAAAAAAAAAAAAACGAAGCATTGAAACTGCTAATTGGGTGTATTACCAAACAAGTACTCCTGTCATTTTGAGAAATTAATTGATTGATGATATTGATTTAATTGACTTAATTGATGAGATTGGCTTCATTGATTGATGATAATGATTGATGAAAAACTGTTTGAGACTGTAGGGGAAGTCATGTGCTGCCCTCAACCTATTTTATAGATTTTTTTTTTGTGCTATTCAGACGCCTTGCCACCCAAAGTGCAATTTTTATCGGAGTAGTAAAATTCTTCCGCTATTAACCGATGAATTTCCTAAGCTCCCGTTCTTTAAATTCTTGGAGAATCCATATGCTTCTCATTTTATGAAGGTGATAATCTTTAGTGGCTTCGGATATTGTTGAGCACAGCGGTTAGATTTCATGATATATAAGACCTTTCTGGATATTTAAAAAATATATTTTAGGTATTTTATGAGTCTTTTATGCATTTAAAGGATGTTTATGTGGTTTCACCTTCCAAAAAAAATGGAAAATCGGTAAATTTTAAATGAAACATGAAGTTTAAGAAGTCTACATAGGGTGGCAAAATGGTGTGTACAATTCATAGTTGAAGACACTATTAAGAATTTTTATTTTCTCTCGCATACTCACATTTCGTACAGTCGTAAAAATTTTCGAACAAACTGGAAGCGACATTTCCAGAAACGGAAATGGAAATTTTTAGCGAACATCCTTTCCCCTCCCCCTCTCGGAATTCCATGATAAATCCATATCAGTTATGATCCTCTAAACTATGTCTATAGCCAATCCTAAGACATAGTTTCAAGGCAATATTTTGAACCTGAAGTAAAACCAAACTGAAAGTGGAATTCTTTAATGAAACAATCCCTACCTTCTCCGGAATTGAGTGCTCACTTCATACCAATCATTGTCTAAACTCTCTATAGCCAATCTTGAAAATTAGTTGTTACAAAAAACATTTCTGAACCGGAAGTGGAAATACTTAGTAGACCCCATTTTCCTAAAAAAATGGGATGCTGAATACGTATCAGTCATTATCCAAACTATATCTACAGCAGATCCCGGGAAATAGACTGTCCAAGGAAAATGTATTTTTTTTAATCGGAAGTGACATTTCCAGAACCGGAAATTGAAATTTTCTATGAGTTAATTTATCCTTGTGAGTATTTAGCGTTGTGAGTAGTAATTTATCCTTTATGAGTCATCAATATATCCTTCGGAATTTGATGCTGAATCAGCATATCAGTCATTATCTAAACTTCATCTACGGTCAGGTTCTGATTAAATTGGGTGTTAATTGGGAGCCCCTATACACTTACGGCATACCAAATACATGAAAAAAAAAATCATTAGGCAAATTTGAAGGTTGAGAACCACTGTCCCGAATGCACTTTTGTACATGTAGAACATTTTATGTAAAAGTAAAACTCTAAAAGATGTATAATATCTAAAACTATTAACGTATTTTCAAAATTTAAAACAAAAACTAGCATTATCACCTTATATTATTCAAGTAATTAAATATATAATTATTTCTAATTAAATTGTATTAACACATACAAAATTTAGGAACCCCTAAAAGTTGGGGGGCCAGGGCCTTGCATCAATCAGGCTCTGTCTATGGTAATCTTGAGAAATAGATGTTTTAATGAAAAATTTTGAATCAGCAGGGGAAAAGAAACCGGAAGGGAATAATCTTAGCCTGCTTCTTCTAGGTTGGATACTGAATCCATATTAGTTACCATCTTAGCTTTAAGCCATTCTTGAAAAATAGATGTTTCATGTAAAATGAAAATTTTTGAACCGGAAATGTAGAAATAAGCGGATGTAGAAATAAGCGGAAGTAGAAATCCTTAGTGAGCCCTTCATTCTCCTCCGAAATTTTATATTGAGTCCGAATCAGTCATCATTCGTGTTCTCTCTCCGGAGAAATAGATGCTTTAAGGGAAAAAAATTCATGAAAGAATAGTATGGCAAAAATTTTGAACCCAATAAAGATGTAAAGAGCTTTGCTCCCCAATCGAAAACAGAACCCTGGATCTCCGAACTGGCCCGCCGACGCTCTACCATTAAACTACTGGGAAGAAATTGCAAGCTCTTATCGTTGAAGGGCAAACATAAGTTTTTAAGTTATCGGGCCCATACCTCACAACACACACAGATTTGGACTTATCAAAATACTTTATATTGTAGAAAATATCAGTATCTAAATATGTTAGTATGATAGGTATATCGTCATTATAATAAGTATTAAATTAGGCGTCTAGATATGTCATCGTATAATTGTTATCTGCATGTATTATTATAATCGGTACATAGATATATCGTTATAATGGAGATATGCCGTTATAATCGATATTCACATTTGTCGGTGGTATCTGCATCTACATATGTTAATATATGATCGGTATTTAAAACGGTACCGCTTTACAGTGAGTATTAAAATATGCCATTATAAGCGGTATCTATATATGATTTTATAACTGCGATATAGAAATGTCTGTATAATCTGCATATATGGCAGTATATTCGCTATCTAGATATGCCATTATAATCTATATCTAAAAGTATCATTATAAAGGGTGTCTATATATGTTATTATAATCGACATCTATGTATGTTATTATAATTGGTATCTAAACATATTACTACAATCGGTATCAATATATATCGTTAACAATCGGTATGTAAATATGTCAGTAACAATCGGGATCTAGATATACCTTTACAATCTCTAACTTGATATATGCTCATAATCGGTGTCTAGATGTCGTTACAATCGGCATATACATATATGTTATCATAATCGCTATTCAGATATGTCAGTCTAAACCGTACGTAGCCATCGTTATTGGCAAATAAATTTTCAATAATGGAAAACAAAAAAACTTTATAGATACCTAATAGAATTTTTTTTCTGCAGTTCTTACACAATACAACATACTTTTTGATCTTAAGACCTCGATTCATACATATTTAAGCAGCGTGTTCAGGAAAAGTAGCGTCAGTCTTTCCTCCGCCGTTGATCTACTTGCTTTTCTATCCAATGCGGGAAAACTATTTTATTCATTTTAATCTTATCATTCAATTAATACTAAGTAATAAATAAGATAATCTTACTTATTACTCATGTATAATCGACTCTTACCGATCGCCTGAACGTTCCTTACAGTCCAGATTTGCGATGGCTTGAATTGGTTTTTCTGAAGATGATTATTCTACAAACCATTATATGTTGTAGCGATAATACTTAACTTAAAGTTTCTTTGGAATATCAATTGATTACGCTATGAAGCTTTTATTCTCTGGCTTTTAATAAATGAAGAATTGTCGCTTTTAATACATTATATCAGTTTGTAGATCCCAGAATAGAATTTTCCACATCACACTATTTCACCGAATATTAAAATACTCCATCAAGTCACTGATATATCGAATTTCAACACCTCTACATACTCCAAAGTTATATTTGTAGCGTAATTTGAGTATAGAGTTGCAAAAAAACCGGGAATTTTGAGCAGAGAGAATAAGCAGGGAATTTTAGGGAATAAGCAGGAAATTTTGGAAGCATTGGAAACTTTGATGGGAAGAAACTATTTTACGCGTTTCTTATATTTTCTAGCTAATCCTGCACCTTACGCTGTTTAAACCTTAATGATGGATTGACATTTAGATATATTTAATAAATTTTTGTATTAGTTTAAAGGTAAAGTCTATTGAAATAACATTTTCAAAAATTTGAAATTACAAAAATTTTGTTAAAAATGAGCGAATTCTGTGAGTCACAGAATTATTAAAATTTTATTGGGATTAATAAAGACTTCTATTATCGATCAATATAAAAGGAATATGAATGAATAAATCACGTTGTAATAAGTATTTCATTGTTCGGATTGTTTTTTAACCTTTTAAAATATAGACAAATTAAATTATAATTTGCTTGTGGAATTAATTTTCATTTCTACTTATACATAATAAGAAAGTCACACAATTTAAATATTTTTCTTAGATCTAACAAATCTCTCACAATTTTGCATGCTTCAGCTATTTACAATTCCGAGAGTAAATTATATATATATATATATGTGTGTGTGTGTGTCATAAAACGAAAATATACAAGTGTACAAAGTGTACAAAAAAGTAACTAGACATAAAAGCGCAATGCAGCTTGTAAATGTCGAGAAATACAGCTAAGCAAAAGCTACGAGACAATTATCAGAAAGGTAAGGAAAAAGGACCAACTGGGAATACATAAAAGGCCTAGGGAGATGGTAACCCCTAGTTCCCGGTTAATATATATATAGTCGACTTTTACACCAATGATAACACTCCCGGAATCATATATTACCTGAGGTCCTTTTTCAGAACAACGTCAAAACAGAAGACGAACTCACAACAAGAACATGGAACCGATAGAGATATAATATAAAAAAATATAAAATATTCGAAATCGAAAAGATGACCTTTTTTGAAAAAACTCACCGATTCCTCTTTCGTCACACCTCTTACAACACCGCTCAATAAATGATTCGTATGAAATGAAAATTCAGTTTTCTGTAACGTTGCCAATTATAACTTGAATCGAAGATGTTGCCAAAATCCCTTTTAAAAGCCTTGTCAAATTTATTATACAGAGTATTGTAACAATGACGTAGGAATTCAAGAGGACAGAGCTGTACTATAGCCTCCTTGATAAAAACAGTATCACTTTTGATAAGATCCGCAGTATAGGTATGCATACGCGCATTACGTATGAAATGATTCAGTACAATATTACGAAAAATCATGTGACTCAAATTAGATTTCCAATTTATTATATAATGTATATTGATCTTGAATTGGCGCCTTTTATCGTATATCTTCGTATACGTAGTACTTCCATTTGAAAAATGAATACTTATATCCAGATAATTTGTTTCTTTTGTCGTATTATTAGGAGTGTCCAACAAAGTTAAATTCGTAGGATAGAAAGTGAAATCAAAGTTGATATCGGTTTGTTGCTGTGCAATAAGGATGTCATCGACAAGTATAAAGTATGGTAACTCATTTAATATGTGAGTACCTTTTTCGTAATGATGGAGGTAAAGATTTGCTAATAATGATGAGCATCCACCTCCCATCGGCACACCTTTAATTTGTCTGAAGAAATTTATACCATTAAATAAGATATTTTCATACAAAACCATATCCAATACATTTTTAAACTTTTGTAACGGAACAATTTTTTTAGCACTCCCAAAACAAACACTTACATTAGCACTCCCAAAACAAACAAATTATTAGCACTCACAAAACAAACAACTTTCACAATACATTGTGGGGTCGGAAAGCAACCGGCGAACCCCGAGAGGGCACTTTCTCTGGAGCGGATGAAACGTTGCGTTAAAATGGAGAACACAGTAATTCCATATGCGTTCCAGATGCCACCAGCAAAGGTTCTCCGTGAATGTGTGGGCAAGGATTATCCACGAATAATTAATTGGTCCATATCGGTTACCAGACCACATAGACGGAGAGAAGTACATCACCTTCCTCCAGCAGGTGCTGTCAAACTTACTACGTGTTGTACCAGCAAACCATCGAGTGATTATGTGGTTCCAGCACGACGGAGCGCCAGCACATTACACCAGGATTGTGCGGAACTACCTGGACATTGTCTTTCCGAACAGATGCAGTAGTGATTCCGTCACGTGGCCTCCCAGATCTCCCGATTTGTCCTGCCTGGATTTTTTCCCTCCGGGGACAGCTAAAAAGCGCCGTTTACGAGACGCCCATCGAATCACCAGAGGAACTTGCCACCCGAATTAGCGTCGCAGCTGCAGACGTTCGTGAAATGCTAGGAATCTTCCAAAGCGTACGCGATTCCCTCCGTCGCCACTGTTACCCCTGTCTCGCAGTCGGTTTTCGTTCATTTGAGAATTTGTTCTGAACATTTTGTCAATAAATTTTGATTATTCGTCTTCACTTCACTCCATTTTGAAGCAACGTTTCATCCACTCCCAGAGAAAGCACCCTCTTGCGGCTCACCGGTTGCTTTCCGACCCCACACTGTATTGTGAAAGTTGTTTGTTTTGTTGAGTTCTATAACCCCTTACAGTTCTGAACATCAGTTCATATACACCCTGTATATATTAGTTTTGTCATACACATTTATTTTACAATGCAAAATGCAATGGTTGAAAATTCCCAATTTTGGGAAACTTTGGAAATATCCAATTTTTTTAAAATTCCCTTCCCAAAATACCCGGTTTATTCCCGGGAATAAGCCGGGTTCTTACCCATCTTTACAACTCTAGTTGAGAAGAAAATGGGCAGGGGATTCAGTCGATGCAGCAGACATAGTTTTGGGTGAATACGTCTTGTAAAATAACACCCCGATAAAGATCAGTAAATTGATTAATTGTTTTCGGTCTCATTTGTCTGGTTTACAAAAAATAAAATTCTGATGTGGACAACACATGACATTCGCTATAATGCAAGTGTTTTATTTCTTTCAATGCGAAATAATGGACAATAAAAAAATGTTTTGATTACGTAAATATGTTCTTTATTGTTTCAGTTCTTAGTTGCATTGCGTTAGAACTTTATTTCTACAGAATTGACAATTTAAATGAATATCTTAATCCTTCCGCCCTAGAAATACATACAATGCAGGACTACTCATTTCAACGTAGCGTCACTTAAATTACTGTCTCAAACGATATTGGCGTTCTCTCAGTATGAAGTTTTGGTTCTTTATATTAATCTCCATGGATACGTAATACATTGAGGAGGCAAAAATCACTATAAGTTGGGCACTGCGCCTCGTATGTTATTCATAAATGCACTAGGAACAAAATGGCAATGTAGAAACTGGGAGAGAAACTGGTTTCTTGCGTCTTTAGTGCAGCGTGCGGCTATAGAGCATGGGAACGAGTATAAATAAACAACCTGCATAGTGGAATGCGCAGAACCGTAAGGGCAAAAGGGCATTATTTTTACCATAGCGTGTAAGAGTAAACGGACGATGATGGCAAATAAAAATTGAAATTAAACCCATTAAACATCGAAATCTATCTTTGTGCTGAAAATAAGTTATTTAGAATACCTGAATAACAATATATACTAAAAGATTCCATTTGCTAAAGTGTATTTTAAGTGAATGTACACTACTACTTATTTTTACCGCAGTCACTAACTAGAGGAGTTCTAAAGATGTATACATTTACTAGCAAAAAAAAATTTCGTGTGTATATTATAATGAAAGTAAATGTTTTATTTTTTAGTTAATTAAAAATATCCACTGAAAAGATAAATTTAGATATATCCTACTAATATTATACGTTAAACGATTGCAAGTTTCTAAAGTAGCCATTTTAATACAGAAATAATAAAAATTTCCATACTGCTAAGCAAACGCGCATTCTGTTTAGGTAAAATAAGGGGGAAATTGTCAGTGTGATGTTACTTTCCCATGCTCTATTTATTTTCAGTGTGTGGCCTCTATGGAGTTTCAAACCTAACTTCAAACCTAACTACATTTGCATGTAGCAACGTGTGTCCTCAATGTGCGGATTATCTTACTGAGAAAATAAAGAAATTTCTAAAATTTAGTCCTGTCAACAGAGCATCTTAAAGTTTTTAAATCTTGAAATTCAAAGTTATCCCTATAACGCAAGCTACAGGACAATCAGCATACTAAATATCAGAACAGATTCTGTAAAATTTTGATGAATTGTGACGTCTTTTGAGAAAATTCGTATTTCGACCAGTCATCAGTGTTCTTTAAAAGTTGAAAAATTTGAATTTTGTAATTTTTCCATTAACGATTGGTACATATGACACTCAGCATACCGAATTTATACTGTGTATCTCAGAGAAATCTGTAGTAGAATTTTGATTACAAGTCACCTATTTTGAGAGAAAACTAAGATATACGACTTGTGCGAGATTTTAAATAATCATTACGGTTCCTTAAAATTTGAAAATTTTGAATTTTAGAATTTTCTTTTAACAATATCTACGGCACTACGGGACAGTCAGCATACTGAATTTTAAAAATCTGATGTGGGCAACACGTGACTTTCCTTATATACTGCAATGAATTTACTACTTTTACAGTAAAAAAAATAGGTTTTTCTTATAGTAGATACTTATATTCTTTCCAAGATATTGAAATTTCGACAATAAGTCGTCATTTTCATAGATTTATCCAGATTTCGAGAGTTTTGTTAATTTGGCAACATTTCAAAAAGTCGCCAAGTTGGCGACATTCCGCCAAATTCGTCTCCAAAATCTCGCCAAGATTTATGGACGGAGAAATGTGTTATTCTTATAGAAGATAAATGAATATTGGCGCTCAAATACAAAAGTATTACTTAAAATATCTTTTCTCATGAATGGAACGAGTTAGATCCACGAGAATGATGTCACCCAATTCATTGCATGATATTACATATGAAAAGCGAACGTGTTCCTCAACAGTTAATATTTTTTTTAATTTATGGGATTTTTTGATGAATTTATTTGAAAAATGTGCAATATCTCGAGAACGGTTTATGCTAGCGTTCAAAAGTTTATGTCAGTCGTTTTCTAAGAAAAGCTTACATAAGAAATGTCTATTTGCGTAACTTTATTAAAGGCATTGATTTTTTGATGATTTTGTCAAAATTTCACTCGAAAATTTAGGGGGTTCTGAACATTCGATTACGTTTAAAAACAATAAGCTTCCAGTATTCACGGATTGTGATTTTTGTATCAATTTCATTAGAATCGCTCCATTCGTTCGTGAGATATCGTCTCCACAGACTCACTTACATACACGCACACTTATACACACACATGCTTTCACACACACATGCTTTCACACACACACACACACATGCTTTCACACACACACACACAGAGAGACATCACCGAAAAATGTTTGATTCTTGATCAGAGATGCTTAAAACGTGCTCTCCCGTCGAAAACTCGAATTCGAATTTTTGACCCCGTCACAATACTTTCCTTATACATTATATAAGTAAAGTAACACTTGTTGCTATCAGCACGAGAACTTTCAGGCTGTTTTCCCCCTGTTTTAACGTTTTAACTGATTAATAATCCAAATTCGTGAGATCAGTTCTAATGATCGTAAAGACATGCGGTTTTGTTCTTTAGACTCAACCTGAAAAGCTGTACTTAACAAAGCCATAATCTTGATTTCTCAAATCAAGATTATGGCTTCTTGTACAACCATCACATATATCAACACACATCAGCACGCAATTCATCACAGCCGCTAAACAGTTGCCAACTTGTTAGCGGCTTAGTAAAAAAAATAAACTTTAAAAGAATCTAAGAATCATTTCAAGATAATTTTGGTTAACTGGTGAACGAAAGAGCATACAAAGATGAAACGTTTTATTTTATTCTAATGCTGTTCTTCCAGACATTGGTTCTTACCGATATATTTCTTCCTGATATTTTTATAATGACCATAATTTCTTTGTAGACATATTTATTGCGATGAACCCCTTGGTAAACGGGGAAATGTGGAACCTTATAAGGTGGAAACAGATAATTTGGAACTTTTAGAAGATATTTGAAAGGGTGCGTTCTTTCCGACAATAATTCTCGATTTATCAGAAATCAGGATTTCATTTAGAATAACATTCTTTCCCCATCTTCTACAATCGTCTTCCATTATGTTTCCCTTGCATTTAAAAGCATTCTAAATGTTTAAAGTGACCATAACTGTAATTTTTTTTTTAAATGTGTAAATGAGCATTCAACAAACGGGTACATTCGAAACTTTTGTTCTTTCCAAATAATGATGTAAATACCATTTGGGCTTAATGCTAATATGTTACACTTAAATCATTTTTGAAATCGGATGTGATCAGCACATGGCATTCCCTACTGACTAAATAATCCAAAATAAATTTTACATTCTTTAAAGATTTATTATCTTGATTTATTTCGCCTTAAATTGTTTACTGATATTTATAAACGAGTCATTTCACTCTTGCTCCCGAAGTGTAACTGAAATTTTCTTCAGAGAGGCTCTATTAAGGCAGTTAAAAAGGCAAAAATTTATCTCAGGAAGTAGAAAAATCATATGCTAACCATACTAGGTTTGCCGCACCAGATTCAACAATGAGGCAAGATAGAAACATTATTTCAACAATGTACATATTTCGATTAGAAAAGCTAATTAAACAATTACAATACCTCAAGAAATGAACTCAATAATACTTTATGGCAACAACAACGTAAAACAATGATACCTAAGTAACAATTTGGATGAAATTGCCCTTTTCAAATCTTGAGTTGAATGCTATCACTTGTGTTTTTACTCTGCGATTCTGAAAGCGATTTAAACTGTTTATTTCTTCTTCTATTTTGTTGATTTTTATTTACTTTCTTATTTTGACAACCTTTCCTTCATTTTGATCAACTTTTACCATCTCGAAATTTAAATTTTTACTATTTGAGTGACATTTGTTTCGGCATCTTGAAGACCTATTTGGTCAGCGACTAAATCCTGTGCATTTTCCCATCTTATCGGGAGAAATAACTTGGTTATAAATCCGAAAATTCCTTCTACTTAACTGAGAATTATTTATTCTTACTTTGACTTATCTAACCATAATACGGCTCAGTCATGGATAATCCAAATCCATTTCTCGATGAGAAATTGATGAGTCGTGAGGAATACCGCCAGTGTCTCCAAGAGCATGTTAAAATAGTTCTGGAGAGGAACTGGAACTTTAAGATCTTGAAGGCCCTCGGAAAGGGCACTTTTGGTGATGTGTTTTCAGGAACCAGCCCTGACTACTCGGGCAAAGTAGCCATAAAAATCACTCGATCCGAGGAAACCTGGGAGAAAGAAAAGTGCGATTGGCGCATCCTGAATCACCCCAATGTGATGCCGCTCTTGCAGGTGATAAGCCTGAAGCAAGCAGATATATTTGTGATGCCACAGTTATCCGAAGATCTTTACCACACTTTGGGAGAGATTCGGAATGTTCCATGTGGCCTCGCTAGGGTGAAGTCGTGGCTGAAGGATGTTTTGGTGGCAGTCGACTACCTGCATCAACGGCAGCTCTGTCACCTTGATATAAAGTCTGACAACGTGATGATAGACTTCAGTGACCGCGCAGTTCTATGTGACTTTACATTCCTGAACGATACAACAGCACCAACCACAAGGTTAGATATTTTCAAAAATTTTCATAGATTATACGATGAGCGCTCGCGATTTTATGAGCATACTTCATTCAGAATACGTTAGCTGTTTCATTTTGGGGGGTTGTTGTTTCGTTGTAAACTCAACATCCTTTAATCTCACAATTTTTTACCTCTTTTATTTTTCAGATATGGAATACCGCAGATTTACCGCCCCCCTGAGGCATGTGAAAGTCTCGGATATCGTGTGGCAGTGGATGGTGCCAAACTTGATATTTGGTGCTTTGGGATGCTCGCCTTCAGTGTGTTATCGGGCCACGTCATACTGAGGAAGCTCAGACAGATGAGGAGCTGGAGAGAAGATATCTACCCATTCCTCCTCTATGGACTGAAAGTCAGTAACATTTCATTCTCTCCTAATTTTTACTTCCAATTGATTTATTCGCAAATAGCAATATTGCATATAATTTACTCTCAGATACCTTTTACTTTATTCTATACAGCTATAGATGTCAAATCAGTCATAGGACGGGGGGCATAGTATTGGAATCACATAGCAAGTTTTCTGTTTGCAATTGCATGTATCAGATATTTCAGGCTCAAGAGCGCATAAAGAGCCTGGGAAATGGTCATAGATGCTGTTATCTGAAATAGAAACGCGATCCCAACTTGGGAACCCCCTTTTAGACGAATTCTGACTGTGGGGTGGATGAAGCTATGTTTGAGATCCACTTCCGTCCATCCGCATGCAGCGTTTGCTCTTCTAATATTTTTAGACACAAATTACGGCACAGTTTCCCGATCCATTTTATACGACTCCCTAAAGCGACGCAATTACTTCGTGAGCACCGCCCCCTCCTTCTCAGGTTCACTTCTTAACAAATTATACCTATTTCGCACGAATATTGAAAGTCGTTAAATTTTGGGATCAAGGAATTTAAAATAGCAATTCTCTTCAAAGCGGTGGTGATTATCAGAAATTAAATTCAATTATTTTTCGAAATTTTGAATAATCGCCAACTTAGCGACATTTCTACAAAGTCACCAAGTCGGCGTTATTTTGCAACATTTTCCCCCAAGTTCGCCAAATTTAATACCAGCGAAAAGACATATTGGCTTTCCATCTCAATATAAAATCATTTGTATAACAATAAAACATCTTTCGAAATATTTCAATATCATCCTTCAATATTTCATTGCTCATTTATTAATTATTTTATTTCCTCGTTTGTTCTATTTTAGCTGTTTTCAATGTATACGAGCATGAACATAATTCGTTGCAGGCGCCTCAGCTCCAGGCTTTGATGACAGAGGCCTTTCCTGCCTCTAGCATTTCTGATGAAGAAGTCGCTAAAGCGCTGAACTTCCTGCAGATCGTACTGAGGGACAGGGCAGAAGACAGGCCTTGTGCTGCAGAACTGTTGAAGCATGATTTTCTGGCAAATAAGAGGCAAACGAACCCTGGTGATGTGGAGATCGGAAGAAGTAAGTTATTTTCAAGTAGTTTGCAAATACTCACATATAAATTTTATTATACAATTTCAATTGCCTTATTTATACATAAAAAATTCTAAAACGTGTTTCTTTAAGCAGATAATTCTTCAGCTCCCGTGGAACCGGTTGTACATGTTTCTGTGCTTTTCAACGAGCAGCACTGTGGCCGCTTGTCTGAAGACAGCCGGAATAGAGCAGAGCTCAGAAGTGCAGAGTATGTAGCAGCAGCTGGTGATAACATTGGTGAGTACGGGATAAAAACTTTACTTTCAATTTCACTAAACAGTCCATGCAGTTATAAAACAAAAAATGGTTAAAACCTTTCCACCAAAGTAATAATACGACTTGTAATATTGAAAGAAATGAATAATATACATCATCAGAAGAGTATTAAGTCAGATTTAAGCATCTTAGTAAAACTTAAACAGAGATTTAAGTAAGACTTAAACATCTACGACAAAACAGAGATGACTTAGTAAGAATTAAACAGAAATTTAAGTTAGACACAGAACACAGAAATGTTCCATAAAGATGTAAAATGGTAAAAAATTAAACAAAGAATAAAAATGGTTTGAACTTGAATGTGTTACACAAAAGCAGGAACAAAATGACAGATCTATAATAGATCTTTTATAATTGTACAGAAAGAGGAAATAATTGTGAAAAAAGTTTGAAACGTGGCAAACGAGAATAAAACCATAGATCAGAGCCTGTTTAATCGTAAGTTAAACCAACGCCTAAGGAAACGCCCCCTTTCGGCGAGTCTAATTACTATTACTTTATCTTAATTAATACAATTGTAAATATGTGTTAATAAAACGTAAAATGCTTCCTTTAACAGGTTTTGTTAGAGCAAATGAAAAAGCCTTTTATACGGAATCTTTTGCCAATTTTTCCGTGTTTATGAGGGATGGCCAATACTGCTGCCATGTGCATGAGAGCATCGATGATGGAACTGCCCCCGGACGACACAGTGGGGATGAATCTGGCAGAAGAGGAATCACCGGCAACCCTGGTAAGTGGGATAAAATAAAAGAAGCAAAAATCTCGAAATTTTCAGATTTTTCAATTTTTTTACAGTTATTTTAACTGGATAGCATGCATGTTCACGCAATATTTTATTTTCACAGAATCATCTGGGAACGTTCTCTCGACTGTCCTGGTAAACACTAAAAAAGCTCGAAAGGATAACAGTTCGAGCGAGAACGACTTTCATTCGTCGAACGAGGCGCTACCTAACGGTTTGACTTCGGTTTTCGTTGAAAGTAAACGTCAAAACACGCCTGTCATTCCAGCTATCAAGTGTCGAATCTCGTCCTGGGAAGCGGAGTTTGATGAAGTCTTTTGTCCCTCGTTTGTGCTCCGACAGGATGCATCTAAGCCGGATAAATTGATACATCCACGTAACTCACACGAAAAAGTCCGAAAAGACTCGACTCAATCTTGTCACAAAGGTATAAAATCATTCTGATTTTTATAAATTCAATAGATTTGCTGTAGATATTTTAGAGTTTATTTTCAGAATCAGTGAACAGAATGCCGGGGTGCATAAAATAAGCAATTTCAATGTTATATATGTTCGCAAAATAATTATCTAACCTATAGAAATTCCCTAATCTTTCATCCGAATTAAAAGCGGTTGAACCAAGTACATCCTTACAGGACAAGTAAAGAAAATGCTGCCTTTTGGCGCGGAACATGTCCCCCATCCACGAGTGCACTAAAATTTTTTTCTGTCTGCACCTGTTCCTTCCCGTACAATTCATATCATTCTTTGTTACCTAATAATGTGAGCACCGAGAAGAAATTTTCTTTGTCACTATTCTGACTCTAATTTATAGAAGTTAATCATTGAAATATAAAATTTATTAGTTCGATGGTTAATTTCTAAAAATAAGAAATGTAAAGGAAGTAAGCACCGTTTGCTTTAACGTCTATAGAAAACAAATTTAATTTCATAAATTATGTTCCCATTTTTATCGTTTATGCCATCAAATTATCTATCGAATTTTGGGTTTTCCACCAGTACCTTCAATTGGCATAATAAATGAAAGTTTTTGTTTACTAATCGAAACATTTGAAAGTGTTGATTAGTTTCTTAACGGAACTTTACTAGATAATAACTTTAAAATTATGTAAACTCTTTATTAGGAACATCGAGATAACAACGATAACATAAACTTGTTCCCCCTGTATCTCTCGATAGCGATTGTTGATTTCATTTCGAAAAGCATAGTATTAACTCTTTTCTTACAGACGTTGACGATAATACAGTTAATTTTTGCAGATTTCACACGAGATGTCACAGATTCATTAACATCGAAAGTGAATGACATCAGAAACGTCAAAACCCCAGAAGTTGATTTGGGAAAGGAGATCACCGGTCACCCGGTATCTCCAGGAATTTCTGAATCAGCAGAGGGTAAGAATCTTTACTTGAAATATTTTAAATATGGTTCTTATTACGTCACATTCGTTAGAGATTACAAGACAATCTCACCATACCTGTAGGTGCTATTTCCATTGAGTTCCGGTCTAAATTATGTGCCACGCTTTCCTGGCCGTCCGAAGATACCTTACACTTTCGGGTAGGTCGGACAATACATGAGTTGGACGATCTATGAAGTGAGAATGGACTCTTCTGTATGGGTAACTAGCAGAGGTAGCCGTAAAATATGAAATCGGACAAAACATGAATTTGTACGCGGAACGGGCTCTTTTTATTTTATACAAATGGCACCAGACATGACCTTATAAACCTAAAATTCGAAATTTGAAGAAAGTTAGCACCGTTTGCGTTAACGTCTTAGAAATTATATTTGATTTCTCAAATTATGTTCCCATTTTTATCATTTATGCCATCAAATTATCTGTCGAAATTTAGATTTTCCACCAGTACCTTCAATTTGCTTAATAAATGAAAGTTTTTGTTTTCTAACCGGAACATTTAAAGGTGTTGATTAGTTTCTTAATGGAACTTTACTAGATAACAATTTAAAAATTATGTAAAAAAACCTTTGCTGCCTCAACCGGAATCGAACCCTAGATCCCTGACTGGCCAGCCAACGTACTACCGCTGAGCTACTACGAAATTGCAAGCTCATTTCGAAGTGTACTCTTCAGGTTCTGAATTCCTCCCAGGTAAAATTATGGCTGTCTTAAACTTTCTAAATGCTTCAGAAAAGAGTGAAAATATACTCCTTTTCTATAACAGGATGTTACATGCCAGCAAGAAAGAACTTCCGCAGTTACCCATCAAAGTAGTTTGGGCCAATGGCATCACGGTTACTGACTGCAAGTTAGGCGATGAAAAAATTAGAAATATTAAAATTCTTCATCTTCCTGTTATACCCAGAAAGACAATTTGGTCATCTTATCGCCTGTCCCTTGTGACTAGATGGAACATGGAGAAAACAACATAACAGCAAAAACATAAACTTGTTCCCCCTGTATCTCTCGACAGCGATTGTAGATTTCATTTCGAAAAGCTTAGTATTAATAACTCTTTTCTTATACACGTTGACGATAATACCATTAACTTTTGCAGAATTCACACGAGATGTCACAGATTCATTAACATCGAAAGCGAATGACATCAGAAACGTCAAAATCCCAGAAGTTGTTTTGGGAAAGGAGATCACCGGTCATCCGGAATCTCCAGAAATCTCTGAATCAGCAGATGGTAAGAATCTTTCCTCGAAATATTTTAAATATGGTTCTTAATACGTCACATTCTTTAGAGATTACAAGACAATCTCACCATCCCTTTAGTGCCATTTTCATTGAGTTCCGGTCTAAATTATGTGTCACACTTTCCTGGTCGTCCAAAAATACCTTGCAGTTTCGGGTAGGACGGACAATATGAGTCAGACGGTTTGTGAAGAGAATGTCTTCTTCTGTTTGGGTAATTAGCAGTGGTACCCGTAAAATAAGAAATCGGACAAAACATGAATTTGTATGCGGAACGGGCTCTTCTTACTTTATACAAATGAGACCAGACATGACATTATAAACATAAAGTTCGAAATTTGAAGAAAGTTAGCACCGTTTGCGTTAACGTCTATAGAAAATAAATTTGATTTCTCAAATCATGTTCCCATTTTTATCGTTTATGCCATGGGATTATCTGTCGAATTTTAGGTTTTCCACAAGTACCTTCAATTTGCGTAATAAATGAAAGTTTTTGTTTTCTAACCGAAAAATTTAAAAGTGTTGATTAGTTTCTTAATGGAACTTTACTAGATAATAATTTAAAACTTCAGTAAATTATTTATTAGGAACATCGAGATAACATCGATAACAGAAACTTGTTCCCCCTGTATCTCTCGATAGCGATTGTAGATTTCATTTCGAAAAGCATAGTATTAATAACTCTTTTCTTATACACGTTGACGATAATACCATTAACTTTTGCAGAATTCACACGAGATGTCACAGATTCATTAACATCGAAAGCGAATGACATCAGAAATGTCAACACCCCAGAAGTTGCTTTGGGAAAGGAGATCACCGGTCATCCGGAATCTCCAGGAATCTCTGAATCAGCAGAGGGTAAGAATCTTTAGTCGAAATATTTTAAGTATGGTTCTTATTACGTCACAGTCGTCAGAGTTTGCAAAACAATTCCACCATCCCTGTGGGTGCCACAACTAGCAGAGGTAGTCGTAAAATATGAAATCGGACAAAACACGAATTTGCATGCGGAACGGACTCATTTTTAACACTTTACAACAAAGTTGAAAAGTATTTATGACTTTGTTCATTCTGTCTGTCTGTCTGTCTGTCTGTCCGTCAGCACGATAACTGCCGTAAAAATGACTTAATCAAAATGAAATTTTAGTATGTTGTTCAGACGGTCTGTAGAACCTATGGGAATATAAATGAATAATATCACCCAATTAGTTTTGGATTGAACCCGGGTCGAAAAAATGAAATACATTGAGCCCTATGGGACCTAATTTTTCAAACATTTTTTAAGCGGATTTAAAATTCACAAATTGCTTCGAAAATTTTAGGTAATATTCAAATTATTCCATAAAATATATAAAAAAAAATCAGCGAAATATATTCAGTAGTTTTTTAAATAAAAATTAAAATAATAATTACACCTCTTATATGAAGCGATCACGTGACCATGATATGAAACGATCACATGACCCATTTCAAAATAATATATGGCATCCATCTTGTTTCAAAATCGTGATTTTTTAAGTTCTTTTTAATTCATATTGAGTGTTGTATCCGTCCTAAAACTATTTTATTTTTGCTTAAATTCTGTGCATCTACATACTGAAACAACGCAATGACAATATATTTGAGTTTAAATGCTCATCTAAATTTGATTATTTCTACAACTAAGCCTATTTTTCACCTATGTAAAATGTAAACAGCAAAATATATAGAATGAGTTGTATTAGAATTCCTGTATTTTTTTAACACAAAATAATTTAGTCCATGGAGTCTGCATGGCTGATATGAATGAAATATTAATTGATTTCATAAAGAGAAGGACGATTTTTTTCGATGAAGTTTCAAGCATAGAGTTTAATTTTTTGTAGCTCCATGGTTTTAAACAAAATGCTTAAATAAAATAAATTATTATAGTATTGTGATGAATGAAATGAATGGGAGAAAGTTATGAATGATATCCTGTTTTTATAGAGAGATCCAGGCGTGTTATTTTTTCTATGACGCCATTTGAATTAATTTCAGTTGTTTTCGATGAAGTTTTCAAATATAATAAATTATCGTAGTATTATGATAATTCTAAAACTATTACCGAGGAATGTATAACATTTTAGATATGTTTAAACCAGACAATTTATATTTCAATGCCGTCATTTGAATGAAGTTCATTTTTTTCGATGAAGGTTTAAGTTTTCAAATATAATAAATTAATGCAGTATTGTGATAAGTTTCAAAATATTACCGAGGAATGTATTGCATTTTAGACTTGTTTAAATAAAATTGCATTGAAGTTGGAAAGTGTTTCATAATCAATGCTTTAAACATGATTGATCTTTCTTGTTTAACTTTATGAGTATATTATGTGCACACTGTGCGAATATGAAATCTAAGTTTGGTTCTCTCTTTGGTTTTTTCATGCCAAATACAGAACGTTAAACAACTTTAACTGATAATTTTCGCTTATCTTACTCAGAATATCCCATAAGTGACTTATCTACCACATTTTGTGAAATGTGGTCAATTAGTTTTTCAGCTAGAGTGGACACACACACACACACACACACACACATAGGCGTCAGACTAAAAATAGTTTTTTCGGGTTCTAGAATGCTTGAAACGTGTAGATCCGTCGAAAACTCGTGTTGCGATTTTCGATACCATTTCAATACTCTACCTATACCTTATCGGATATTGTAGGGAAATCCATAAGAATAACCGACCCAACCGAAGTATACGGCAGTTAAAAATTCGCCACCACAGCGATCCTTTTCAGGGTACGATTCGGCCCCGGTGGTCAGCAACCAAAGCCACCACCCCCAGGAGTACGACTGAGCCACAGCAACAACACAGTTTATGACAAGAAACCGAGCACGAAACGCGAAAAACCCGACGCCGATCATCATACTGGTCTGTCGAAACCCATCCCGTACTAACCACTTTATTAGGATAACAACTACTGACCCACTCGTTTAGGAAAGTTGAACAAAGCTTATCACAAGGGAACAAACACTCTTCCAGGAGCCAATGGTACAAGCGTTACACTAGAAACAAACATGAATCAAGCCACTTACTCTTAGGCGAAAACATATATGTATTGTAGGGAAAGTAAAAAGTGTTGAAATAATCTACTTTTTATTCCAGATACTGTCATGAAGAAGAGAAAGAGCCGCAGGAAGAGAGTGAGTGGCTGGTTTCGTAGAACTTGGACTCTTCTCTGGATCTGCGGTTCCAATGCAGCCGATGATTAACTTGGGTGAGTGAAGAACAAAGGATAATTTGTTTTCAGCATTATTTAATATACTTCAACAACAAAGACAGCCAAAAAGTGTCCATAATTAAAAGTCTTTTATTAAAATCTCCTTTTACGACGTACAAAAATGACTCATCTACAGCGCTTTCGGGCACTACCATACCCTTCGTCAGTGGCAAATTGAAAATAAGTGGCGAACATGCGCTTATATACAGGTTATAACCGCCAGACAAAACTTACATATTGATCAAAAACATGTTGTCTAGCGGTTATAGGCTGCAAAAACTAAAATATCTCGAGACAGGTTAGCACTAGAATTATGGAGTTAACCTGATTTTTTTTTTTCTTGTTTACAAATTCCTTATAAAACAGGCATTTAATTTATATATATGAGAATTTGTAGTCTTTTATTTTAGATTTAGACTATTTTGGGGAAGGGGAGGGGGTCCATTTCACAAAGCGGGCAGATTTTTTTTATTTTCAAATCATAAAAAAATCTACTCAGTACCAGGGTCACCCACAATTGACTTTTCTACTGAATTTTGTAAAATTAGGTCAATGACTTTTCCATCTAGAGTGAATTTTATTATAATTTTTGTAGACTATTTCGCAGCAAAGACAGGCTCTTTTTTTTCGAATCGCACTAAATTCTAACCAGCATCAGGGTCATCCACAAGTGAATCTACCAAATTTTGTTAACTTTGGACCATTAGATTTTTAGCTAGATTGGATACATACATTGCACAAACAGACAGACAGGCAGACACATAGACGCACAGGCACACATACACAGACGTCACACGCTAAAGATAGATTTTTCGGATTCTAGAATAGTGGAAACGTGTAAATTCGTTAAAACCTCGAGTTACGAATTTCGACACAATTCGAATAATTTCTCTATACATTATCATGTATTGCAGGAAAGTAAAAATGTTTATTTCAGCGTAAGCTTCTAATATTCCTATAAAAATATATCAAATATCATATATTTGCATACTATCTATAGAATATAATCAATTTATATGCTAGCTTTTGTATGCGTCAGCTAATTTATTCTGATATAGAGTAATATTAGCTTTCTGTTAAACTATTTTGTTTATTTAGCTTATTTATTACTGCCTAACGTAATTTAAAGTTTTCATTTTATATTTCAGATGTGCTGAGTCCATTTTCTTTCTGTTTTATTTCAAGTTGATGGCCTCATCTATTGTTTAAGACATCTGTTGTTGCTGAAGGTTATTAAGAAACCATTTGTTATTGAAGACTTTAATTTGTTTTACACTTTAAATTTTAGAAAAAAAAATGTTTAAAAAAATGTTTAAAAAAAATGTTTAGAAAACACGGAATCAGTATCGTCCATAATTAAAATATCTCATTCAATAATTTTTAAATGAAATTAATTTTTAAAAGTCTTCATAAGAATGAGATCATGTAAGAATGAAATATTTACATTAAGATTTTAATATTAAAATTATATATAATAACTTTAATTTTATTTTTACATATAATAATTTAAATATACTGAAATAGAAATAGGATAAATATAAGAATTTTAATATATATAGAAGATAATATCTGAGATATAATAAAAAATTCTTAACTTTTATTTAATATATTTGAATTTGTTAAAAACATAATGATTCTAAAAATAATAAAATAAATAATTTAATATATATTTATATAAAGTCTGCTATTTTTAGGTAGTCACTTCAGTATTCAGAATTCATTAATATCTTTAAAATGTAAAAGTGATATTATAACACCAGCAGGAAATATAGCTAGTAGCCAAAAGTTTCTTCCACAAACCTCAATATTTAAATTTACTAAACAGTTCTTTTTAATATATAATAATATCTTTATAATAGTTTTTTAAAGTTTTAAAAGAAATCAATATCGATTGATAACAGGTCATTTCATATATATTTTGTTTTAATTTTTTTTCTTTTTGTTGTTCATAACTTGTTCGTGATTTGTAACAAAGAATTTGGAAAAAAATGGCAACCAATATCAATCAGAATGTATTTATACTTGATTAAAATCTACTTATTATATTTTAAAATATTATATTTGATTAGTATTCTAAATATTAAAAATATTTCCTTTTCTTTTAAATGAAACTATTAACTTGGTCGCACATATACACCTATCTTAAATTTTTTTTTAAATTCAACATTCCAATAAATTTCTTGTATATTTACCTCCTATTATTGATCTATTTTTCCTAAAAATTCTACTTTTAAAAATATATTTTCTATCCCTGCCTATTTTCCGCAGGAGGGAAGAGCAGGGATTTTCTTTGACATTAAAGCAGGGATTTTTCTTTGATTTTGATATTAAATATTTCTTAAACTACAATATATATCAAAAAACGGTTTATTTCAGCATATCCCCCTAAGCTTTTTCTATACGTGTACCAAATTTCTTATTTATATATGCGATAGTTTTCGCGGTACGAAATAAAGAATCTCGAGAAACGAGAAATTCGTCAAACAGCGGCGGCGACAAAGTCAGCTACTTTTTTAATATAGAGAGATTTTTAAAACTTAATTAACATATCAATCCATATATAAGCAGATACAAAAATAAGAAAGCAAATCAATAGCAAATATACTTCATTTATTAAAACTCCTTTCATGTAAAAATAGCAAAATTTTAAGTTCTTTTTAGAAAAACGTCATGAACGTCATAAAATTAGTAGTTAAACATTTAAAAGTCAACAAATGCCTTTCGAAATTGAAACATTGGCAGTTTTGAAAATGCCTGCATCCAACCGTTTTGCAAGCAACACATTATTTCGCCTGCGTAGGCCTCTAAATGACTCCTTTATTTTTCATAATTCAGTAAATGCCCGATAAGTGGCCTTATATTGTAAGACTCAAATATTTGACACTTGCGCAATTTTTGCTCCTATTTACATTCAAGATGATATAGGTAGGAGATCCTAATGATATCAGTAAGTCATGACGTTGTTGTTGTTGTTTACTTTCCGGGATTGGCCCGGCCCGAGTTTTCGATTATTATTATAATGAATATATAAACTCGGGGTTGTGCTCCTATATTGGATTAGAGGGGCCCAGCTTCAAGCCTTGCTATTCGGGCTTGACTGGGCCAGACCCAAGTATTCGATAATTTATTTGGTTAATTTTTGTTTTAAGGTCTGTGCTCCTATTTTAGACAAGAAGGGTACAAATTTAAGCTTTAGGGTTTGACTGGGCCCGGCCCTAATTTTGGATAATTTTACGATTAATTTTTTCTCGGGCCTCTGCTCCTATTTTAGACAGGAGGGACCCAGATTTAAGCTTTGGGGCTTGACTGGGCCCGGCCCGAGTTTTCGATAATTTTATGATTAATTTGTTCTCGGGCCTGTGCTTCTATTTCCGACAGGATAGGTCCAGATTTAATCTTTATTGCTTGACTGGGTCCGGTTCGAGTATTTGATAATTTTATGACTAATTTTTATTCTCGAGTCTGTGCTCCTATTATAGACAGGAGGGACTCAGATTTAAGCTTTGGGGGTTTACTGGGCCCGGTCCGAGTTTTTGATAATTTTATGACTAATTTTTGTTCTCGAGTCTGTGCTCCTATTATAGACAGGAGGGACTCAGATTTAAGCTTTGGGGCTTGACTGGGCCCGGCTCGAGTTTTCGATAATTTTACGATTAATTTTTGTACTAAGGGCCTGTGCTCCTAATTCAGACAGGTGGGGCCCAGAATTAATCTTTATTGCTTGACTGGGTCCGGTCCAAGTATTTGGTAATTTTATGAATAATTTTTGTTCTCGGGTCTATACTCCTATTTTAGATAAGAAGGCCCCAATTTATGTTTTGAGGCTTGACTGGGCCCGACCCGAGTTTAATATAAATTATTTTTATAAGGAATCTTTTATCTCGGGCCTTTACTCTTATTTTGGATTATAAGGAGCCCAAATTCAAGCTTTGCTATCCGGGCTTGAATACGTCCGAGTAATTTATATAATGAATATTTGAGCTCGGGCCGTTTTTCGTATTGAAACGGATTTCTATAAAAGGTGGCCAAATCCGGCCAATATCCAGCCAGCCCTCATCCAAGCATTCCTAAGTTTACGGGTCAAGGGCTGGCTTTATATCTCCAGGTTCCATATAAATTAGTGTAAAAAGATAGAGCAAATAGTGCATGTGTAAGAGAAGTGAGTTTTGTGTCAGAAGGAGCATATCTTAAAAATAATATTAACAAAATAATTAAACATTTGACAAAATTATTTTTAACACACATTAATTAAAGAATTCGATATTAATCAAATGTTTATATATCGATTTCAGAAAAAGATATATAAACATCAAGATATCACAAGAACAAAAAATAAATTCATTGGCTTTTCTTAATAAATGCCTTGAGAGAAGAAAATCAAAACGAGCCATTAAATTGATTTTAAATATAGCTATAATCCATTAAATATATTAATAAAAAAAAGTGTTATTTTTTGCCAATGCCTAAATTAGTACTAGCTGTGTTGATTTCTAAAACCGCATAAGTTTCTTAAATATTGATATAATTCTTCCTGTCTCACATTTTTGATTTTGAATGTAGGAAACATTATCAAGATTTAGAAAATAATTAAATACATAAGAATTTATATTGGTTTACTACAAAATGTCCAATTGACTCTGGTTAAGTAATTTTTAAGCATGTAATTAATTCCTTCCTGCTGTCATCTCAAAATATAATAAATAAGCATTTTAAATTTCTTTAACTTTCTTCCAATTATTTTTCTAAAATATCAGAATATTGAAATGACTCGCAAAATAAAAATGAAAGGATCAAGTGTTTATTAATAAATATTGATTTCTGATTATTTATATTCATATATATATATATATAATAAATATTATATCTTTTAATATTTCTATTATTAAGACTAGTCAAAAACCTAGTCTATATTACTTGCTGTAGAAAGTTGAATTTGTCATATTTTTAAAGATATTATTTGAGAATTTATTCAAAAATACCGTTTCCTAAAATCAGTTTTCTTAAATCCTGCATTACTTTGCATTTCAAAAAAATATATATATCCTATTCATACTTATTACTTAAATTTCTCAGTTTGCTATCCCCTTTATATACTGTATACTACCTGAAGTTAGCATTTCCTATGTATTAACTTTTATTAACTATTATGCATGGTCACATCACAAAAAAGATGAAAATAATAAGTGATGACTATGAAGAAATAACCAACGACTATTAAATATTCCATCACAAAACACTATAAAACAAATAATTGTGATGGCTATGGCTAAATAATTAAGGATTGATACTGATTTCCGTAAAAACTCAAAAACAATGAAATGAATATGAAATAACGAAATTATGAAATTTTGAATATTAAAACAAATTATGATATGTTAAATATGAAGTAATGAAATTATGAAATTTTGTATAATAAAACAAATTGTGATATGTTCTAGCAGTTTGTTGTTTGTATTTGATTTTATATAGCAGTATGATTAGCTGCTTCTCTTGCAGATAAATTAGACAATAGGAGAATCAATAATGGGAAATTCCAACTTTCGTTTTTCTATTCACTTTAATTTCATTGAGATTAGCTTATGCAAAGTAAAAAAATGGCAATTTAACATGGAATAGAACAGCGTATTTTACCCCATGCTAAGATGAGAAAGAAGAAAAATAGATAATAATTAGTACTATTATTATTAATATACTAGGAGATTCGCCCCTTTTTTAACCCAGTGGTTAGCGCGTTGGAATTGCATTCGGATGACCCGAGTTCGATACGCGGCTCTGCGAAAACTGTCTTATTCACGCTCACGTTAAATATGTGGATCCGTCAAGCCCCTATTACACGACAGTAATTTGGGACAACAGAGCGTGCTGTCCCAAATTACTATCGCGTAATAGGGACTTAGGTCTTTCAGAGACGTTGGTGGTAGGGTACGGTCCCCCCTGGGGATACCACCCCCACTGGGTTCTTGTATAAATTGAACGGCTGTTTCCCAGCCGTCCAAATAGATACCTTACACTTTGGGGCTGGTAGGATGGTTTAAGTAAAAGAAGAAGAAATTTAAAAAAAGGGTTCCATCCTGCAAATATTCAACTATGTAAGTACATGCCTGCAAAATTTCGTGGTCTTGGTATTCCTTTGACTTTGTCATTAAATATTTCTAAACGGAATTTTAAATGGCAAAACATTTTATTTCAGTGTATTCCCCTAATCTTTTTCTACGAATGTATCAAACTCCCTATTTTTGTAGGCTATAGTTTTTGTGGTACATGACAGGGAAACTTAATGTGCACGAAATTTGTCGAAAAGCGGCGGCGGCAGTTACAATTTTTACTTTTCTTATATATAATAACGTATAAGGAAAGTATTGTGACGGGGTCGAAAATTCGAATTCGAGTTTTCGACGGGAGAGCACGTTTCAAGCATCCCTGATCACGAATCAAACATTTTTGATGTGATGTCTGTGTGTGTCTGTCTGTGTGTGTGTGTGTGAAAGTATATGTGTGTGTGTGTGTGTGTGTCAGTGAGTCTTTGGAGACGATAATTGACGAACGAATGGACCGATTCGAATGAAATTTGGTAAAAAAATTACAATCTGTAAACACTCGAAGCCTATTGTTTTTATACGCAATCGAATGTTCAGAACGCCCCAAAATTTTCGAGTGAAATTTTGAAAAAATCTTCAAAAAATCAATAAAGTTACGCAAATAGACATTTCTTATGTAATCTTTCATTAAAAAACGATTAACATAAATTTTAGAGCGCTAACATGAACCGTTCTCGAGATATTGCACATTTCACAAAAAAATTATCAAAAAGTCATATAAAATAAAAAAAATATTTCCTATTGAGAAACATGTACACTTTTCATATGTAATACCATGCGATAAATTGGGTGACACCATTCTTGTGGATCTAGGTCGCTCCATTCATGAAAAAAGATACTTTGAGTAATACTTTTGTATTTGAACGCCAATAGTCACTCATCTGCTGTAAGAACAATTTTATTCTCCATCCATAACGCTTGGAGAGATTTTGGCGATGAATTTGATGGAATGTCGCCAACTTAGCGACTTTTTAAATGTTGCTAAATTAGCAAAAAACTCGCCAAATAGGTAAAAATGATGCTAAATCAATGAAAATGACGACTCATTGATGAAATATCTTGGAAAGAATATAAATATCTACTATAAAAATAATCTATTTTTTTACTGTAAAAGTAGTAAATTCATTGTATTATATAAGGAAAGTCATGAGCTGCCCACATCAGATTTTTTTTAAATATAGAGAGACTTCTTTTTTATGAAGCCCGGAAAGATAAATAAAAAACAAGAAAGATCAATCATGCTTAAAGCATTGATTATGAAACACTTTCCAACTTCAATGCAATTTTATTTAAACATGTCTAAAATGCAATACATTCCTCGGTAATATTTTAAAACTTATCACAATACTACATTAATTTATTATATTTGAAACCTTAAACCCTCATCGAAAAAAATTAACTTCATTCAAATGACGGCATTAAAGTATAAATTGCCTGGTTTAAACATCTCTAAAATTTGATACATTCCTCGGTAATAATTTTAGAATTATCATAATACTACGATAATTTATTATATTTGAAAACTTCATCGAAAACAACTGAAATTGATTTAAATGACGTCATAAAAAAATAACACGCCTGGCTCTCTCTATAAAAGCAACATTTCATTCATAAATAATTCCCCCATTCATGTCATTCATCAGAATACTATAATAATTTATTTTATTTAAAAATTAAGACCATGGAGCTACAAATAAGTTAACTCTATGCTTAAAACTTCATCGAAAAATATCGTCCTTCTCTTTCTACAATCAATGAATACTTCATTCATATCAGCTAAGCAGACTCCATGGACTAAATGATTTTGTGTTAAAGAATTACAGCGATTCTAATACAACTCATTCTACATATTTTGCTGTTTACATTTTACATAGGTGAAAAATAGGCTTAATAGTAGAAATAATCATATTTGGATGAGCATTTAAACTGAAATATATTGTCATTGCGTTATTTCAGTATGTAGATGCACAGAATTTAGGCAGAAATAAAGTAGTTTTAGGACGGATACAACACTCAATATGAATTAAAAAGAACTTTAAAAATCACGATTTTGACACAAGATGGATGCCATATATCATTTTGAAGTGGGTCATGTGATCGTTTCATATCATGGACACGTGATCGCTTCATATAAAAGGTGTTATTATTATTTTAATTTTTATTTAAAAAACTACTGAATATATTTCGCTGAATTTTTTTTTATATATTTTATGGAACAATTTGAATACTGCCTAAAATTTTCGAAGCAATTTGTGAATTTTAAATCCGCTTAAAAAATGCTTGAAAAATTAGGTCCCATAGGGTTCAATGTATTCCATTTTTTCAACCCGGGTTCAATCCAAAACTAATTGGGTGATATTATTCATTTATATTCCCATAGGTCCTACAGACCGTCTGAACAACATACTAAAATTTCATTTTGATTAAGTCATTTTTACGGCAGTTATCGTGCTAACGGACAGACAGACAGACAGACAGACAGACAGACAGACAGAATGAACAAAGTCATAAACACTTTTCAACTTTGTTGTAAAGTGTTAAAAAATGACTGCTACGTGTGATTTGAAAAAGGCTTCGTATTCTGCAGCAGGATACCCACCTGAAAGCACAGCTCCGGTCCTGAAGAAATTTATCGTAAACCATTTTGAGATCTCATAACTGTTTTGGAGAGGGTTTATTATTATTTTATTTATTTATCTTTTTGAAGTTAGAGGAGTTTCTTAGTTATGAATAACATGAGTAGAGATGGGAACTTAATTACAGGAATCGATTGATTTGCAGTTTTAACAAAACCGTACATTTATTTTTTTTAATTAAAAATATTAAAATTTTGAAATTATTTTTATATATTTATAAATAGTACTCCATTTCTGACAAAACTAGCATAAATTGCTTCTATTTTTAACACTTTACAACAAAGTTGAAAAGTGTTTATGACTTTGTTCATTCTGTCTGTCTGTCTGTCTGTCTGTCTGTCCGTTAGCACGATAACTTCCGTAAAAATGACTTAATCAAAATGAAATTTTAGTATGTTGTTCAGACGGTCTATAGGACCTATGGGAATATAAATGAATAATATCACCCAATTAGTTTTGGATTGAACCCGGGTTGAAAAAATGGAATACATTGAGCCCTATGGGACCTAATTTTTCAAGCATTTTTTAAGCGGATTTAAAATTCACAAATTGCTTCGAAAATTTTAGGCAATATTCAAATTGTTCCATAAAATATATAAAAAAAAATTCAGCGAAATATATTCAGTTGTTTTTTAAATAAAAATTAAAATAATAATAACACCTCTTATATTAAGCGATCACGTGTCCATGAAATGAAACGATCACATGACCCACTTCAAAATGATATATGGCATCCATCTTGTGTCAAAATCGTGATTTTTAAAGTTCTTTTTAATTCATATTGAGTGTTGTATCCGTCCTAAAATTACTTTATTTTCGCCTAAATTCTGTGCATCTACATACTGAAACAACGCAATGACAATATATTTCAGTTTAAATGCTCTTCCAAATTTGATTATTTCTACTATTAAGCCTATTTTTCACCTATGCAAAATGTAAACAGCAAAATATGTAGAATGAGTTGTATTAGAATCGCTGTAATTCTTTAACACAAAATCATTTAGTCCATGGAGTCTGCTTAGCTGATATGAATTCATTGATTTTAGCAAGAGAAGGACGATATTTTTCGATGAAGTTTTACGCATAGAGTTTACTTACTTGCAACTCAATGGTCTTAAATTTTAAATAAAATAAATTGTTATAGTATTGTGATGAATGACATGAATGGGGGAATTATTTATGAATGAAATGTTGCTTTTATAGAGAGAGCCAGACGTGTTATTTTTTTATGACGTCATTTGAATGGATTTCAGTTGTTTTCGATGAAGTTTTCAAATATAATAAATTATCGTAGTATTATGATAATTCTAAAATTATTACCGAGGAATGTATAACATTTAAGAGATGTTTAAACCAGGCAATTTATACTTTAATGCCGTCATTTGAATAAAGTTAATTTTTTTCGATGAAGGTTTAAGGTTTCAAATATAATAAATTAATGTAGTATTGTGATAAGTTTTAAAATATTACCGAGGAATGTATTGCATTTTAGACATGTTTAAATGAAATTGCATTGAAGTTGGAAAGTGTTTCATAATCAATGCTTTAAGCATGATTGATCTTTCTTGTTATCTACTAACTTCGGAGATATAAGCGTATAAAGTGCTTCCATTTTTCGTAACTCTCCGATTTTAGCCGGACACCCAAGCCACAGACATTAATTCTCGTCAAAATATAAACAAATTCCTAATGTATTTACATATATACATTTTTGCAATCTTTCGCAAAAATTTACAACCCCTATTGTTACAACAGCAGTTCTGATCCCAATAAAATCACCCCCAGAAAGACATAACCGCATCTGGATGACGCATTGGCATGCTTTACTTTAAATAAACTTTTACAATTAATTACTTTGTATGCGAAGAAAGCCATTCTAGAGTCGCAGTTACTCATTCATAATATTTTTATGGAACTTATGAATGAGGAATCCGAAGCCTGTGACGTAGGAGTTTACGTCATAATTCTCGGAAGAGAGACGAGCTCAAAATAGTAATAGTATTATTATTTATGAATGAATTACGGCTTCTTTCCCGTTTTTACGTTGCTTTTAAGACTATTTTAGCATTCTAGGCTCTTTTGACGTCACTACGTCTTGTTTTATAAAAAGCATAAGCAGAAGTATTGACTTGATTATCAAAGTTTTTTTTACAATTGTAAGCCGTTTCCGTGGTCAGTATGCTCTTCTTATTGTTGCAGTTTGTAGTGCTAAAATTTCAAATTTTAGGATACGATTTGGAAAGTAATTTATTGTTTTATCAGGATTTATTACTGCTGATAATTTTTACTTTTACTATATGCATAATATAGTGTATATGGAAAGTATGATAACTGGCTCTAAAATTCGAATTTGAGTTTTTGAAGGCAGAGCACGTTTCAAGCATCCCTGAATAAAAATTGAACTTTTTGAGGCGATGTCTCGGTATTTGTGTGTCAGTGAGGCTGTGTATGCGATATCTCACGAACGAATAGAGCGTTTCGAACGAAATTTGGAACAGATGCTACAATCAGTAAATATTGGAATCTTATTAATTTTAAACGCAATCGACTGTTCGGAACATCTCCAAATTTTCGAATTAAATTTTAAGAAATCATTAAAAAATTGGAACGTTTAATAATGTTACGAAAATGATCATTTCATATGTCATTTTTTTTAGAAAACGAATGATACAAACTTTAGAATGAGAGCATGAAGCGTTCTCGAGATATTAGACATTTTACAAATGAATTTATCGAAAAATAATATAATATTTAAACATTCTTAATTATTGTGACATATGCTCACTTTCCATATGTAATATTATCCGACAAATCTGTTAAACCTCGTCGATCCAGTTTGTTTCATTCATGAGAGAAGATACTTTGGGCAATAGGGATATATTTTAACGCCGAAAATATAGTCATTTTTAATAAAGTCATTTATTTAAAAAAAAAAAAAGCTCTGTTTTCGCTTGTCTGTACCGCTTGGAAATAAAATTCGCGAACTTGGCGACTCATTTAATGAAACGTAGCGATATTTTGCCCTAGATTAGCGAGAAATATCGTTAAAATTGCAAAATTCACACTAAATTAACGAAAATGATGCCAAATGGATACATTCATTATTAAAATCGTTTATTATATATATACTATCAATATTGATAATTATCAATTTAAAGTAGCGCGTAATATAAGTTAAGTGGGTACTTTGAAATAGTTTACATGGTTTCTTCCAAAAAAACGGAAAACGTATAAATCAACGCCAAAACCATTGCGCCGTGGATCTCATACATATTTTTACTTTCCCTGCAATACATGGTAATGTATAGGGAAAGTATTGGAATCATGCCGAAAATCGCAACTCGATTTTTCGACGGATCTATACGTTTCGAGACCTCTAGAATACGAAAAAACTACTTTTAACGTGACGTCTGTGTGTGTGTCTGTGTGTCTGTGAGTCTGTGTGTCTGTGTGTCTGTCTGTCTGTGTGTCTGTCTGTGCAGATTTTGTATCCACTCTAACTAAAAAACTAATTGACCGAATTTCATAAAATTTGGTAGGTCAGTCACTTGTGGGCGTGTCTGGCTGGAGCTGATTAGTTTTGGATATGATTCGGGAATAAAAAACCCGCCTTTTTTTGCGAAATGGCCCGCAAAAGCTTGTATCCACTCTAGCTGAAAAACAAATGGACTGAATTTCACAAAATTTGGTAGATAAGTCACTTGTGGGTCACCCTGGTGCTGATTAGATTTTGGTAGGATTCAGAAAAAAATAATCTGCCGTTTTTTGCAAAATGGCCCGCAAAAATTGGCAAAATCTAAACTAAAAAACTACGTATAATCAAATATCCATTAAATGCTTGTTTAATACGTAATTTTTAATGAAGAAAAGAATAAGACCAACCCCCTTACTCTAGGTCTAGCTGTTCTCAAGATATTTTAGTTTTTTCGTATTTTCTCTGCGCCACCTTTGAAAATAAGTCCAGTTGTCAAATGACAACGAAAATTGAATTAAAAGTGAATTAAATTTAATTAAAATAAAGACGACGTGGATATAAGTCTGCAGGGAAAGTCATGTGCTGCCCACTTCAGATTTTTTTCCATGTGAAAGAAAAAAATCTGATATGGGCAACACATGACTATCCTTATATAATGCAATGAATTTACTATTTTTACAGTAAAAAAATAGGTTTTTCTTATAGTAGATACTTATATTCTTTCCAAGATATTGAATGTTTGTCAATTAGTTGTCATTTTCATTGATTTAGAGTCATTTTTATCCATTTGGCAAGATTTTCGTTAATTTGGCAGCCTTTAAAAAAGTCACCAAGTTGACGGCATTCCGCCAAATTCGTCGCCAAAATCTCGCCAAGCGTTATAAATAGAGAAATAAGCTATTCTTATAGCAGATAAATGATTATAGGTGTTCAAATACAAAAGTATTACTCAAAGTATCTTTTCTCATGGATGGAACGAGCTAGATCCACGAGAATGATGTCACCCAATTTATCCCATGATATTACATATGAAAAGTGAAAAGGTTTCTCAACAGTTAATATATTTTTTTTAATTTATGGGATTTTTTGATGAATTTATTTAAGAAATGTGCAATATCTCAAGAACGGTTCATACTTGTGTTCTAAAGTTTATGTCAATCATTTTCAAAGGAAAAATTACATAAGAAATGTCTATTTGCGCAACTTTATTAAAGCTTTTGATTTTTGATGATTTTTTCAAAATTTCACTCGAAATTTAGGGGGGTTCTGAACATTCAATAACGTTTAAAAACAATAGGCTTCCAGTATTCACGGATTGTGATTTTTGTACCAAATTTCGTTCGAATCGGTCCATTCGTTCGTCAGTTATCGTCTCCAAAGACTAACTGACACACACACACACATACTTTCACATGCACACACACACACACACACAGACTTTCACACAGATACATACAGACATCACTTCAAAAATGTTCGATTCGTGATCAGTAATGCTTGAAACGTGGTCTCCCGTCGAAAATTCGAATTGGAATTTTCGACCCCGTCATAATACTTTCCTTATACATTATGTATATAAGGAAAGTACTAAAAATGTACTGCATTCATAGGGACAGTAATGTGCCGCCCACTTTTCAAATGTTTTATTTTCCCTACATACATAGGGAAACTACATAGGAAATAACATAGGGATAAATACACATAGGGAATTCACTTTTCCTACATGTATAGGGAAACAATTGTAACGAGGGGGGGGGGGGGTCCGAGTTTTTGACGGAAAAGTGCATTTTAAGTGTCCCTGAACTCGATTCGATCGTTTCTGAGATGATGCTTGTAGGAGTATGTGTATGTATGTTAGCGTGGGTATTCGCAAGTCTGTGACCGCGATATCTCATGAACAAATGAAGCGATTTCAAATTACTTTTTGCTGTTGTTACAATCAGTGAACAGTGTAGCCCTTTTTATTTAAAATGCAATCGTATGCTCGAAAGCCCCTCCCCTCCCCCACCACCCCATTTTTGAATAAATTTTTGAAAGCATCACAATATCATTTAAAAATCAGGACCTTAAAAAATGGTAAATAAATACTCATTTCATACGTAATTTGTCATTAAAAAACGAATGACACCAACTTTATGATAACGCTAACATGGATTATTCTCGAGATATTGCACCTTTTTCAAAAAAACAATTACTAATGTAATTCTGTGCAAATGTTTTGATAAGTATCAAACATATTCATTTTCCATCTGCAGTGTTTTACAATTCACAATTCACACATTCCATTTCCATTAGAACTGATCGATAAACGATTTACTAATTATTCATCATAAGCGTGGATTTATTTAAACGTCCAAGAATTTTAACATTTTGAACACAACAAAAATGCAGTATATGAGCATAACAAGAAAAATCAATCATGTATAAAGCATTGGTTATGAAACACTTTCCAACTGAAATGCGATTTCATTTAAACATCTCTAAAATGCGATGCATTCGGCGCTGATATTTTTTTAATTATCACAGAATTACAAAAAATTATTTTACTTTAAAACTTAAAACCTCAACCAAAAAAAATTAACTTTATTCAAATGACGTCATCGAAATATAAATCGTCTGGCTTTCTACGTAAAAGCAGTGAATATTTCATTCATACACTTTTATTCCAGACTCCAAAGGTAAATAATTTTGCGTTAAAAAAAATCTTTTACAACTCATCTTACAATCACTTGTTTACATTCTGCATCTCTTAAAATTAGGCTTCGTCGTAAAAATAATCAAAGTTTGACGATCATTTAAACTTTAAAATATTGTAATTGCGATGACGCAGAGCATAGAATATTTTATGATAAATTGAATATTTTCAGAAATTTTCGAAGCAATTTATGAATTTTAACTCGCTTAAAAAATGTTTGAAAAATTAGGTCCCATAGGGTTTAATGTATTTCATTTTTTCAACCCGGGTTTAATCCAAAACTAATTGGGTGATATTAATCATTTACATTCCCATATGTCCCACAGATCGTCCTAACAACATATTAAGATTTTATTTTGATAAAGTCATTTTTATGGTAAATATCTTGCGACCGAACAGACAGACAGAATGACCAAAGTCATAAACACTTTTCAACTGTGTTGTAAAGTGTTAAAAATGATAACTAACATAATACAATTTATGTTATAAAAATCCAAATATTCTACATAACAATACTTTCATATACTCTGTAAATAACAAAATAAAGTAAAGTTTTAAAAACTTTGTTAAAAGCAACATAAAATATAAAATTAAGGATACTTAAATACTCTTGATTTTATATTTATGCTTCATTTAACGTAACTTGTTTTAATTTTATAGCAACAGTTTGTTGTACATGACGATATAAAAACAATATTCATTAAAATTACTAACACATGTTTATGAAATTTATTTGTTTAATAAATTAATTTACTAATAAATCTTATTGTGAGCAAAAATTACTTTCGTTCTTGTTAACAAACTCGCATAAATTTCTTATTTTATTAATATTATATTGATCTTTTGATCCATTTATTCACATTATTAATTGAGGACTAATGGGAATTCATTTTTTTTTTGTTAATGGACAATTAAATTTGTAATGAGTTAAATTACCCAGCATTCCACAGGAGCAGTTATCCCAGAGATATTTGTTGATTATGAAGAGGAATTCCGGAAATGACCGTAGAAACTAAGACTCCTAAATATAGGAGCACGCATATTTAGGAGCCTTAGTGGGAACCATGAAAATTGCTTTGAAAGTACGCAAAAAGTTCTGTCTACTTTCTGAAAACTTCCGTCTTTTGCATTATTGTAGTTATTTCGCCATTTTTGATGTGAATAACATCTATAGTAGGGGTCCCCTGGTGGAAAAACGGAGCGTTACGTAAAATGAAAACACCTTGGACGCTTATACCCTCGAACCTAATAGACAACCAGACAGATTAATCATGCATAAAGCATTGATTATGGAACACTTTCCAACTTCAATGCGATTTTATTTAAACATCTCTAAAATATGATACATTCAGTGGTCATATTTTTAAAATTATCATGATGCAATAATTTATTTTACTTGGAAACTTAATAATATTGCGTAAAAATAATTCAGCAATTCTTATACGACTCATCTTACAATCACTTATTTATATTCTGCATCCATTAAAATGAGGCTGCGTTGTAGAAATAATCAAAGTTTGATAATCATTTAAACTCAAAAATATTGTAATTGAGTTGGCGCAGAATAGAGATGCACAGAAAATATGCAAAAATAAAGCAGTTTAGAACGGTTGCAACACTAAATATCAATTTAAAATGACTTTAAAAATCACGATTTTTACACCAGGGGAAAAAAGATGGATACCATATTTCATTTTGAAGTGTGTCACGTGATCTCTTCATATAAAAATGGGTGTAATTATTATTTTTATTTAAAATACTACCGAACATATTTTGCTGAAATTTTTTTTATATATTTTATGGGATAATTTGAATGTTTCCTAACATTTTCGAAGCAATTTGAGAATTTTAACTTCGCTTAAAAAATGCTTGAAAAATGAGGTCCCATAGGGTTCAGCGTATTTCATTTTTTCAACCTGGGTTCAATCAAAGACTAATTGGGTGATATTATTCATTTACATAGGTCCCACAAAGCGTCTCAACAACATACTAAAATTCCATTTTGATACATTTTTACGGCAGTTTACGAACGGACAGAAAGACAGACCATGTTAAAAATTCCTAAAAATGTAAATAATTTTTCATGTTTTGTTGGAAATGTAATCCAAATTGCGAATATATACAAATAATTTCAGTATTTTGATGCTGAAATATATTTTTATCGGAAAAACTTAAAAAAGTCGTTCTCCGAGCGAGTGATTTTTTTCATTTTTTTAACGAAAGTAGTATATAGTAAACTATAAAAGACAGACATAAAAAGTAAACAAAATAACTATGTATGAGGAAATTTAGTTTCTAAATCTATATTTATTTTTAGAAAACTCTTAGAGTTTTCGAGTAATCGTCTTGTCAAATTTAAGAAGATAATAAACTTTCCGATTTTCAAGTTTACAGTGCTTATATCTCAAAAACTAAGAGAGCTAGCTTTGAACTATAAACAATAATTTGTAGCTCTTTAAAAGCCCTATAAGTGTACATAATCAAATTTTGGATTGAATTATTTTTTATTTGATATTTCAAAAGTTAAGTTATATTTACAAAATGTTATTAACGTAAAACAATTTATTCTCCATTGGATTGGAGACACCGCTGAATTTTTTTGTCTTAATTTGCACTTTTGAGTTCCAATTTTTTTTTTTTTTTTTTTTTTTTTTTTTTTTTTTTTTTTTTATATGATTTTTCGTGTATCTCGTTGTATATAATATTGGCAATTCAATATTTATTGTTTCTATTGTAGTATCTGTGATTTCTAATTTTGGTAGGTTATTTCCATTATCATTTCCTATACGTCCAATATGCGCTTCAATCCATTTTACTCGAATATTATTTCATGACATAGATTGTAGTATGTGTTTTGTTTTGAGCTGCAAATTCCTTTGAAGTTCTATTGTTTTAGAGTACTCGTATGCTTGAAAAAGCTGTCTATATATATGAAAATAAATTTATGAAAAAACCTTCATGCGGTAATTTCCTTTGACACGGGGATTATTAGATTTTTTTATTCTATTTTGCTTATTTCGTACAGTCATGAGAATTTTCGAAAAAACGGGAAGTGACATCTCCAGAACAAGAAAGTGCACATCCTTAGTGAACCACTCTCTCCCTCCGAAATTCAATACTGAATCCATATCAGTCATTTATAGGCAATCCTGAGAAATAGATATTGCAAGAGAAATGTAAATTCTTTTAACGGAACTGACTATTTTCTTTAGAAACGGAAGAGGAAATCAGTGACATCTCAATTCCTACTAAAATTTAATGCTAAATCCATATCAATCTTTATCTAAACTCTATCTATAGCCCATTCTGAAAAAAAAATAGATGTTTCATGGAAATATTTTTTAATCGGAAGTTGAAATCTTTAGTGAATCCCGTTTCCGATCAGAAACTTGATGCTGAATCTATGCTAATCATCATCTAAGTTCTATCTATAAACAATTCTAAAAAATATGCATTTCGAGGAAAATAAAAATCATTTAAACCGGAATTGGGAAGATACCGTAAGTGAAAATCCTTATTAAACCCCCCAGCCCTCACTGGAATTTAATGCTAAATGTATATTGATCATCCTCTAAACTCTTAGCTATAACCAATCCTGAGAAATAGATGTTTCGAGGAAATTTTTTTAACCAGAAGGTGAAATCCTGAGAGAACCAACTCCCCAACTCTTCCAAAATTTGATACGGAATCTATATCGCTTGTCATCTAATCATTTTCTATAGCCAAAAATATAGATAAATAGATATTACACAGAAAATCTAAAATTTTGAATAGAAAATTGCATCTCCGAGAACTGGATGTGGAAATTCTTAGTGAATCATCTAACACTCTCCAAAATGTAATGCTGAATCTGTATGTCATTATATTAAGCTCTATCCTGAAAAATGGATGTTTCAAGGAAAAATTTTTGAACCGAAAATGAAAAGAGAAACTGAAGTGGATATCCTGAGTGAACCCCCCTTCCCCCTTCACACACCACCACCATCACATCGTCATTCACAATTTGATACTGAATCCATATCAGTCATCATCTAAACTCTATCTGCTGTAGTGGTTCCTGAGAAATAAATACTTCAAAAAAATTTAATTAAAACTTGTTATGGAAACTTGTTATGGAGTTGTTATGGAATCATGTACTATTTTAAAATGAATCTTGTGGTGATTTTTACTTTCCTTATATACATAGTATAATGTATAAGGAAAGTGTTGTGATGGAGTCGAAAATTCGAATTCAAGTTTTCGACGGGAGAGCAAGTTTCAAGCATCCCTGAACACGAATCAAACGTTCTGGAGGTGATTTCTCTGTGTGTGTATGTGTGCGTGTGTGTGTGTGTGTGTGTGTGCGTGTCAGTGAGTTTGTGGAGACAATATCTCAAGAGCAAATGGAGCAATTCGAATGACATTTGGTACAAAAATTACAATCCGTGAATACTGGAAGCCTATAGTTGTTAAAGGCATTCGTATGTTCAGAACTCCCTAAATTTGAAATTTTGAGTGAAATTTTGAAAAAAATCATCAAAAAATCAAAACTTTTAATAAAGTTACGCAAATTGTCATTTATTATTTTTTTCCTTAGAAAACGATTTACATAAACTTTAGAACGCTAGCATGAACCGTTCTCGAGATATTGCACATTTTTCAAATAAATGTATAAAAAAAATCACATAAAATAAAAAAAAATATTAACTATTGTGAAATATGTTCACTTTTCATATGTAATATCATGCGATAAATTGGGTGACATCATTCTCGTGGATCTAGCTCATTCCATTCATAAAAAAAGATACTTTAGGTAATAATTTTGTATTTGAACTATAACTTTTTTCTCCGTCCATAACGCTTGACGAGTTTTGGGCAACAAATTTGGCGAAATGTCGTCAATTTGGCTACTTTTTTCAATGTTGCCACATTAACGAAATTGTCGCCAAATTGATAAAAATGACGCCAAATCAATGAAAATTATGACTAATTGACGAAAATTCAATGTCTTGGAAAGAATATAAGTATTTATTAGTATAAGAATAACATATTTTTCCGTCCGTAACTATTGGCAAAATTTTGATGTCCAACTTGTCGGAATATTTCCAACTTGCTGACTTTTTACATATTGCCAAATTGACCAAAATGTCACCCAATTGATAAAAATTTGCCAAATTGATGAAACCGACGCTAAATCAATAAAATGACGACTAATTCAAGAGATAACATGAGTAGACAATAAAAAAATCCCATTTCTCAGTCCGTTAGTCCGTAACTCTTGGCGAGAAATTTAGCGGGATTTCGTCAACTTGGCGACTATTTTATATATTGCCAAAATAAGAAAAATGTCGCCAAATGGGAAGTACCGTTTCCCAAATTCTGATGTCCGCCATATGACAGGTATACCTTCTAGTATATAAGAAATGCTTTTCTGTCCGTTTGTCTGTAACACTTGCTGATGCATTTTAGCAAACCTGGCGAATAATGTAGCGACGTATCGCCAGTTTGGCAATATTTCACCTCAGATTGACGAAAATATCGTCACAATTGCAAAAATGACGCTAAATTAGCGAAACTGACGCCTAATTGATGAATTAATTATTAAAATATTTTAATATATGAACTATGTCGCTTATTGAGGATGCTGTCAATATTGATAATTGTTTATTTAGAATTGCGCAAAATATAAGTTAATTGGGTACTTTGAAATAGTTTTACATGCTGTCATTCGGAAAATCATCAAATGTACGATCCAAAGTTAAAAACACAGTACCATGGATCTTAAACATTATTTTTGACTGTCAAAGGAGTCAATTCATTGCGTTATGTAGTGAAAGTCAGGTGCTGCCCATCAGATTTTGTAAGTAGTGGGAGCTTATTTCAGTGAAGAATGCAGGTGTATGGCGTCGCAAGACCATTAGAATTTAAGGAATAATTTAATTTGTGTTTCTTTCAGGAGTGTTTGGTCGGGGGTGGAATTTCAGGGGGGGTGCATTGTGATAATGCATTGTGATAAGTATATTGTCTATGCATTTGTGCAAGATTTATGGGTTTTCAATATTTAATAGATCGTATTCTGCATTGTCTCAATCATAAATATCTGATGTAGGTAGCACATGGCTTTCCTTATATAATGCAATGAATTTACTACTTTTATAGTTAAAAAAATGTTATTCTTATAGTAGATACTTATATTCTTTCCAAGATATTGAATTCTCTTCAATAAGTCGTCATTTTCATTGATTTAGCGTCATTTCTATCCATTTGGAGAGATTTTCGTTAATTTGGCAACATTTTAAAAAAGTCGCTAAGTTGGCGACATTCCGCCAAATTTGTCGTCAAATCTCGCCAAGCGTTATGGACGGAGAAATATGTTATTCTTACAGCAGAAAAATGACTATTGGCGTTCAAATACAAAAGTATTACTCAAAGCATCTTTTCTCGTGAATGGAACGAGTTAGATCCACGAGAATGGTGTCACCTCATTTATCGCATGATATTACATATGAAAAGTGAACATGTTGCATAACAGTTTATTTTTCTAATTTATGAGATTTTTTGATAAATTTATTTCAAAAATGTGCAATATCTCGAGAATGGTTCATGCTGGCGTTCTAAAGTTTATGTCAATCGTGTTCTAAGGAAAAATTACATAAGAAATGTCTATTTGCGTAACTTTATTAAAGGTTTTGCTTTTTGATGATTTTTTCAAAATTTCACTCGAAAATTTAGGCTGGTTCTGAACATTCGATTGTCTTTTAAAACAGTAGACTTCCAGTATTCACGGATTGTGATTTTCGTACCAAATTTCATTCGAATCGCTCCATTCGTTCGTGTGATATCGTGTCCATAGACTCACGGGCACACACATACTTTCAAACACACATCATCTCAAAAATGTTCGATTCGTGAACATGTTGCATAACAGTTTATTTTTCTAATTTATGAGATTTTTTGATAAATTTATTTCAAAAATGTGCAATATCTCGAGAATGGTTCATGCTGGAGTTCTAAAGTTTATGTCAATCGTGTTCTAAGGAAAAATTATATAAGAAATGTCTATTTGCGTAACTTTATTAAAGGTTTTGATTTTTAATGATTTTTTCAAAATTTCACTCGAAAATTTAGGCTGGTTCTGAACATTCGATTGTCTTTTAAAACAGTAGACTTCCAGTATTCACGGATTGTGATTTTTGTACCAAATTTCATTCGAATCGCTCCATTCGTTCGTGTGATATCGTGTCCATAGACTCACTGACACACACATACTTTCAAACACACATCATCTCAAAAATGTTCGATTCGTGATCAGGGATGCTTGAAACGTGCTCTCCTGTGAAAACTCGAATTCGAATTTTCGACCCCGTCTCAATACTTTCCTTATAGATTATGTATATAAGGAAAGTAACTAGGTGAAGTAATCGAGTGTCGTACAGGACAGAGCACCAGGCGCGAAGCGCCTTTAATCTCCAGTTTCAATATGTGGTTCTTATCGTCAAATTGTGACATTAAATCTGTGACTTTAATTGGAGATTCGACGTTTTTCTTTACTACTTTTTATTATTTGTCCTAGCTCCTAGTGTGGCAGTTTGTTGCACATTTAGAGTTTAAGCAGTTTGGGGGGTTGATGCAGATCTAAGGGTTACCTAGCATTTTGGCAGTTTAGAGTTTAGAACATTTTTTATAAAACATTCGTCGCGAGTTTTATTTAATATCAGATGTTTGAGGTGGGATTTTTTAATTCCGATTATCGATGTTTAGAACAGCGCGGGGTCTCTTACGACATTTGGCCTTGTGATGATCATAGTCATGCAGATTGAATAATAGTTCATTTGGAACGGATGGCAAATTTTTGTAAAATTTAAGCGCTAGCATTTTAATTTGGGCTCTAACAGTTTTTATATTGAAGTCATTCCTAATAATCGAGTTTCTTAAGTACCTGGGAGCTTTCCTGATAATCCGTAGGATTTTGTTTTGTTTTGTCTCTAGGAAGTCTATTGTAGTTTTACAGGCATATCCCCATACGGGTGCTGCATACAGCATTCCCGGGCGGATGACCGATTTATAAATTAATAGTTTGTTTTGATAACCGAGATTTCCGTTTCCTATCATTGGGTATAAGGCTCCTGTAGTTATATACGCTTTTTTGATTAAGTTCGTTACGTGCTGTTTCCAGGTTAGGTGGGAATCTATCGTTACACCTAGGTATTTAGTAGATTTTTCCGCGCGTAGGTCATGGTTGTTTATGTACAGTGGCGGCGGAGGTTTATGTTTCCTCGAGAAATAAATCCAATGACATTTATTGGGGTTTAATTTTATTTATTATTTTTCCAGCCAAGTTTGGAGTATGTCTAAGTGTTGTTGTAGTTGTCTGTGCATTACTGAGACATGAGGTGAAGTCAGGGGAATGTAATGTGCATCATAACGGAGTCCCCAGTCGAATGACTTCTACCTCCAATCTGTAAACAATATGTGCATTCTTGACATCATTTGAGCAGAAACATGAGGTGAAGTATTGTAGAACTTTGTTTATAAATTGCTTTTTTGAATGAAAAAACTGGTAGATGCGACATTCGAGATATTTCGAGTAATCTTTAGGGTTATTCAAAATTTTATATGTGAGAAATTTCTGCGTTAATCCTTACTAAATAGCATCCTTACTTTAGCGTCATTTTTATCCATTTGGCGAGATTTTCATTAATTTGGGAACATTTCAAAAAAGTCACCAAGTTGGCTACATTCCGCCAAATTCGTCGCCAAAATTTCGCCAAGCGTTATGCACTAAGAAATAAGTTATTCTTACAGCAGATAAATGACTATTGGCGTTCAAATGCAAAAGTATTATTCAAAATATCTTTTTCATGAATGGAACGAGCTAGGTCCACGAGAATGATGTCACTCAATTTATCGCATGGTATTACATATGAAAAGTGAACATGTTTCTCAATAGGAAATATTTTTGTTATATGACTTTTTGATAATTTTTTTGAAAAATATGCAATATCTCGAAAACGGTTCATGTTAGCGTTCTAAAATTTATGTCAATCGTTTTCTAATGAAAAATTACATAAGAAATGTCTATTTGCGTAACTTTGTTAGTGGTTTTGATTTTTTGACGAATTTTTCAAAATTTCATTCGAAAATTTTGGGGTGTTCTGAACATTCGATTGCGTATAAAAACAATAGGCTTCCAATGTTTGCGGATTGTGATTTTTGTACCAAATTTGGTTCGAATCTGTCCATTCGTTCGTCAGTTATCGTCTCCACAGACTTACTGACACACACACACACAGACATCACTTCAAAAATGTTTGATTCGTGATCAGGGATGCTTGAAACGTGCTCTCCCGTCGAAAACTCGGATTCGAATTTTCGACCCCGTGACAATACGTTTCTTATACATTATGTATATAAGGAAAGTAATAAGATGTCGAGGTAATGTAGATCTTTTAAGGAGTACGTAGCCGAGTGGCTTTCACCTCCGATATTATGGTTAGGTGTTGTTGTTGAAACCCAGACCGTCCGACCTACCAGAAAGGTGTAAGGTAACTGTTTGGACAGTCGGGAAGTGCCACCCAATTCAGACCGGAACCCAGTGGGGGAGGCATCCACAGGGACCGTACCCTCCTGTGTTATGGTTATTGTATTATGGTTATGTGTGAACAAACACATGACATTATTTGAAGTATGATTTGATATGATACCAGGAGTAGACAACATTTTGTCCAGCCTTCCATCTAGGGCAGGAATGATGCACAGCAGTGCTGCCATCTACAATTTCAATGTGGAACTGGCCACAGGAACAGTATCTTAGTTTAGATACAAGTATCAGAGCAGACAAGAAATTTAATTTTAAGACTTAAGAAGGAATATCAGAGTTATTACAGAGATTTTAAAAACAGTGTGGATTGGGAAGGATAGGGGAATTACAAAGATTTTGGCGAGTCGTACAAAATTGCCCGGGACGCTTATGTTGCTGTCTCGAGGCCTCATTGGGGACGCTGGGGATGTTTTCAAAGAATTTTTTGGATTGCTTTTTAATGTTTTGCCTTATAGTTTTAATTTTAAAGTCTTTTCGAATTTTAGCATTTCGCAAATATCGATGGGCTTTTCTTATGATACGAAGAATTCTGTTTTGCTCAGTTTGAAGCTTGTCCAGGCTGGATTAACAGGCAAATCCCCAAATAGGGCGGGCATATAGAAGGATGGGCTGAATAATGGACTTGAAGATTGGGATTTTGTTGTTTAGGTCCAAGTGGTCTGAGAATAAAAGGTGGTTTAAGGATCCGGCGAGCATTCTGGATTTTTTTAAATATAGTCAAAATGCACACGCCAAGTAAGTCGGCTGTCCAAATGGACGCCGAGGTACTTGGCCGTGCGCGGAAAACAGACAGGTTGGTCATTGATCATTATAGGGGGGGGGAGAGAACGCTTACCAGAAAGGAATATAGCTTGCGATTTTGCCGCATTGATTTTAATTTTCCAGTTTGTGTAATAAGATTCAAGGGTGCGAATGTGATTCTGCAGATGAAAGTGGAGAAAGTTTAGATTTTTGTTTGAAGAAATTATACATGTTAAAAATAAGTTGATTAGATAAAATAATAATTTTTTAAACATATTCTCCTATAATATTATCGATAGATATGTGGTACACAAATGTATTTCCTTTTTAATTTTTCATAATCCTTACTTTGTGAAGAGCTTACACAAAATAATGTAATCCATTTTAGGCTTTGTCAAAATGGCTGCAGTCGAAAAAATGTAAATATGCCCTGACGGTCTATAAATAAAATAAAATAAAGTTATGACTTGAAATGGCTGAGATAATGCCAATATAAAATCCACACCGATTAGTTATTTCAATTCCAGTATTTTTCCTTGATTATTTTAACACCTGTGGAAATAGTGATTAAGAATCAAGCTATCTGCTTCAAATATACCCCATCTTTCATATTTATTGCAAATAAACACTATTTCAATGCCGCAAGAAAACGCCGTAGGACTCTCTTGCCGCAGCTACCGGTTCCCCTTCGCGGACCCGCACCGACCTTGCTGACCACGTGCACCCTTGCTGACCACGTGTACCCTAGCTGACCACGTGCAAGATGAAAGTGCATGGCAACACCTGTGATGTTGGACTTGCAGAGCTCTACACCATCCTGAAAGCGATCTTCGAAGCCGATATCGAATTAGATGAACAGCAGGCCAAAGCATGGGATTATGCCAACGAAATACATCACCTTGCCAAAGCTGCAGTTGCCTATTTAGAGATCAACAAAGACAAAATGGACTCGGACAGCCAGATGAGGACCAACCAGGAGATACGAGGTATGTGTACAGATCTCTATTTACTGAATTGCTCCCCCCCTCCTAGACTAAATGACATTGCCATCAACTTGACTTATCTAGATTCTAAAAAGAGAGACGAACTAAAGAGGTACTACCTCGAGAGCAATGATAAAATCAAGGAAACCAAATCGGTGAGAACCACCAGGTCTAAATCAAAAAAAATAACGGTAATTGAAAATGTAAACTCTAGCGAGGAAAGTAGTATTAATAAAAAAACCTCTCAAACTTCCACTGAAAAGGATAACCCACCCCTTGTAAACTCCGAGAATGTTGCGGAACTTCAGGTAACCGAAGTAACTGAGGATGATATCGATTCGGAAAAAGATTGGATAACAGTAGGCAGAAAGAAAAACCCAAGCAAAAATTTAATAACTCACTCAGCCGAATCTGCAAATGTAAATAACGAGGAAAACTTTGATGTTGTAACGAGTGACGATGCACTCCCCCCCAAAACGACTAGTTGGAGCCAACACCCAGAACCATTTTACATAGAAATAAATGAGAACCCCAGAATTCTGATGTCTGAGCTAAGAAGGCTGACAGACGGTCAAGTAAGGGCCAAATTCACCGGAGAAATACTTAGAGCCTATACTAAAACGGAAGATCAATATAGAGCGGTACAAGAATATTTAATTCAAAACCGATATAAATTCCACTCGATCAATCTGAAGGCAGATAAACCCAAAAAGGTAGTTATCAGAGGTCTCCCCCCTTCTTACCCCCCGGAGGAAATTAAAGAATTTTTTGAGGGAATGGGGTACCAACCACTTAAAATACATAACATGAGAAGCCTTAGAACAAAGCTCCCCCTCCCCAATTTTCTAATGCACCTCCCCGCTTCCACAGATCTAGAAGAACTCTACAAAACGAGACACGTGAATTTTATTTTCGCAGAGATTGTGCCCTTTATATCCAAAGGATATGCCCAATGTTACCGATGCCAGGGGTGGCAACACTCCTCGGAACAATGTAGTCACGACTACAGGTGTCTAAAATGCGCTGGCCAACATCCCACTAGAGACTGCACAAAACCTAGATCCATCCCGACCACTTGTGCCAACTGCGGTGGCCCCCATCCGGCCAACTACAGAGACTGCCCTGGTAATCCCTCAAACAGAGGACCCCCCCCCCCCTCATCAAAGAGAAAATTTTCACAGGACCCCATACAGCCCAGCACCAAACTCCAGATACAACTCTCCAGCCCGTGCACAACGCACAAATATCAGAAATATGCCCACCTCGAGAACTCACCCCCCTCCCCCAGAAAGTTTGCCCCGCCTCCTCAAATGCATGGAACATGGCCTGTAGGGACATTCCAAGTGTCAGAGCCAATTGGAACGATGCTCAAGATAGCAACTCAGAAAGGAGCACCACTGCTGTGATAGAGCCAGAAAGCTGCTCCCCCCCTCGTCGGAAGTAACAGAAAACGACTCGAGAACTGCCAGGAGGGACGGGGAAATATCGAAAAGCAGAACTGCTGAAATCTTAGGCAACAGAGATACTGAAAAAACCCCGGAGAGATATCCAGACGAAAGGGACTTACCCCCTCCCCCCGGCTTCAACCAGAAGACCACTGGAAGTTACAAGGAAAACGCACACCCAAATTTAAAACAAAAAAACACAAATCCTACTAACGAAAAACAGTCACCCATAGCTGAGGCATTAAATATGTATCAAGAAATTGCAGACATATTTAAAACTTTAAATTTAAATAAAATTATGTTATTCCTCAAAGATCTTTGTTGCATATTCAGAGAGAACACCCCCATTGTGGATAAGGGACTGAAAATGCTCGGGCTCCTTGATCAACATTTTAACCAGAACCTAAACTAGCATCATGACCCCCGCTCCAAACGCCTTTACCATCATCTCTTGGAACGCGAACGGCTTGACAAATAAAATTCAGGAGTTGAGGGATTTTGCTGAAGAGCAGCACCCTCACATTATACTATTACAGGAAACTAAAATAAACGGCCCCCCTAATAGAATAAAAATACCAAATTACACTGTCCTGCACACACCCCGCCCAAACACAAACACCCCCCATGGAGGCACCGCCATATATATAAAAAACCAACTAGACTTTAAGGAACTTTGCGCCACAAGCACAAATATAATTGAACACACACTAGTTAAACTCAAAATCTCGAATTCTTATCACATTTTAATTGGCTCATGCTATGCCAAACAAAGATCCACGCTCAATATTCAGGATGACCTCGCAGCCCTCTTTGGCCTCCAGAGCCAAGTCATACTGATGGGGGACTTCAATGCCCGCCACACAAACTGGGGCTGTCCGGGAAAGAACCGGTACGGCAAAGACCTGAACACGTACATCTCAAACAATAATATTAGGCATCTGCACCCCAATACAACGACTAGATTTAACATTAGAAATAAATCCATCATCGATTTTGCCCTCCTGAATAATATTCCCTCCCCTTACGAAATCTGCACCTTAAATGAACTTAATTCGGACCACTTTCCGGTAAAACTTACTTTATACTTAAACTCGAATCTGCCCATCCCCCCCTCCATTAGATCCACAAATTGGGTAAAATTCACTCATACGCTAGCGAATTCCCCCCTGCTCTATGCCAATATACAAAACGTAACGGAATTAGATAACTGTGTTGACAAGATAACCCATGAAATTAAATCGGCACTTGCTATGGCCACCACATTTAACCCCCCTCCCCCCACGCACCATAAACTTCCCTATCACATCAAAAAGCTAATAAAACAAAGGAACCGCACCAGACAGCTCTGGCAGAATACCAGATTCCCCCCCCCCCCATAAAACCCTGTTTAACAACCTCTGTAGCCAAGTTAAATACAAACTTCAGGAACATAAACAACATCAATGGAAAAAATTTATTCAATCGCTGGCCCCTACTGACAACTCGCTCTGGGAATTTACGAAAAATATCAGAAGTCCGGGAAGAAGAATTAAACACTTAAGAACGAACAGTGGACTAGCTGAATCGGAAAATGAAATAGCAAATGCTCTTGCGGAAACCTACGAAGCCCAATTTACGGAAAACCCAAATCTAAATTGTCCGGAAACGGAAGAAGAAGTCTCAAACACCATATGCACCTTCCTAAATAACCCCCCCTCTCACCCTATTGAAATGGCTCCCCCCTCTGAAATAATTGGAGAGATAAAAAAGCTGAAAAATAGAAAAGCCCCAGGAATTGACTTAATTTCCAACAAAGCCATTAAATCCCTCCCCACGAACATAATATACTATCTAACCACCATCATAAATGCCATATTTAAACTTCAACACTTCCCAAAAAAATGGAAAACCGCAATAATCATTGGAATCCCGAAACCAGGCGAAGACCACACCCTCCCTCAAAATTTCAGACCTATTAGCCTACTTAACACACTTAGCAAACTCTCGGAGCGAATAATACACACACGATTAAAACAATTCATTGATCAACATAACATCTTAAAACCAGAACAATTTGGCTTTCGCCCCTTGCACTCTACAACACACCAGTTGCTAAGGGTTACCGAATTCATCTCTGAAGGACTTGAAATCGGCCTTACAACTGGTTTCCTACTTATGGACATTTCGAAGGCCTTTGATAAGGTTTGGCATGACGCATTAATATACAAACTAATTCAGCTCAACTTGCCAGACACACTAATCCACTTAATAAACTCTTACCTTCGAAATAGATCTTTCACCGTCCGCTACAAACAGACCCACTCCACGCACAAACCACTCAGGTCAGGGGTCCCACAAGGCTCACAATTGGCCCCAACCCTGTTTAATTTATTCATAAACGACATACCCAGAGCTCCAGACACACACCTTGCAATGTACGCGGACGACACAGCCATATACACCAGGAACTCCAAAAAATATCTTATTCGCTCCAGACTTCAAAAACACATAAACACCATCTCCGCCTGGTTTCGGAAATGGAAGATAAAAATCAACGAAAAGAAAACAAATTGTATCCTTTTTTCAAAAGTAAAAAAGAAAAAGAAACCGGTCCCCATCCAAATAAACAAAGTCAACATACCCTACGTGGACAACGCTAAATACTTAGGTATCACGTTTGACTCCAAACTAAACTGGAAGCCACAAATCAAAAGCTCAATTAAAAAATTTCACTCGGCTAGAGGCCAACTATCGGCCTTACTCCATTCCCCCCACGCGAGTTACAATACTAAAGTATTACTATACAAGACAGTACTTAGGCCCATCCTCTTATACGGATCTGCTATATGGGGATCCGCAGGAAAAAACCATATCAAAAAACTTCAAACAGCTCAAAAAAAAACTCTCAGAGCTATCAGGAAAGCCCCTCGGTTTCTCAGGAACGATATCATCCACAGCGACTTCGGAGTAACAAATATTAATAATCAAATCTCAAAACTAGCAATTAAAATGTTTCAAAAGCTAAATAAAATACCCAATGAAGAAATATGCAATTTACCGGAGTACGACCCCCATCAGTGGAAGTTCAGAAAGAGACCCAGAGCGTCCACAATACTCTAATCATTAATAGCACCTAATTTTTTTTTTTTTTTTTTTTTTCTTCAAAAGTTTAAAAGCTCTCTGAAACTTAAATAAAGTCATCTCTCCACTTGATAAACTGTAAACTGATTAACAGAATAATTATAAAAATCCCTGTAAATTGTGGACGCGGACCCCTAGTCTCAAGAGGAATTCGGACTACTTTTTTGAACATTACGTCATGGCATGTCATACTTTTTCCTCGTGAATTCACTTACCTCCTAGTACCACTTCTATACTCCTACGGAGTATTTTCATCTTCATCCCCCTTTTTGGAGCAATTCAAGTAATTACAGAGATCATGATTGTACACTTACAGCTTGGAGATACGGTCATAGTTGACCAGGCGCTCCAGAATTGCACCCCCGACTTGACTTGGCAAGAAAACGCCCAATGCAAAACATGGGAGTGAACAATATGGAGTGGGCGTGGCCATATACAAAATTTATACATATGTCGGGCTATTCACAATTGAATCATAAAGATATTTTCAAAACAATGTAATTTTCTATAATGATTGTCAAGATGTTTAATTAGTTTGATTTCTTATCGGGATAGGGCCGCCATAACCCACGTCTGAAATTCAATGTAAAATAATGTAAAATGCCACATTTATAATTATTACGGGAAATGTGAAACAAATCGTTTATAAATTTATCTATATTATTACATCAAGTGACAAATAAACTAAAAAAACTTTGTTCTCCTATCCTGTTTCTACTTTTTTTTTTCTTTTTTTGCGTATATTATATATTAATACTGCTTATTATAAGATAACTTATTTTTTACTTTCCCTGCAACACTTAGTAATGTATAGGGAAAGTATTGGAATCGTGCAGAAAATCAGAACAAACGTATTTTCGACTGACCTACACGTTTTAAGTCCTCTAAAACACGAAAATATCATTTTCAACGTGGCGTCTGTGTGGGTCTGTCTGTCTGTGCATATACTCTAGTTCAAAACTATATGACAAAATTTCACAACATTTGGAGTAAATCACTTATAAATTACCCTGGTGCTGATTAGATTTTGGCACATATCGGAAAATAATAATCTGCCTATTTTGCGAAATGACTAACAAATATCTGTAATACAAAGCTAAATATGCTTGTATTAATTAACTAGTCATTTCGTATGTAATTTGAGACGTAAAAAATAATAAGGCCAACCCCATTACTCTAGGATCAACCGTTCTCCAGATATTTAGATTTTTGTTTTGTTTTTTAATAATTTTTACAGAATGACGACGTTTTATAATGTGACAAGTCACCAGATGGAAACAAATATATTTTAAACTATCAATTGAGTGTAATTTCAAATAAATATACCTGTCATTCTGTATAATTAAACTATTAAACGGATTATGAAAGAAGTGAAGAAAGCACAAATTTGAGTCGTTTGCTGCTCACATCAGATTTTCACCTTCCCTGCAATGCATTGTAATATATAGGAAAGTATTGGGATTTCGTTGAAAATCGCAACTCAAGTATTCGACGGATCGACACATTTCGACCACTCTAGATATCGAAAATTAACTATTTTTAGAGCGATGCCTGTGTGTGTGCGCCTGTCTGTTTCTGCAATATATGCATCCACTCTAATTGAGAATCTAATAGCTAATAAACTAAACAATTTCTCGTGATAGCTCGGCTGCCGGATTGCGGGTTCGAGTCCCGCCTGCAGGCACGGATGTTGTGATCAGAGCAGAGTAAGACTCCTCTATATACTCCTCTAGTAGAGGAGCTCTAGAGCAGAGCGTGACGTTAACGTATGCGCACAAGAATGCGCGTTGGGTGGGTTAAAAGTTTTCCCTTTACCGGCTAGACGCTTGTTTCAGACTTCTACCTTCGGGTGCCCCGAGTCTTTGACTAAACAGAAGCAGTGCACACATTCTTCCTTAATAAAATATGTTAGGGTACGACACCAACCAACCAGATGAGTCATTTGTGGGTTAGCCTGTTGCTGATTTGATTTTGGTACGATTCGGGAAAGAAGAACCTGCCTTTTTATACAAAGTGGCCCGCAAAAATCATCAAAATCTAAAGAAAAAGACTACTTATGTTCAAATGCATCCATTAAATGCTTGTTTTATATGTGATTTTTAACGATAAAAGAATAAGACCAACCTCATTTCAAAAGTACTAGCCGTTCTCGAGATAGTTTAGTTTTATGCATTGCCACATTTGTCCAGTTACGATAGGAAAACGAAAATTGAATTAAAAGTGCACATCAGTGCCATTTCAAATAAATATGTACGTATGTTATTTTCTGCAATTAAACTCAATTTAATGAACTATTGAAGAAGTAAAGAGAAAACGAATTGAAGTCTGTAGCGAAAGCCATGTGCTGCCCACATCAGATGTTCCTATTAACTATTGCTACTGAAAGCTCAGCACACTGTATTTATAGAGTATATCTTGGGACAGATTTTCTGCAGAACTTTTATTACAAATCATGTATTTTGAGAGAAAATCTAATAAATATGACTTTTGCGAGATTTTAGATAGTTATTTCGGTTCCTTAAAATTTGAAACGTTTTGAATTTATAATTTCTCCTTTAACAATATCTACGGAACACTCAACATGCTGAATTTAAATTTCATAAAATTGGGTAGGAACTTGATTATAAAAAGCTCTGCTTGAAAGAAAAAACTGGTGGATACGACATGTCAGAGATTTTGAGTAATCATTTCCCAAAGAGTAGCAGTTGGATACTCATCAGTCGACTTTAGAATTTTGGTTCATAAGTGAAAATTTCATTTAAAAAGAAAAAAGAAACAAAATGTACTATTCTCGACGCATTGATGCAGAAAATTGTCCAGGGCAAAATAAACATAATTAACAAAGTTTTGTCTCATTACTCCTATCTGACAGAAAATTCAAAAATCAACATTCTACTAATTTTTTTTTCTGAGATAAAAGGAGTTGAAAACAGCCACTTGGTGACTGGTGTAAAAGATGTCCGGCAGACGCTGTGGTTAGGCTGCCTGCATGTACTGTTGCGTACACAACTGCATGTACATGAAGGCAGCCTAACCACAGTACATGCATGTACTGTTGTACCTGCATGTACTGTGGTTAGGCTGCCTGCATGTACATAGAGTTGTGGGTAGGAAACCTGCAAGTGGGCTTCCGTCAAATTAGTCGGACGGTTGCCTTCCTGTGGAAAGTAGCGTTATATTCCGTGTAGGTCGATATTATGCTGACTGCAATATACATGTATAAAATTTTTTTATGTATTTTTAAATTCAAACCGTTTTTTATAGCTATGTTGTGTAATATATGTTTGACTGTAGCTGTAGTATAAGAATAAATACTTTAAAAAGTCATTGGACATATTATTCCAGCTAACATGTAATATTGAAAATAATTTCAATAAAATCAAAGCCCCCAATTCCCTCCTCCTACATGCACATAGGAGGAAAAAATTCCATTTTTCAAGATCTATTTTAATGTTATATATGCATTGGTGAGATCTAAAAATAGTATATTTTAAATTTTTTAAAGTAGTTTATTTTTAAATATTTTCTTTCTTGATAAATAAAAGTTATAAAATAATTATGCTTTATCTATAACAGGATTTAACAGGAATAGCAGGAAAAAATAATTTAAAATTCTTAAAACGTAAATTATTAAATATAATAAATAAGAGTAAATTATTAAATTATAGGAACAAATTTAAAAATGCTTTTGAAAAATATATGATTAAATATTATATTAGAATTCGTTTTAAATACTTACAGATGGGAAACCTTTTTGCCACTTATAAAAAAAAATAAAATTAGTAACAAAAAGAAAATAATTTACTCAGTTTATTATATGCATAAAAAATGCATTATTAAATAATTAAAAAATTTAAAAACCGGTTTATAATTAAATCTTAAGAATATATTATTATATATAATATTATAAATTATTAAAAAATATAGCTGCTTGTAATTAAATGGTTGAATATTATGAAATGGAAGAGACAATTTACTGAAAGGTAAGTTAAGCATAAATTTAGTGCTATTAAATCATATTCCTTCATTAGAAGTACTTGCGTAAATATTTTATATTTTTCCTTTACAACTTCACTAGCGTTTTTCTGAGAAGGAGCAAAATGCCACTTGTACCTTTCTCTTATTCTTTTTCTTCAAAATAAAGCACGCACATGCAGGCCCGTGGAAAGCGAGGAGGGAAGGGGCCTTCCCGGGCCCCCATTCCCTCATTTTTGTGCCTAATTTTACCTGTCCGGGCCGGGTTCCCCAGCATACCGAGGAGGGGTGGGGGGGCTCCAGCTCGGGGCTATTAATTAGAAAATTTTATGATCAAATACTTCTTGTCATGTTCCTTAAAAAGTTTGGAATGATTATTATATTTTATTTTCAGGAAAATAGAAGTGGAAAAAAGGAATCGCTCCATTCGTCAAGCTCTATTTTAATGCTATATATACATTTGTAGGAGCTAGAAACCGTAAAATTCTACTCTTTCATCGGTACTTTATTTTTAAATATATTTGAAAAATTACAATTTAAATTACACTGTCATATAACGTTAGTAAACGAAATATAATTTGCTACCTTCCGCCGTAAGACAACAACCATCCGGTTAATTTGACGGTAGCCCACTAGCAGGTAGCTCAATGCGCTTCCGCACTTGACGGCAGCCAAATTACATCGTTTCCGCAACCGCACCTAATCACTTCGTCCGCCAGAGCGTTCAATGTTGTATTTATGATAAATTTTTAAAAAATAACTTAGCCTGTGCTCTGCGCGCAATAAAATCTTTTAAGGTCTCTACGTCCACAGACTGTCTACACTAACACTTGCGAAATTTTAAATAAGGTAACATAGTAGAATTTCGTGCAATGAAACGGGTGATAAGTAGCCAATGTGTACTGAAAAAGTTGAGAGGATATTTTCCTTCAACTGAGTTTGAATCGGCTGTGGCTGGCCTATTTTGGCTCAGCTTTCAAGACTTACTAGACACAAGTAACTACATTCACTGTGATTGAATGGAATTTTATTTTATATAACGTATTCTTTCATAATATTATCGGTAGATATATGTGGAATGCAAATATATTTCCCTTTTAATTTTCCGTAATATACTTTGTGAGTATATTACTGAGAATAATGTTATTCTTTTTAGGCTTAGCTAATAGGGTGTTCAAAATGACTTCAGTCGAAAAAATTTATAAATATATATGTCCCTGTCGGTCGGTCTATAAATAAAATAAAATAAAATTTTGACTGGAAATGGTTGAGATATTGCCAATATAAAATCCACACCGATAACTTATTTCAATTTCAGTATATTTCTTTGATTATTTTAGAACCTGCGAAAATAATGATTTAGAATGAAGCTATATACTTCAAAATTTATCCAGTATTTCATATTTATTGCAAATAAATACTATTGTAATATCCTGGGAAAACACCCAATGCAAAAAATTGGAGTGAACAAATGTGGAGTGGGCGTGGCCATATACAAAAATGATACATACATATGCACGGCTGTTCACAATTGAATCATGAATATATTTTCAAAATAATGCTAATTTTCTATAACTGAACATGATTGCCAATACATTTAATTTGCTTAATTTTTTATAAGGGTATGGCCTTCATAACCCTTGCCTGAACTCCAATACAAATGAAAGACAAGACCACATTTACAATTAATACACGAGATATATAACAAATTGTTTATAAATTTATCTATAATATTGCATTAGGTGACAAAATGTACTCCCCTATTGTGTTTTACTTTTATCTCCGTGCATATAATTATTTATTATTAATGCTTGAAAATCTCAGAATGGCATTCAGAATTTTCCTTTTTGAATCGTCACAGACAAAAAAATTTCAAAAACTTCGAACATTTTTTTTTTCAAAAATAGAAAATAATTCCATACAATAACTCTGATATATAATGCTATATGAATAAAGATTTAATCTATATTGGTTCGACGTAATTCTGAATTCGCAAATACGTTCTCAGGAAACAAGAATGAGTCAGGGGTGGGAACACGGTTAGCGCGAGGGGTTGCACTCGGACAACCCGGATTCGATTCCTGTCTCTGCCCAAACTGCCTCCGTGTTTACGCGGAGTACGGGCACGTTAAATATGTGGATCCGTAAATCCTTCCGAGAGGTTGGTTATAGGGGAAGGTGTGTATGGTCCTTATGGATGCCGCTCACCGCTGGGTTCCGGTCTGTATTGGGCGGCACTTCCTGAAATTCCAAACAGATGGCTTACACTTTCGGGTAGGTCAGACTGTCTGGGTCAAAGAAGAAGAATGGATGTAAATTTTTGGATAACTTACATTTTAATCAAAGCAGCAATAAGCGCAACCTGAACTAGATCGAGCAGGGAAATAGGCCTACAACTACAAACTAAAAAAAAAGAAAAGAAATGAGTAACTGAAGATACGAAGCTGAGCGATCGTCTGCTATAGTAGTATGCGCAACACGCCGATGTTAAACATGCCATATTCGTGAAACTTGTTCTTGAAGCATGCCACACCTTTTAAACAAAGCATATCATACAAAAATGAGACAAAATTATTTCGATAGAGCACTGCGAGAGTTTTAAAATGAAACTTAAACGGACTTTGTAAATTGAAAATCAATAAAAGATAAAATGTTATGAAATATGCGATTCTGGCTTAATTCCCTCCTCATTTCATTTATTAATGTTCTCCGAATAACGATATCCTTTTATAGCCTCTCTAGAAGGTTCCTCAAAAAATTTCATATTTCTAAAAATTTTAGCCAAATCACTTTGATTCAAGTTTTTGGTCCAAATATGTCATCAAGGAAGAGCTTGGAGCTAACCCAGTACTCCAATACTGAAGATGCACTAAGAGTATGGTTGTATGTGACAATGTGAAAGATTCTCTCTGATCAGTACCTTTAGAGCTTTACCAATATACTCCGATGCTGGGGCTGAACCATGCTATAAGTATGGTTATATGTGACAGGTTCTCTCTGGTCAGTGTCTTTAGAGCGTTACCAGTATACTCCAATGATGGTGCCGAACTATGCTATGAGTATGGTTATATGTGACAGGTTCTCTCTGATCAGTGTCATTAGAGCTTTATCAGTATACTCCAATGCGGGAGCTGAACTATGCTATGAGTATGGTTATATGCGACAGGTTCTCTCTGATCAGTGTCATTAGAGCTTTACCAGTATACTCCAATGCTGGAGCTGAACTATGCTATGAGTACGGTTATATGCGACAGGTTCTCTCTGATCAGTGTCATTAGAGCTTTACCAGTATACTCCGATGCTGGAGCTGAACTATGCTACGAGTATGGTTATATACGACAGGTTCTCTCTGATCAGTGTCTTTAGAGCTTTACTAGTATACTCCGATGCTGGGGCTGAACTATGCTATAAGTATGGTTATATGTGGCAGGTTCTCTCTGATCAGTGTCATTAGAGCTTTACCCGTATACTCCAATGCTGGAGCTGAACTATACTATGAGTATGGTTATATGTGACAGGTTCTATCTGATCAGTGTCATTAGAGCTTTCCCAGTATACTCTAATGCTGGAGCTGAACTATGCTATGAGTATGGTTATATGCGACAGGTCCTCTCTGATCAGTGTCTTTAGAGCTTTACCAGTATACTCCGATGCTGGTGCTGAACTATGCTACGAGTATGGTTATATTTGACAGATTCTCTCTGATCAGTGTCTTTAGAGTATAATCAGTACTCCGGTGCTGGTGCTGCTCTATGAGTAAGTATAGTTTTAACCCTCATTAATCCTAAAATATGACTAAATGCAAGTCTACAATTCATGCCAATGTTTCGCCTTCAAGTCCGTGTTAATGCCCGTTTGCGCCAAGGCCGTAGCCAGAGATGAAATTGAAGAGGGGCAGGAGTGAAATTCAAGGGGGGGGAGGGACTCAACAGTCTTGAAGGAGGGGGCTCAGCCAAAACACAGTTAATCATTAGCATTTATTAACCATAATAATTACTATTATATATTTCAATCCATGTAAATTATTAACAAATAATTGTATATTTATATTTGTAAGCTTAAAGTATATTAGGAAAATTCATATAGCTACTCTACATTAATATTAATATATAATAATTACAATTACTTTCATATAAACATTAACTAGTAGCAAAGCTGTTAATTAATTGAAAAAATTCTGAAAGTTCATACAAGTTAATGCTTAATATTAATTCTTAACAACTTATCAGTTGATTTGATCTCTATAATGTATAACAGTGAACCCCGCAATAATATAAAAGTATCCAAATACTATTGTCTTAATTTTTAAATTTTTTTAAAATAAATATGTAAATAAATGGATCATCAGTATAACCACACATTCAGCTAAACTAAATAATCTTTAAAACAATGTAATTTATAAAAAAAAATACATCAAAGAAATTTTTATGCGAAATTTGGATGGCATGTTGCATGACAATGCATATCACTACTAAATATTTAATATCTTATCAGGGGGGCGGGCTTAGCCCCCCTATGGTCCCTGCCTGGCTACGGCCCTTGTTTGCGCTCTCCATACGAAATATTTCACGATTCGGTGGACCTGGACGACAAATCACGTTTCAAGTATCGACCTGATATCGAATCCCACGACACGATGCATTATTCATCGCTGCTACTACATCGATTTAAAGAGAACCTCAGAATTATTCAGAGATTCCGGGAGATCAGACCAGATGCCGGATTTTCTAAGCCATTTTTCGCGGTACCGTGTCATGATATATCGACATATGACGGGTTTTATTTTTTTTACTTTCCTTACATAGATAGTATAATGCATGAGGAAAGTATTGTCGCGGGGACAAAAATGCAATTTCGCGTTTTCAATGAGAGAGCACGTTTTTTTTACACCATCCCTGAACTCGAAATGAACGTTTTTGAGGAAATGTTTGTGAACACGTTTGCAAAGTCAACCGACTGGTCACGCCCGGTCATGACCAGATACGTCAAAGTGGTTTATCTGTTATTCAGTTACTCAGCAAAGGGGGGGATATGCTACGCGGTTCTAGACAAAAATTTCCAGCAAAACGAGTCTTCAGCGCTTCACGTGATAACTGGGATGACTGGGGACTGGGATAACTGGGGCGAAATTTCGATCATTCTAGTTTTAATCGGACAGTATCCAAAATGTCAGCGATCATGATCGAGTGATTATAATTTAGCTTTTAAACGCTCAGTCATGACTGATGTGACCGCCGGTCGTAACTGCTGAGACTTTTCAAACGAGCACTCTATGTGTGATGTATGTTAGTGTGAGTGTAGTGTGTATGTATATTAATGTGTGCTTGTATGTTTATCATGTGTGTACGTATGTTAATGTGTGATATGTATGTGTGTGTACGTATGTTAGAGTGTCAAAATATATGTGTGGCCTCGTTTGAAAACTCAACAGACTGGTTATTCCGATTATAACCAGTTACGTTATGGTTGTTTGTTGTTTATCTGGTTACTTAGTAGGAAAAACCGCAGCGCGGTTATTCTTCACGGTTCCAATCACCATTTCCAGCAAAACAAGTCTTCTGCACATCACGTGACCGCATAACTGCGATGATCGAGAGGAAATCTCGGTCATTTTGATTATAACCGGACCTTGACTGAAACGAGTTTTCAAACGGCAGCGGTCATGACCGAGGAGTAATAATCAAGTTTTCAAAAGATCTGGCCATGACCGGTGATCGCCGATCATAACCGTGGAGACCTTTTAAACGCTGCCCTATGTATATTACTGTGTATGTATGTATGTATTAGTGTGTGTGTATGTGTGTCTGTGAAGGCGATATTTCAATAACGTATCTCACGAAATTTGGTACGATTGCTACAATCACTGAATACCGGAATCTTACATATTTCAAACACAATCGAATGTTCAGAGGACCCCCTAATTTTCAAATACGTTTTGGAAAATTCATAAAGAAAAATCAGGACCTTCAGTCATGATAAATAAATAATCTTTTCAGACGTAATCCCTCATTAGAAAACGTATGGTACAAACTTTAGAACGCTAACATGAATTGTTCTCTAGACAGTGTAAGCTCCTGTTTATAAGAATTGCAACTATATGAAGGAATCGTCAAAATTCAATGAAATTTATTCCACAAATGGCATATATTGATTCAAATAACTGATTAAATTTACAATGCAAAAAAGCAATATTACATGTCGAAAATCAGTGTTTGAGGAAGTCACCACGAGCTACAATAAGGGCTTCTATACGACGTGGCATCGAATCATACAGATTTTGAATTTGTACCTGAGGAAAATCATTCCAACTTGCTCCTGTCCGAACCGAAAGTTCAGCTGTATTAGCTACGGAGAGAGCGTCACGAGCGAGACGCCGAACGACAAAATCCTAGGCATGTTCAATAGGCGACATATTCGGTGAAGTGGTTGGCCAAAGAAGAAAGTGTATCTGTTATGCTAAAGAAGTCTTGAACATTCCTCGCAACAAGTGGACGGAAATTGTCCTGTTGAAATACAGCTCCAGGAATGCGTTGAAGGAAGGGTAAGACTTCGGGCTCCAGAACTTCTCTGTTGTATCGGCTGCTGTTGAGATTACCAACAATTCTTAGCAACTGAGATCGTCTAAGATATCCAATGGCGCCCCAGTCCATCACGCTTGTCTTTCGACCAGTATGACGTTGGATAACGCTCCCCGGAAGGTGACGTTCACCTCTATAGCGTCTAACGTGAATGCGGCCATCACTGTACCCCAAATTAAAGCGGGATTCATAGGAAAAGGCAACTTGTTGCCAATCGCATGCCAGTGTCTATGTTGATGAACCCATTGTAGCCACAGGCGTCAATGGTTTTGCGTAAAGAGAATTCTGTACAAAGAAATCGGATTTCGGATGGAGTTCTTAGTTTTTGAAATATAGCAGATGTATTTTGAAATATAGTGGATATATTTCGAAATATAGTGGATATAATTTCGATATTTTAATATTTTGACCTGCTGGAGTTTTCCAGTGGCAGAGAAAGCTGTAACACTAGAGCGTCACAGTCCAAAGAGTTTCCTCCTTATGGTGACATATAGATGCACAGGCAATATATATTTTATTTTGTTTTAAATACATTAGAAAGTGAAGTGAACTTCGGGATTTTACAGATTTTTTTTAATGATTGATGAGATTTGAAGAGAAGAAATGGGAGTATAAAATTCAAGCACGTGTTTATGAGTCACGCGACAAGGTTATAGATTCCCCTGAATCATAAATATCGCCAGAGACATCGTATAAGTTTAGTTTATATATGTCGCCAAGCAAGTAAGTATAAATAATTTTATATTCTGACGTTAATTCTATATTCAGGATTTTCTGTTGAAATCGGAGTGAAAAAACAGTTAACTGTGAAACAGTTTGTTAGTAGTTTGTAGCCCTTTGAAAGCCATACAAAGATATTTAATAGGATTTCTGAATAGATTCGTAGTTTTTGAAATATAGTAGTAGTTATAATTTCGATATTTCGGTATTTTTAACTATTCCAAAATACCGGTTTTACTTTTGATAATTTGAATTGTTTTGACAATGTCTAAAGAGGACAAAGCACACAAAGTGAGGCAAAAACTCGTTGGACCAGAAATTTGAGGGAGTTTTTACTTTTTTTAAATAGTGTTCAAAGTATTAAAATATTGAAATTGTTTTTATATATTCATATACTGTGCCCTATTTCCAACAAAACAAGCAAAAATTATTTACATTTATACCTATTAGTTTCGGAGAGCGTTTAAAGTGTTTACATTTTTCACAACGCTCCGATTGCAGCCAGAGATATTTACATCTAAAGTGTTATAAAAATTATTAAAGTACATCATACAATACAATATAAAAAAAAATTATCAAAGGCAAGAAAGTGCTACACAAAAACAAACAAACCCCAAAAGCACTAAAAACCAAAACGTAACAAGCATAACAAATGAGTATTCTAACACTAAAAGCTTATGAAAAAAAGAAATAAAAAGCCCAAAGGAACTGGGCTAAATCAAACAAGGAAAATACGTAACCAACACAAAAACAAACAAAAGAAAGCACAACATTAAAGGCATAAAAGATCCAGTAAGTTATGGAACCATAACGGAAAAACACACAAACCAATCATCTTAGAAATCACCACCAACCAAGATTTTGCATCAATAATATAGATCTACAAAGTTTAGCGGCAATTTAAGTGCGCATTTAAAGGTTAGAGCCCGTACAAACCAGCCAACAACAATGATTCTAGCATGCTTCGAAATGAGTAACAAAAAATAATATTCTCTAAGTATACACTGCTAAATCAAATATGTAAAATTCATTCTAAAGCATGCATCGATCATATGTAATCTCTTATATGTAATTTAAAATTATTCCATGTTCTAAACTATCAACAACTGGTGAAAACGGGAAATATATTATTATTTTTTTTTTATTTCGAGTTATTTATGAGACTGGGGAATTTCAATCTTTCAAAAATAACCCGAGTTCTTTCTCTCAAAAATAGGTAAATAATTTTCCTGATAATAGAAAATAGTTTTAGCTCTTTCCTGTTGGCCCCAGGATGAAAGATGAAAGATTAATAGCAGAAAATGCAACAAACTTTAAAAGGTTTTAGTCCACTTGATTCACTGTTTGAATCTTAGCATTCAACACTGGGAAGTTTGATTTATTAGAACTTTCATTAATGATTTTGTGATTATTATTATAAATATTTTGCGGTTTTCCGATTTTTTGGTACTTCACATGCGCGGCGAAAATATTTATGAAATAATGTTAAATATTACACTCGTCAAAAGTGAAATTGTAACACCACGTAGCCATATGCAAATCACAGTACCGGTAGAAGAAAGAGTGATATGCAAATGCTTAAGTTTTCGTACGTATCAGGTCACGTGACACCCAGTTTCGGGTGATAAAGACCAGCAGACTGTTCGTCTTGTAAATGCTATCAGCGATGATTTTTAGGAGCCGAAATTTCGAAAAAGTGAAGAGGCGATGTCTTCGAAGACGTCAGCCACATATTAATATATACAGATGTTTCACTGGACCACAGCGCCCTGCTAATATAACCCTATTTGGCACTGAACGAAACACTTGGAACTTGGAAGAACTTTGTTCTATCATCGCATGTTTACATGTGGTTAACATATTTTCGTTGCTATTTTGGATTTTATAATCAATTATTTTATTTTTTATGGATTACTAAAAGAAAATGAATTACGTTTACAAGGTATGTAAGTTATTTTTATTTAAATAAAATAATATTTGTTTTCTATCCCATATTTCATCCTATGCACGTCGTCATCATAAGAAATTGGTGCAGTATTATCACTGCCGCCTAGATTAAATTCTAAGAAGCAGTGGCATTATTAGTTAAAAAACCCTTTCCGCATTTATATAAAATGTATAAAAATTGATATTTGGATAGCTTTTTCTAGAGAAAGTTGTATGTGTATATATTTAAATGCTTTTTACTAACTGGCGTAATGTGGAAAATAATCCCCCCCCCCCCTTTGTCATTAACGATTGAGCTCGACACCTTTGATAATGCATTTATGTAAATTTGTTATTTAGTATAAGAATATTAGTGTATTTAATATATATATATATATATATATATAATAACAGCATCCCAGAATAAATTAAGAACTAAGCAATTTAACTATATCAACATGCAAGAATATTTTTTAGGCTGAAAATATTATATAATATTTTAGTCTTTTGGGTATGTTAGTTTGTAATTTTTAGTGTATAATGATTTACAGTGATGCAATGCGTCATTTTTTTTATTTAGTTTATGATTGCATGAATTAAATATATATCTATGTTTATTTATTTAAATTTACACATATTACAGATAAAAGTATTTTTAAATGCTGATCATGTTTACAGTTTAAAAAATTATAAAAGTACAGTTCCGTAATTTTTTTCTTTTGGCCGCATTAACATAAAATCGCCAATTGAGCGATAGTCCCCAAATCTAGCAGTCGAGCTCTTTATACGTCATAGCTGCAATGGTTGGCTCCTCGAACGCTAGTGTCTATGCGAAATCCTATGTTAACGATGTTGCCATAGGTTCCTATGGGAGTGAACCTTCTGAATATAGTATTCTGTGACGTCAGCGAGCTGTATACCAGGAGTTAACGGCTGGGGGAACGAGACCATATACTGGAGCTGCTTGACGTGGGTTTGTCGATGCGTGCAATTGCCACGCGTGTTGAACAGGACGTGAGTACCATCCACAGATGTGTCACACGATGGACGTAGGAACATCAAAGAACACGCCGAAGAGGGAGTGGATCGAACAGGCGCACGACAGAACGCACAGACGGGCAGATGCCCCGAGCGGCTCGTCGAGACCCGTTCGCAAAGGCAAGTGACATGCAAAACAGCGTACCACCATCAACGGTTGAAACCTGCGTGCACTCAAACCAATCGCAACAGGTTGATGTACAGCTGCGCGCACGGCGCCAATCACTGGGATATCCTTAAGCGCTCGACACAGGCCCAGACAACCAGTGACTTCCACAGGAGATCCTAAAATGATCCCAAAGATCCTAAAAGCGTCCTATCCTAAGTTGGATGTCTTGAGACGTCCTGCGTAGGAGCCATTAAAAAGATCCGTCCTGAATGACTCTAACAGGATTCCTTTAGGAATGATTGTGGGAAGCTTCGAAAGGAGCCAGCTCAAACGCCGCCGCTATTGGAGCATGGAGTTTTTCGCGCATGCGTGGCTTTGTGATTCGGTGCTTCCTCTACCGGTTACTGGTTAGGCTTGGCTTGTTTGAATTTATAGGTGCACCGCATGGTATTCCAACTAAAGTACAAAGTAAGTTTTTATTTTCTATACAATTTATTTATTTTCTATAACAGTTTTTATGCTTTTGTTGTAAAAAGTGCATTTTTTTTTGTAGCCTATGTTTCATACTGTATGTGTATTTGGCCGTAACATCCATTCAAAACATTTTTGTCGATCGGGATTTCCCGATCGACAAAAGTGTCTCAACTATACCTCTAATTCTGCCGTACTTTTTAACAAAGCAATATAAAGAAATTAATTATAATTTGACGAATATTTTATAGAGATTCACAATTTTTAAACATTTATACTTACTAGATCATTTTATGTTCCGAATTTACATTCGAAATAGCATGATTCAATCTGCTGTTTACGCTGTAAATGCGAGGCAACAACGATCAAATCCCATTGCATCTACTTCATTAAATTTGGAAAAAACATGAATGAAGGACGGACTCATTTTTTTAAATGAATTCGATCTATTAATATCAGTGTTTCTTTTCACAATGCTATACAAAATAACATTTTATATTTTTTGTTAGTTTTCATTTTATGGTTTTATTCTTTTGTATACAGTGGAATCTCGAACACCAATTTAACGAATATTGCACGATGTTTTGAAAAAATTCCTATTCTTTCCTCATTAAATATTTTCACATTAACGAATGAATTTAAACTATGAAAGCATTTGTTTTTTCAGATTAACGAATTTTTTTCTTTCATTTTACCTCAGAAACCCCTTTCTAGATCTAAAAGTTGTAAAATTTAAGAAAAAACATCCCACCGTTATTTTAGACTTCTTGTATAACGTTGCATTTTAATATTTCACTATGATAACATTTAATACTCCTTTCTATTTTTACTTGCAATAAAGTTGTTTATTTTTGAAAGAAAGATATACTTTTTAAGTAGGGTACTTCATAATTATAATCCTTTTGGAAATAAATGTGCAACTGAAAGGGGTTTCTGAAGCAACCACCCCTTATCTAGATATTTTTGTCTACATGACCAGGTGTATAGATAATGCATCCGGGGGGAGACATGTGATTATTTTCCCTGAAAATTCTTTCACATATGAACTGATAAGAAAATTGAGATTAGCAGTATTGTCGAGTACATTAAACGTGTACTGTAGTTAGTTTATTTGGCTGTACAGCTGTACTTTTCTGTTTCTGATTTAAAATGTCCGAAAGAAGTGAAAGCAGTTAGTTCTCTTTAAAAGAAAAAGCTGAAATTTTGGAAGCAGTACAATCCGGAAAAAAGCAAGTTGATATTGCAAAGATTGTGGGATTGCTGCTTCTACAATATCTGCGATTTTAAAAAAAAGAACATTTTAAAACTTTCTGAGCCGTCTGTTTTGTGTCCCGACAGGAAAAGACTGTTTAGGAAATCATTAAAACATTGATGAAGCTGTGTGCAGATGTTCGACCGAAAAATATTCCTGTTTTTATGTCAATGATACAAACTAATGCGAAAGAATTTGCAGAAGTTGTGAAAGTAAAAGAATTTGATGCTAGTTCTGCATGGTTGTTTCATTTCCATGAAAGATATGGAATAACATAAAAACAAGTCAGTGGAGATGAAAAATGTACTGATTTATCGGCTGCACATGAATGGAAAGAAAACAAACTGCTGGAAATTTTGGAAGATTATGAACCTGAAGACATATTTAATGCTAATGAGATAGCCTTTTTCTACCAACTGCCACCAAATCGTACTATGGCGAAATAAGGCGAACAGTGCAAAGGTGGAAAAAAATCAAAAGTTTGCATCTCAGTTCTCTTTTGTTGTAATGCAACTGGCACAGAAAAACTAACCCCACTAGTGATTGGAAAATCCGCAAAACCTCATTGTTTTAAAAATGTTTCATCGCTTCTCTGCAATTACAAAAACAACACCTGAGCCTGGATAACAAAAAATATTCCTGCTAACTGCATTTCAATTTTACGGCCTCTCGATCAGGGTATCATAAAAAAATGTTTAAATTCATTTTCGTTGACGATTTGTTGAAAAAATACTTGCGAACTTGAATGATGAGTACTAGTATGGCAATTAACCTCAGACAAGCCATTGCAATGATATTTGTTGCTTGGCAAAATATGTCCCAGTCTATAATCCAGAACTGTTAGAAGAAGTTGGGTATTCTCTTTAGAATGTGATAAGAATGATATATTTGTTTTAGGATTCTACAGCTGTCGATTTTCCTAAAGATCTATGAGCTACAGCGTCCAAAGAGCTTAATTTTCCTTTAACAATATCACCTTCTGATTATGTTGGATACAATGAGGAAGCTTTTATATGTTCAGACTTGACAACTAGTAATATTATAGCTAGTCTTGATAGTAGCATCTGCGAAGACATAAAAGATGATGAAGGTGATGAGTGACAATGATGAATGTGTACCAGATGACCCTCCAGTGTCTTTTCAAACAGTCCTTTCAAGTATCGAATTTTAGCTCAGCAAAAAACTGTTACTGAATATTTTTATTCGTTAAGCGATATTGAAAACTGTTAACAAACACTCTTTATCACTTCCAGTGCAAACAAAAATTTCTGACTATTTTTCGAATATGTTATTGATTTTTCTTATCCTGGAAATAAGGCCACTTGCAGTTTTAGGTATGTTTGATTTGCTTTATATTATGCTTCACATAAAGAATCTACTGCTACAATCAATACAATTACGCAATTGTTTACGTTTTCTTGAACATACACGTACATTCAACACCGCAGCACGTTTTCTTGAACATACATGTACATTTAACACCAGAACCTGCATATTTATTGAAAATTTGCGTAAAATGTTAATGTCCATGAATTACGAGGAATGTTTTAAATATGTATTCCAAAAAGTTTATACGTGTTTAAATCTTTGCAAATCGATCGAAAAAGATCTGTAAAAACAAGAGTCAACGAATTCGATCGAAAAAGGTCTGATGAAATACACAGAAGACTATTACTGCCTATTAAAATGCAGATTCCCAAACAGCCGAGCGCTGATTGGATGTCAGTGGGTTACCAGAATTGGCGAAGTATACGAAATGAAATTGCAACCCGATGAATCGCGCCAACTTGGCGCGGAATCGTACTTTGAAAAATGAGTGGGGGCTATTTTCTGGTTCAACCGCATCTTTGATTAATGACAACAAAAAGCCGAAATAGTTGTATTTGTATATAATTTAAAACATATCGTAGCATATAATATGGTTTCATTATGTTTTTTCCTATACCTTCAATTTTTTAAATGCCCCCCATTTTAAATTTTCGCCTTAACTTAAGTTTTCAAAATAACGAATTTTTACTACGGTCCCTAGAAATTCGTTGTAATGAGATTCCACTGTACCTCTATGAATCTATCTATAATTCTTCAGCTGTAAATTGTTATGAAATTGTTGCATAAATTTTAATATTAAAAAGGCAATTTCATTTTTTTTTTACCTTCATATACAAGGGTTGTGTATATTTCCTCTCTACACAATCACCAAATATAAATTTTCTTTGCCTGAAATTCAGTTTTTCTGTTGTATTACGTTTATTTATATGTTAAATTTAATACAAATAAATTTTTAACAAGAATTTGCTTTAATGTGCACAAGATTTGCAGGTTGTATTTGGTATAAGGTATATTGATATTACACATGTATAATATATAATGCAGAATTGATATGGAAACTGTTTTCCTTCTTAAAAGGATAGAAAACTCACTAGTAGAATACATTTACAAAACTTGCACCATATAACCATTTATGTTTACATTCTCTTAGGGGAGGGAAAATTGGCAATAACTTTTATATTATTGATTAATAAATGAAATTATTCTTGCTGTTATTTACTATTGATCATAATTTTAATGTTGATATTTACCATTTATCTAAAAGATATTTATGATAATAATTAGGAAAACATAGTTAATTTATTTTAATTTCAAGACATGCATAATACCGAACCAGTACTAAAACAAAAATTCAGAAACAAACTGAGAAATGCACAAAAACTCAAGTAGGCTATCTCTTCCTAAATTAAGGTGGGTTTTTTTCCAACTCCGATACAATAGAGCTTATTGTAATCATGAATGGTAGATTTATTCGGCTAATGTTATCAGTTATTGTAACACTTAATGTGAACTAAATGTTCCAGTTAGGTAGTCCAGAAAATAGGCATCACTCACCTCAGTACATAATCAGGCCCTGATTATGTATAACCATACTTATGGATTTTACTAAAATTCTGCAATAGTGGCCATTAAGCTTAAAACTACATACTGGCCACTTGCTATTAAGCGAAAGTTTGAATTTTCATGTCTACAGTTAGGGTATACAACTTTTCTTTATAATCTTGTCTTATCGGCATGGTTGATTGCTTAATTTTGCTTGGGATCTGGATTGCTGAATATTGTTTGCTAAATAAAAACTAAAATTTAGGAAATGGCGTGTAAAAAATACAATTATGGTTTGTAATGTTTGTGTTATTTTTAAACCTAAATTTAAGTTGAGACTGACCTTCGAATGCACTTTATTTATAAACATTAACTGCAACATAACAAGTTCATGTGCCATAAGGTAATTGAAGCAAGGCTAGGAGGTAGGTGAAGAGTCTTTATTTTGAACTGCAGAAACAATATCGGAAACTTCACATGTAGATTAGGCTTTATATTTACTCTTTTACCTTCTAAATTTATGAGAAAAGGAATAAATGCAATAAAGATTACTTGTTTTCGCGTTCAAGAAAAGAGTCCCAGAACTAATTATATAGTTATAGAGCTTTGGATATTTGTATGTAATGTAAGGTAAGAAATGGATTCACAATTGCCTTGTTGAAGCAATTTTGCAAATAAACGCTGTAGAACAGCTTTGCATCAAATATAAAGTATCAACTTTGAGTAAATTATATATTATATGGAACCTGCAAGAAGTTAGTGAATTTAGAAATATTATTCTAAAGGTAGTCACTTACCAGTTTCTTATTTGACTATGCATGCAAAAATGTAATTATCAGGAAGTTTGAATGTTTTACCAAGTCAGACTATTACATTAAGTAGCATCTTTTCTGAAACTTTTAGCATTTATGGTACTGCATTTTAAACTATATTTTAAAATACTCGTTCACATGAATGAAGATTATTTTCTGGAACAGAAGATTTTTATTCCAGAGGAAATATCTATTAGAAAATACAAAAGTAGGTAGCAATCAATGCATATGGTGTTAAAAATAAAAGTTATATGATAGAAATTTTTCCAAAGCCACAATTGTTATGAAAATATTAAAACATATTGTCTAAATAATTAAAACACATGTAAACTGTACAGAGTTTTTCTCCACCTAATTCACATTCCTCAAAATCATTGTTGTCATCTAATAGTTTTTTTTCTGTAGGAAACCTTTAGCATTTTTGAAAGAATAATTTATAAAAATTAATATTTTTAATTATTTCCCAAAAAAAAACTGAAAATCAAGCCAGAAAGTGTTTTGCAGAATTTCATCAAAATAGAGCATTTGCTTAAAAAAATGCAAAAGGCATTGTTGCATAGGAGTATTCACATTAAGAAACAATTGTAAATAAAATTATTGATGTGCACATGATTATATAATACTCGAAGTTGTAAAATAGACATACACAGATGCTCTAAATTTCGGCTAATTTTGAATTAGCATTTTAGACAGTTATGAATCGGGTCATTGTATTACTGCATGTACATAATATACTTATTTTGTCAGATGTTTTAGAAATTTGTTAATTATCTTATTTTATTGCTTTTATACACTGAATGTTTGCAGCAAATTTAAGTTTCAATATTTATGTTAAATGCATTTTTATTATTTGTCTTTATTTTTCTCGTCATCACAATTATATACAGTGCATTATTAATGGAGGAAGTTAATGCTGTAATGGTAGCTTGTACTATTTAATGTCGCAAGATGCCAATATTTATCCACAATTTTCATTTATAATTTTCACGTAATTGTTAGTTTCTGGTTATGGTAGCAACAGATGGCGGCATGAGTTGTAAAATTTAAGTATTCACTTGGATTTGAACCAAAGACCTTATTTGTGAAGACTGCTAGTTCTCTACCATCCAAGCCAAAGCTTTACATTAAGTTGTTTTAATATTATTGTAGGACAAAAAATGCGTATGGAGATTTCATTTTCTAAATTCTGTCAATTTATTTAATGATTTGTGAAAATGATTGTTTGTAAAAACAAGGGACTTGCTAAAGTGTAATAAATATTCTAAAGTAATTTTAATTAGGACCCTTTGAGTTTTGGGATGGAATCACTTTAGTTAGCGACTTGTTGATATGCTGTAAACTTGTGTTCTGCTCGTAAATATTAGATTGGACCAGAAGAGATTAAAGATTGTTAGTAATATTTTCTTAATTTATGTTATATAATAATTCAATTGTTTGGAAGAAATAATAAAATTGTTTGGGATAATAAAATTGTTTTGGAAAAGACAACTTTCAAAAATGGTCACCAACCGACCACAGCATATCATCCACATATTGTTGTGCTGCCATTGTATCTCTGATGTGAACCAGAGGTGACTGGCTATCAACGCACCCCAAACCATAATGCCACATTGTCAAGCAGTATGGCGTTCAACAGTCACAGCAGGATTAGATCTGTTTCCATATGTCGTCTCCAAATTCTCACATGATGACTGACATTTGACAAGCAGAACCAAGACACATCGCTGAACACTACCCTGTTCCATTCAGTCATCTAGGAAGCTTTGACATATCTGACACCTTTGCAATCTCTCACATCAGTGTCTTGTCGTCAATGTGAGTCTTCGTAAAGGATGGTTTGAGTGCAAGCAGCTTTTGGCCAATTGTTGAGAAGCTGTTCTCGCTGATATTGGAACATCCAATGTACCCTGCAAATTCTGCAATGTTGACAGTTGATGTCTCATTGCAGAATGCCTTCGAATGTGCATGCCTTCGAATGTGTCTATCAATGTGTGCTGACGTACTTCTGAATGGACACAATTGTCCACTGCGACAATTCACATGCCCTTCTTCAATCCATTTTCTCCAAATCCTTTGAACAGTAAACACATCTGCGTGTGTTTCAGTGCCGTTATAACCATTCTACCATACTTAGACATGAAATGAATCCCATCGCACGATCGTCCAATTGTTTGAAATGGACTTCAGCAGCGTTGGCCAGGCATCTCTCCAGGCATATGTCTTCTGAAACAAAAAGTAGGTTTCCATAGGCGACAGACAGTAGTTGGCTCATCTGCCATTTTCATTCCTATTGTCCCCACTCTAATCACCTGATCTACTTGCATATCATTTACATACATCGGCCACGGCCAGCTGCGTTTGTATCGCAATTTGTATAATTATATGGCCAAAGCTCCGTGGTGTTGCTTTTTCTGTGTCAGGTAGTGCATGTATTTTTAAGAAAATTGTTACACTTTACTTGCTTAAAGTGATACGTTTCAAAGTATTTTTTGTTTGCTGGAAGAAACTGATCTTTAACATTTGAAAATATTTTATGAGGGTGAGCAGGATGTAATTGTCTGTATAATCGAAAGTATTTACAGTTGTCTATAATCAATTCTGCACTAGAGCTTAGATTTCATGGTCACATTATCTATGGAAATTTCTGATGTTTTGTTACTTCTATGTATTCATTTTTAAAAAGAATCATTTATATTGTGATGCATTATGTGCATGAATGTTAAACATTGTTTTCTTTTAGCATCAGGACCAGAAGCAGAAGAGCTAATAGACCCTTCCCTCCCAGCCACCTGTGAGGAAGAACTGATAAATGTTGAGGCATTCGCCATGACTCCAGCTGGTGGCACTGAACTTGTATGTTTCTTTTTTTTTCTATTTTGTTTCATGAATTTTCAATTATTAACAATGCATGATTAAAATCAAGAATTTAAACTAAAAGCAAAAATTAAGTTCAGGTATTCATTATTTCAAAACAGAAAAAAAAATGTATCTAATTTACACTTTGCCACTTTTTTCTAGTAATGATTATTAATATATTTAAAAGTATGTGGCTCTTCCCTTATAAGTAATTAATAAATTGACTTACCATGTAATAAATTGACTGCCATGTATTTATATATTTTTAAAATGTATTTATTTCAGTTTTATTCAAAACTGGAAAATGTACACAACACTGCTTGGGATTTATGGCAAAGATTAATTTCATTCATTAAATTTTCAAAAGGTATAGTAACTCGCTGCGTGGATGCATATGTGGCTGCCCCCAGCATATACATCCTATAATAATGCACATGCATTCTAACGATTCAGTTTATAGTAGGAAAAGATAATTTTTCAATTTTTTTTTTATGATGGTGTCAAGATAGATACTGATTAATCGCTATGAAACAAATTTGTGTGAAAATTGTTCACATTAATTTTATTTGCCAGTTAATCTAAACAATGTTATATTTAGGGAATATCCTATCTTTGTTATTTAATTGTTGCTCTGTTCTACTAAAGTGTACAAATTATTGATTATGTTGTGTTTGAATTTTACTACAGCAATTTTTATTATATTCTTGCAGTATAGCAGATTCAGAGGACTAGGAGGGACTATTTATGCTGATGACACTAGGCATTGATACAACATTCGATTGCAGATGCTGTAGCAGAAGAATACAACTGGTATGGGAACACCAAAAGATGATTGATTCTCTGCTCTGAAAGTTGTTGATATTGCTATTGGTGAGTATAACTACAATCAGTCGTATAAAAATGTCAGGGATAGTACTTGTCTTTAAATTCTTGAAAAAACAAATTTACATCTTGAAATTTCACTCTTGAATTTACAGTCGTGCAGTTTGATGTTGACAGTCTAGCCAGTAATTCTATTGTATACGTCGTGCTCTTTTCATATGTTTAAAATTGTGATTTCAAGCATTTTTAAATAATATATAATTTAGTGCTTTTAAACAAAATTGCATATTTTAACACTTAAATAACATCTCAATTTTTATCACTTTTTCATAAAAATCTGCTTTCAAGTAAAATTATAAATTTTAGTTCTTTTAAATAAAATAAATATTTAAGCACTTTTAAATCAAATTGCAAATTTTAGCACTTTTCATAAAAATAGAGAATTTCAGCACTTAAAATCTCAAAGTTAGAGCTTCTAAATAAAATCTTAAAATTGTAAATAATATTATGAATGTTGGTGCTTTCTGTACAACTAATTCAATAACTGAAGCTGAAATAGATGAATAAATATTAAATGCACGATTAAGATAAGCATTAAAAAAGGCTTTTTTAGAAGAAATTGGGTGAGAGGAGTTAGTGGGAATACAAGAATTAGTGAAAGTAGGTTTACGAAAAACAGAAGTATGAAACCCAAGAGAGTTATGGGAAGCAAGAACATCCAGAAAAGGTAAAGAAAAATTAGACTCAATAGTAAAATTAACAGAGGTGTAAAAATCATTGACATTATCCAAAAGATTAAGGAAGTCACTCAAACTATGGTTCCAAATAATAAATATATCATCCATATAACGGCACCAAAGATTAGGTTTAAGGAATAAAAAAGGCAAAATCTCGTTCTCAAGCTCCTGTAACACAGCCTCAAATAAAATGTCAGATATCTTTTTGCAAACAGGGCCCCTGTAGGTAACTCCTTATCTGTTTCTTTAATGTATATTAATTTTTATCCCAAATAGATGCTGTAATGTCTATTCAAGGTGGTGGTCAGAATGTGACAAGATCCGATATTGAAGATGTCATAAAAAAAAAATTGACTGAGACATGCAAAAGAGAGAAGATTGTATTCTGTAAAGAAAGCTTCAAATAAATAATGATTTCAAACTTTTGTGTTTTTATTGTACAATAATGATATTGATATATCTAGAGTTATCTAGTGTTATTTTAGTTTAGGAATACATGCATCTCCTTAGATTTTATGAAATATGTCTACCAAATTTTATGACTACTATAATGGTAAAAATTCATGTGTGTGGACTGTTACTGACCAAAGTGACAATTAAAAATTAACAGATCAGTGGCCAGAAGTAACGAAACTGCAGTAGTCTCTACTTTTTCATCATAGTTTGTAGTGTAACACACTACTTTTAAAAATAAGTAGTGTATCTAGTAGAACGATATGGTAAATAACTAGTTTGTATCAAGTTTTGATCCTACTTTTAACATTCTTTCAATAAACAAACAAGGTGCCATTCTTCATATGTACGAATTTTGATCCTTTGTACGAAATTTGATGTTCTGTGCAATGATGTACGACTTGCAAAGTGCCAAGCTCTTTGGAATAAATCAAAAATGTCGGTTGTTTTAGCTGACAAGATATCTTCGGAGCTAATTACCTATCTCATAATACCAAATAAGATGAGATGGAACTCAATGCATTCTGCTGTCGAACGCATATGCCTGTTCCTGAGAGAGAACAAGGAGAAACTAACTATGCAATAGTTCCGATGCTGCAGGGTTAGGAAGGCCATTGCCCCATGAAGTTCATTTTTTATATGGATTCAGATGTATTATGTCCCAAAAGATCCTGCTTATATGATTGCAAATTCTACTAAAAATGAACAACCATATTTTTAAATAAATATTTTTTACTTTATACTTTTGTTTTATTTTATTGTTTTCAGAAGTGGGTAAAAGCTTAAAGTTGGTAAGGTAAGTTGATCAGTAAATTAAATATGTTAAATTACTAAAGTATAGTATACCCATATCCTCAACTTTTTGTGCAAATTGAAGCTGTGGACAAATTCATCTTATAAAAATAGTTATGCAGTGAATACATTTTAAAAGTGGTTTGTAGTAAGTACTTTTTAAAATAAAAGTAGTTTTAGTTCACTACAAAATAAAGCAGTTTTTTCCAACTACTGCTTATAATACGACATGAGTGCTATTTAAAATTGTTATTAGTAAAATTGATTGGTACTGATACAAGCACTATTGATTTAACTATTGACCAAATTTTAGGCTATTTCAAAGTGAGTGTGAAATTGGTAGAAATATAATAAAACTATTTGAAAAGAATTTTGGAATATTTAATCTTTATTTAAAGTAATTTTTAAGTAATAAAAAACTTTAACAAAGAAAATATTGATAAATTTTGGCTGTTTATTATTTTTGCTATTTATCATAAATAGCAAAATTTATCAAAATATACACAAAGAAAAAGACCTCAGAAACATTCTGCAATATATTGAGAACCATCTAAAAAGTTCCAAAACAAATTCTAAAATCAGCTGGCATTAGTCCTGAAAAATCCTAAAAGTGTCCAGTGATATGTCAAGAGCCATCCTATAACAGCCAATATCCATCCAAAACCTATCCTGAAGTATCCTAAAAGCATCCAGTAATATGTCAAGAAGCGTCCAATAAGTTCCTATAACAAGTCTGTAACCATCCAAGAACTATCCTGGAAAATCCCAAAAGGATCCTAAAAAATCCCATATCCATCCAAAAACTATCCTGAAAAATCCCAAAAGTGTCCAGTAATATGTCCGGAAGCATCCAATGAATTCCTAAAATAAGCCTATATCCATCCAAAAACTATCCTGAGAGATCCCAAAAGCGTCCAGTAATATGTCAAGAAGCATCCAACAAGTTCCTACAGAATCCCATAGTAAGCCTAAACGCATACTAAAAATTCCGGAAAGCATCCTACAAAGGATGCCCACAGTACTACAAAAAGTGTCTCATTTTGACTTCCACGGGACACCCTCTGGATGACTCTGGGAGATTTCAGGACTTCCTTAGGAAGTCGCATAATCCTGCATATGACTTCCACAGGATTGATTTAAGACATCCTTGTGTTGTTTGGGGGGATACACGTGCACGTCTGACGTAGTGTCGTTGTCATCGCAACTGTGCCAATGAATGGCATTGATATTGTTTACGGATGAATCTCACTTTTGCCTGTGGAGGAATAGTAACGGTGGACGGGTGTAGCGGCTTCCCGGGGAACGGCACTTGCCAGCCCATATCACTGAGACATACACCGGCTTTACACCAGGCATCATGGTTTGGGGCGATATCATGTTCGATCAGCGAACAGCTCTGGTGCACATTGCAGGTAATCTGACAGCAAACCGGTACGTCACACAAGTTGTGATGCTTGTGGATCGACCATTGGGGCAGGCCGTCCTCGGCACGGTGTTCCAGCAAGACAATGCCACACCGCACACCGAACTCTCAACATGCTAAACGGAATTCACATCCTTTCCTGGCCGGCAGCCTCGCCGGATCTCTCTCCCATTGAACACGTGTTGGCCCTCATCGGACATCAGGTGCACCGGGGACCACCGGTACATACCGTATATGAACTGCGTACCGTAGTGGACTCTACTTGGCAAGGATTACCTCAAGCAACCATTAATAGCCTCAACGATAGTATGCCTCGCCGTTTAGCGGCCTGTAGAGCTGCCCGCGGGGGGCACATACTTTACTGAATAAACATGTTTCTTTTGCATGCCTTTGTTTATTATTTTAATCATTTGCACATATGACTCTCTTTTACAAGTACTATGATTTGCACATGGCTACATGCATTCCTTCATAGTGTTGCAATTTCACTTTTGATGAGTGTAGTCCCTTCATACGTAATTAAATGTATAGGTAAAGTATTGCAACTGGGTCAAAAATTCGAATTTGAGTTTTCGACGGAAAAGCAAGTTTTAAGCATTCTCGAAAAACGAATTCTGTTCAATCCCTAGTTCCTCGAAAATCAGCTACGTACCACACAATTCACTAAAATAATGAAAGTTTATGGTCTTAGACCCCTTGAAATACCGAAAACGCGCCCTTAGATCCCAGAAAAACCCTTAAGTACTAGGCCATTTACTAAATGCATTCAAAAAAGGCAATTATAGTGTCATCGACCCCTTGGAATACCTGAAACACACCTCTAGTTCGTCTAAAATTCACTAAATTCATTCAGAAATCTTAATTTTAGGATCTTAAACTATATGTTAGTAGGATAATTTAATTAAATAATTAAAAAAAAATTAAAATTAATGTCTAGCTTAAAAAAAATTAGCTACTATCATTTTAACTTTTGTATATTTTTACAAGTGCTTGATTCAGTGCTATTTCCTTAAAAACATTTATAATTTTAATAAGAGTTTTCAAAAATTTTGTTTCTTATTTCCCATTTTTTTTCCTATTTACATCATAACTGAATTAAACAATTCATGCCTTAATCATAAAAAAACCCCTAAATAGTATTGAAACAAGCTTTTATCAGGAAACACTTCCCTTATTGGCAAGCTCACGATATGTCATAATAGTCCGGTTGGTATGCTCACTCAGTTTGTAACCTGTGGGCCGCGGGTTCGATCACAAGCGTATCCCAGTAAATATATCATTTTAAATTCTGGATGGTGTAAATTAAAAAAAATTCAATAGATGGCACCACTAAAATCTTCACGTCATTATGTTCCCCTTAGTTCCCCAAACATCCGCTAGGGGGCAGCACCTCCTGAAAAATTCACTTAAAACTATGTCGGGAATTTCCAATATTGACATTACGCCACCGTTCCAATATTGATACAGCCAAAGTTCGCATTATGTCATCGGTCCAAAGTTCACATGATGGCGTCATCGGTTCAAAGTTCACATGATAATGCTCTTGATCAAAGGTCACCTAATTTTCAAACACTTTCTCCTTAATAAATCATAAGTCAATTACCTATGCCGTCATGAGCATGAGCAATATTAATCCATTGCTCCTGCTGCGGCAGAACCCCCATTATCTCCCTACTCTGAGACGGAGTTTCAAAGGTGGCGTAGCAAAAATGCGAAAAAACTTTAATATCTCGAAAACAGCTGCTCTGTCCTAGAGTAATAGAGCTGGTCTTATTATTTTTATCTTTAAAAATTACGTATAAAACAAGCCCTTAATTGATACATTTGGGCATACGTAGTCTTTTATTATAGATTCTAATGATTCTTGCGAGCCATTTTGCAATAAAAAGGTAGGTCCTGTTTTCCTGAATCGTACCAAAATTTAATCAGCACCAGGGTAACCTACAAGTAACTTATCTACCAAATTTTGTGAAATTGGGTCAATTAGTTTTAACCTAGTAGATTCATACGATTTTTGCAGGCCATTTCGCAAAAAAAAAGAAGGGCAGGTTCTTTTATTCCGAATTGTACCAAAATTTAATCACCACCAGGGTAATCCACAACTAAACTGACCGATAAAATGTCATGAAATTTAGTTAGTTAGATTTTGAGTTAGAGTGGATATATACATTGCAGAAACACACACACACACACAGAGCGTTACCTTACACCTTTCTGGTAGGTCGAACGGTCTGGGTCTCAACAACAACACTCACAGAACGAGAGCGAGAGAGACGTTTCGCTAAAAATAGTTTTTCCATATTCTAGAGGTCCCAAAATGTGTACATCCATCGAAAAATCGAGTTGCGATTTTCGACATGATTGCAATACTTTCCCTATACATCATCTTGTATGGTGAGGAAAGTAAACAAAAAAAAATTGAAAAGCAAGAAAGAGTTAAAAGTATTTTCCAATATTCATAGAAGTATTCATCAATTTTCAAGAGAAAGTAATGAGATTATTTTTCAAGGACTGAAATTTTCCAACAGTCATAAATAACTCAAAACTTTTAGAAAAATTAACTTTTCCCTCGCACTGCACTTGCGAATATTCTAGAATGTCAATAATTTTAAATTGCATGTAAGAAAATAGATGAATGCTTCTATAAATGAATTTTTCAACATCTATTTGCGGAAAGAACAAAATTTATTTTCCGAATATCCTTTACCATCACGCGGTCCAGGTTTTTGGAGGTTTGGCGGGTTTATTACGTGTTTGCTCATGTCTGACGAAACATATTTCTCTGGGGGTTATAAATCACTCGAGAATTTTATTAAATAAATGTATAGCCTTAGATATTAGAAGAGCTTCTACACATACAAATGCATTTTATTGGAAAAATTTTAGAAACTGGCGTAAATTTATAACCAATGGAGTTTGATAGACCCAGACCGAGGAATTAGGAAATTGACTACAGACAGACATCACTCTAAAAATAGTCAAAACATGTTCAAGAGGTCTTAAAATATATATTGGCATCAAAATCTCGAAATCGAACATTTTTGTGAAGACAATACTTTCTCTATACTATATTATAGTATGAAGAAGTAAAAATTAAGTGGCATATTTTAATATGCTTTATTTTGTTTAACAGTAATGTTGCTTAGCTTCCAAAATAGTAGTCCTAATCGAAAATGAACTCCATTAAGTTCTATCCCGTAGTAAGTACTATGACTGTGCTACAGTTTAGCCTTCTTGGTAACAGAGAAACAAAACTTCTTCTATTGTTGTTCTAAGCGCTTTGACCTAGAAAATGCTAGGTTAAGGCCAAAAGATCATGCCGTCCAAAAAGCAACAGTCTTGAAAAAGGGGATCACCAAAAATACAGTTAATCATTAGCATTTAATAACCATAATAGTTACAATTATATATTTCAATCCATATAAATTATTAACAAATAATTGCATCTTTTTATTTGTAAGCTGAGAGTTTATTAGGAAAATCCCTATAGCCACTATGCATTAAAATATATAATATTTACAATTGATTTTAATATAAGCATTGACTAGTAGCAAAGCTGTTATTTAAGCAAAGAAAATTTCTGAGAGATAATACAAGTTAACGCTTAATACTCGTATTAAAACGTATCTAATTATCAGTTGATTTTGACTCTATAATGTACAACAGCGAACTCCCAAACAACCTTTCTTATGACTTGAATCTAAGGTTGCCACATGCTGAAGATTGGAAAGAGTTGTCACATTTGACGATTTATTGCCAATTTGGCGGCTTTTCGAATGCTCAAGAACCACCTCGAAATGACAAATATCCTACGAAGTACTTTTGGGAATTTCTACAGAGAGTATATAAAAAGGGTCATCACTCAGTTGGAGAGCAGCTGACGTCATATGAGCTACATTGATCTGTGACATACATCAGTGTTTTGAGAATAGTATCCGTTGTTTTGTGAAATTAGCCAAGCATTTAAGTGCTGCTTTACTATACCTGACAATCGTTTAGAGATCTTGTTAGATAGTTATCGATCTATTTGCTGTATATTGTTCCTGTTTACGCTGTGCTTGTAAATGAGCGTGTTAGTTATCCAGAGATTGGGTCTCATTCTTGTATCCACGATTTCAGAGGATACGTCGCACAGTATATAGGGAAAGTAATAAAATTCATAACTGCTTTTCTGAAATATCCTGTATATTGAAAGGGGAGTAAAAGACAATAAAACGAAAAATAAACCGAAGGGTTTTTAACAACCAAAACTAAATTATTTTCACTAGATTGACGTTAACCTTTTCAAGAAAATATTTGTCAAGGAATAATTAATCATCGTTTAAAATTTGCGTCTCGCGTTTCCTTGACAGTGCTGACAAATATTTTGAGCGATAAAAAGTCTTAATCAATCAGACGTGCAAATAAATCAACATTCAATGTATAGTTCAAAAAACAATGTCAATAATATGCAAAAACAATAAATTAAATTCATGGGTTGGGAAATTACTTTAAAAATTACTTCGAATAAACATAAATGGTAAAGAGTAATTTTTTTTTCTTTTTCTTCTTTACTTATAACAAAAAATCTGATGTGGGCAACACATGACTTTCCTTATATAATGTAATGAATTTACTACTTTTACAGTAAAAAAAAAATAGGTTTTTCTTATAGTAGATACTAATATTTTTTCCAAGATATTCGATTTTAGACAATTAATCGTCATTTTCATTGATTTAGCGTCATTTTCATTCATTCGGCGAGATTTTCGTTAATTTGGCAACATTTAAAAAAGTCGCCAAATTGGCGACATTTCGCCAAATTCGTCGCCAAAATCTCGCCAAGCGTTATAGACGATGAAATAAGTTATTCTTACTGCAATAAATGACTATTGGCGTTCAAATACAAAAGTGTTACTTAAAGTATATTTTTTCATGAATGGAACGAGCTAGATCCACGAGAATAATGTCACCCAATTTATCGCATGGTATTACATATGAAAAGTGAACATGTTTCTCAATAGGACTTTTTTTTTTTTATATGACTTTTTGATAATTTTTTTAAAAAAAATGTACAATATCTCGAGAACGGTTCATGTTAGCGTTCTAAAATTTATGTAAATCGTTTTCTAATGAAAAATTACATAAGAAATGTCTATTTGCGTAACTTTATTAGCGGCTTTGATTTTTTGACGATTTTTTCAAAATTTCATTCGAAAATTTAGGAGGATTCTGAACATTCGATTGCGTATAAAAACAATAGGCTTCCACTGTTTACGGATTGTGAGTTTTGTACCAAATTTTGTTCAAATCGGTCCATTCGTTCATCAGTTATCGTCTCCACAGACTCACTGACACACACACATGCATACTTTCACACACACACAGACATCACTTCAAAAATGTTTGATTCGTGATCAGGGTTGCTTGAAACGTGCTCTCCCGTCGAAAACTCGAATTTTCGACCCCGTCACAATACTTTCCTTATACATTATGTATAAAATCTGATGTGGGCAACACATGACTTCCTTTATAATGTAATGAATATACTACTTTTACAGTAAAAAAAATAGGTTTTTCTTATAGTAGATACTAATATTCTTTCCAAGAAATTGGATTTTCGACAATTAGTCGTCATTTTCATTGATTTAGCGTCATTTTTATCCATTTGGCGAGATTTTCGTTAATTTGGCAACATTTCAAAAAAGTCGCCAAGTTGGTGACATTCCACCAAATTTGTCGCCAAAATCTCGCCAAGCGTTATGCACTAAGAAATAATTTATTCTTACAGCACATAAATGACTATTGGCGTTCAAATACAAAAGTATTATTCAAAGTATCTTTTTTCATGAATGGAACGAGTTAGATCCACGAGAATGATGTCACTCAATTTATCGCATGGTATTACATATGAAAAGTGAACATGTTTCTCAAAAGGAAATTTTTTTTTATTTTATATGGCTTTTTGATAATTTTTTTGAAAAATGTACTATATCTCGAGAACGGTTCATGTTACCGTTCTGAAATTTATGTCAATCGTTTTCTAATGAAAAATTACATAAGAAATGTCTATTTGCGTAACTTTATTAGTAGTTTTGATTTTTTCAAAATTTCATTCGAAAATTTAGGGTGGTTCTGAACATTCGATTGCGTATAAAAACAATAGGCTTCCAGTGTTTACGGATTGTGATTTTTGTACCAAATTTGGTTCGAATCGGTCCATTCGTTCGTCAGTTATCGTCTCCACAGACTCACTGACACACACACACACAAACATCACTTCAAAAATGTTTGATTCCGGATCAGGGATGCTTGAAACGTGCTCTCCCGTCGAAAACTCGAATTGGAATTTTCGACCTCGTCACAATACTTTCCTTATACATTATGTATATAAGGAAAGTAAAAATAGTAATTTAAGCTCGCAGAAAAAGAAATAAAGTCATCACATTATGAAGGGAAAGTCATGTGCTGCCCACATCAGATTTTTTTATATACCGAAATTGATAGTTTTTGTTACATATTTTATTCTTTCGGGAGAATTTTTTGCAATCTTCCGTTGTTCATTTTACGAACTTTTGGAATTTTAGTTTGATTCTAATTTCTGTTGGTATTGACAGCACTTAACTCACTAGATCACGTGAGCAGTAGTTAACGACAACTGCTCACGTGACTCAGAGAAAGTTCATTTATGTTTTTATAAAATGTTGATACATTTAATCAACTCTTTATGCTGTTACTTACAACGTAATGAACTCATATCAACGTAAGACGCAGCGCCAATTACGTAAGTAGACGAACGTTTCAGAAACCATTGGATTTGGTTCTTCAGTGCGAACAAGTCTGGAGCAGCCCAAATGAACGTCAGACTACCTCAGACAAAGCAGAAAATGGTTAAAAGACATAACCCAATATAGTAACGCCACCTAATATGACAAAAAGAAAGTTAAACGAGAAAAAATAGAAAATGAATAAATAAGAACTTAAAAAGCAACCAAAAATAAAAGAATTATTTAAGGGGACACACGATTAAAATGTGAAAAGTGCATTAAAAGTGACCCTATTTCAATATCTTATATTTCCATTATTTATAAACTTACAAAAATATAATTTAGCACACATGCAATTTAAACAATTATGTTTTAAATACTTCTAACATAATATGCTTACTTGTTTACAAGAAGTTAAAACAATTAAAAGAAAATCTATTGTATTGTTGAAAAAAGAACAACGTTCATGTGCGCATATGACAACTTATTTTAGCATAAATATTTTTTATAGCTTAGAGAAGTATTGTATTTTTTAAATAACGAAAAGTAAAAATAATATATACATATTATCTTAACAAAAGAAAAAATATTTTGCCAAAAATTGAAAATTTTCATATTATGAGACATTACATTAATTATAATTAAAAACGTTACAATTGTTAAAACATAATAGTTCGTTACTTTATGCATAAATAATTTTTAATCATATTTGGAAATTTTTTAGTCTATTCTGTGTAGCCATTTTGAAGAAATCATGAACAAACACAATGCTATAGAAATTAGATACACCATTCATTTTGAGAAAATCAACGTTACAGTTAGCATTTCATGCTACTTTTACATTTCGTGTCAAAATACATTTGATCAGAACTTTCATTCCAATAGCAATTTTTCCATGCGATTTGCATTAAAATGTTCAGAAATGTAGAATCTTTATTATCTAAAATTAAAAAAAAAATTGAGTGCATGCCCCTTAAATATTTAGAGTATAGAATTATTTCAATATTATGTATGTGTTCTGAAATTTGAATTTCAATATAACGTAAACTTTTTAAGATAGCATATAAGAATTTATTTTTACTTTTGGTTTCAAAATCAAATTATTGAGATAGACGATGATTCATCAAGAATGTCTGCAGCAGGAGCGGCTATCATTGCATTCGAATTAGCGAATTGCTGTAAAACTAAAGAATTGTGTCTGTTTTCGATTAATTAATTCAATTAATCCCTGATTTAACTCCGGGTACATTTTCGAGAAAATAGAATAATTTTGATTTTTAATATTTTCCAAAGATACTGTCAAAAATATTCGAGATTTGAAAAGCGAAAGCAGTTATTTGGGATCATTTATGATCCGACACTAATCACATATTGCTCGAAATTAAACCTTACCGCCGATAATAAAAGTCTCGTATGAGAGAAAACCCATATTCAAGTAGAGATTTACGACACAATTAAATATGTGCTCCAGTGCCATTTTATATTACCACTAACGTTTAAATAAACAAAACCCGCTAGGATAATAAACATATTGTCTGCATTCCAGTCACAGCCAGGACTCATTAAACTGCAAAGAACGAAACAATGAAATAGAACAACCGCAGAATACGTTAATACTACATGATAGCGAAAGGGGTATAACTAAATAACAAACTTAAATGAATAATTCTAATTTTTAACGCTTCCAAACACATACGTGCAGCTTAAAAGAACTAATTGATCTGTGATAAAATAACGACTCCAATTATAACGTTATCTACAATACACAGAAAATGCAAAGGGGAAATCATGGAACAAATGGGGTCAAAAATTCTACTCGCGGATCTTAATGGATGTAGTGCATGTTTTTAGCATCCCTGAATATTAATCGACCATTTTCTTTTTTTCAACATTTGTTTATCTGCGAGACGCTCTTTTAACAAATTGGTAAAAGCGAATATAATTTGGTTATTTTAATCCATGAACAGAAGCCTATTGATTATTTTAATTGATGAACAGAAGCCTATTGATTTTGGGGTTGACTGTACCAAGGAGTCTTTTTTTTTTTTGTCGAAAATCGAAAAAAAAATATTACACATATTATTGTGCCCTTCCCGACCGTCCAAACAGTTACCTTACACCTTTCTGGTAGGTCGGACGGTCTGGGTTTCAACAACAACAACATATTATTGTGCCCGGTCGGTCATTAAGTTGCTCTATGTCTTAGGATGAGTCGGTCGGCCTGGGTTTTCGACATATTATTGTGCAGCCAACGGCCCTACCGTGCTTAAAACACCGGTTCTCGTTAGATCACCGAAGTCAAGCAGCATCGGGCGCGGCAGCATCGGGCACCGCGTGCTGTTGGCACATTTCGGGCGCGGTAGCCCGGTGGTTTGCGCGCTAGATTTGCAAGCTGCCACAACTGCCGCCGTGTTTATACGGAGTACGATCACGTTAAACATGTGGGTTCGTAAGTCCTTCCGAGAGGTTGGTGGTAGGGGAAGGAGAGTATGGTCCATATGGATGTCTCCCCCACTAGGTTACGGTCTAAATTGAGGGGCACTTCCCGGCCGTCCAAACGGTTACCTTACACCTTTCTGGTAGGTCGGATGGTCTGGGTCTCAACAACAACAACATATTATTGTGCATTAGAATGTCATTAAAATAGCCATTTAACGTATAATATTGTTTAAAATCAAATACCATCATTTACAAGCTCTGAGTTAAGACTAATTTGAGGATGTAGAATTCTTCTATGGTACCAAAACTGGGTATTGCCATTGGAAATTTTAAAGTTTGTGCACAATTTCATATGAAAATGGCCCTTTATGCAAAATATTTGCATATGCATTTGCAGATATTATTTTCGGAATTTGCTCTACGATGAATAATGGAAAAATAAGTAGTAGTTTTTTGTTCTGCAGCTGTCCATAATGCTATAATGAGAAATTATTCATTTTAACTAAATATGCCATTTTGGAAATATAAGTATAACATTTCAATCACTCCATCTTGACCTTCTCCCCCCCCCCCCCCCCCTCTCTGTCAATTTTTTATGGATCCGCCCTTGTCCAAGATGTCTACTCAGACCTAAGACACCTGATAAAAAATATTCTATCTTTAGTTCTTGTACATTAAATATCACCCAACATGTCATCTAAATTTTGCATGGATAGCTTTTGCTTTTTAAGAATATTTTATAAATTATTTCGTTTTGCATAGTAGATAGGTTAAACTAAATAAGATATTTTAGTTTAGCTGAATTTGTGGTTATACTGATTTGTTTGCATTTCAATTTTTAAAAAATCTGATGTGGGCAACACATGACTTTCCTTATATAATGTGATGGATTTACTACTTTTACAGTAAAAAAAAATAGGTTTTTCTTATAGTAGATACAAATATTCTTTCCAAGATATTGAATTTTGGACAATTAGTCGTCATTTTCATTGATTTAGCGTCATTTTTATCCATTTGGTGAGATTTTCGTTAATTTGGCAACATTTCAAAAAAGTCGCCAAGTTGGCGACATTCCGTCAAATTCGTCGCTAAAATCTCGCCAAGCGTTATGCACTAAGAAATAAGTTATTCTTACAGCAGATAAATGACTATTGGAGCTCAAATACAAAAGTATTATTCAAAGTATATTTTTTAATGAATGGAACGAGCTAGATCCATGAGAATGATGTCACTCAATTTATCGCATGGTATTACATATGAAAAGTGAACATGTTCCTCAATAGGAAATATTTTTTTTTATTTTATATGACTTTTTGATAATTTTTTGAAAAATGTACAATATCTCGAGAACGGTTCATGTTAGCGTTCTAAAATTTATGTCAATCGTTTTCTAATGAAAAATTACATAAGAAATGTCTATTTGTGTAACTTTATTAGTGGTTTTGATTTTTTGACGATTTTTTCAAAATTTCATTTGGAAATTTAGGGGGGTTCTGAACATTCGATTGCGTATGAAAACAATAAGCTTCCAGTGTTTACGGATTGTGATTTTTGCCAAATTTGGCTCGAATCGGACCATTTGCTCGTCAGTTATCGTCCCCACAGACTCACTGACACACACACACACCACTTGAAAAATGTTTGATTCGTGATCAGGGATGCTTGAAACGTGCACTCCCGTCGAAAACTCGAATTCGAATTTTCGACCCCGTCACAATACTTTCCTTATACATTATGTATATAAGGAAAGTAATATTTAGAAATTACATAAATAGTATTTATGGTGTTACTTTTGTATTATGAAAGTCAGTACTTAAGTTTTTAGAAAGTGGCGATACCAAAAATAACAGCTTTCAGTGCAGACGATTTTTTAAAATGTGAACTTTCATGTGAACACCGACTGATAAAGAATGAAAAGTGCTAAATTATTTTTACGGCGTCGTTTTGGAGTTAATGAGGTAGTGACTAAACATGGATTTAAATCGAAGAGATTTTTGAGCTATGTTTTATTATGACTTCCATCAAGGATTGACACAAGGACTGAGACAGCCAAGTGGTTAGCGAGCGGGGATTGCACTCAGACAATCCGAGTTTGACTCCCGCCTCTGCTCAAACTGTCCTTGTGTTCACCAGGAGTACGGGTACGTTAAATATGTGGGTCCGTAAATCTTTCCGAGAGGTTGGCAATAGGGGAAGGAGGGTACGGTCCCTGTAGATACCTCCCCCTACTGGATTCCAAAGTTTTTGGTTAGCATTGGTTTAAATTGGGTGACACGTCCCGGTTGTCCAAACAGATACGTTACACATTCGGGTAGGTTGGACGGTCTGAGTCGAAGAAGATGAAGCGTCAATCAAATGAATTCGACTTTTGGTGATAAAGCACCATCCAAAGCAACAGTTTACAATTGGAATTTCATCTTGGATGTAGGTGTCTCAGTGATGGATTTCATGAAGGTCGACCAAGAACTGCTGCAATGCCAGAATTATTTTTTTCAAATACAAGACACAAAAGTAAGAAAAGAAAAGCCACAACCATAAGCATTTCAAAATGTTCCTGTTTATAATACTGCAAAGGTCCTCAGCATGGGAACCCATGGGAAAGGACAAGGAAGGGCAATTACCTCCCCCACCCCCTGAACATTCCAAATCACAAAGGCATCAAGCTAGCTGATATTGAATATCTCATCCTTGAGTTTGCCCCCTCTGGGAGAAGTTCTAGGACACCCGTGGTCCACAACCTTTAACCATTAGTGAACAAACACTAGAATATAATAAACAGAGATGACTAAATAAAGGAATTGATACAGTAAATGATTAACATTTTTATTTTCATGGGAGCACTGTGACGTTTACAAACAAGTCAGTGACGTAATTTAGGTATACAGGTTAACTTCACTTTCAAAAGTGCTGAGAAAAATTTTTAAATGCTTAAAATAGATCTTGACAATTGCATGACATACTCCTTGAAGACAGATACTTGCATATGTATGTTCTTCTGTGCTATTTAAATTTACATTTTCACGCACAAATTTTACATTTCAATTTGCGACTAACCCTCTAAAACATTAAGAAATTTCAGAATAAGTATATCTCTGTGAACTTGATAGATAAAAAGATGGTTCATTGTTTTTAATTTATGAATGTATGAAAAACAGTTTAGTAATTGAAACTTTTGCTGTATAAAGATAGTTTAAATATTTAAATTTTCCAAAAATAACCCCCAGAGTTAAAATTGTTTTAATGCAATTTTAAACATTATTTTTTGAAACATTGTAACTGGAAGTATGTGTTTAGAAGCAATATTTAAGGAAATAAAGCCTTATTCTACTTTTTAAGGCTGACATGGTGGCTGAGTGGTTAAGGCAAGCATTTCCCCATGCTCGCAAGCCTGCTGGGTTGTGGGTTTGAGACCCACCTGTAGACATGAATGTTGTGTTCCGCTCCTCTTGGCTGAATGGTTCACGGTTTTGGTCAATGTATAGACGAATCATTGAGCGTATAAAGTGCTTGGCCATTAGCAAATAAATAAATAATTATTTTCAGACTGTATATTCAGACGTACAGTATTTCAAGAAGTGTGCCCAAATGAAATAGAAAATCAACAGTTACAGAAGTAAAGTGAAATAGGAAAAATAATCGGCAAACAGAGGAGATTTTTGCTATAATATCAGTTTCGGGGGTGCAACACCCCTGGAACTAATAATTTCATAAAAATGAGAAATTAAACATGTTATATGCTCCCCCCCCCCTCCAATAAAAAAATGTAAATTAGTAACATTTGCACCATGTTTAATGAGGCTGAAAGAAATTTACTAGGTACCTACTATTAATGAAAATATCGCAGAGGTAATCCAATTATTATCATCATTATCAGATATTTTTCGTTCGATTGCACATGACCAGAAACAAATAAATTACTCAAAATTAAATGGTAGCAAATTTCAGTTGGTGATTTTCCTGTTTTAAAAAGATCTGTAGTTGCTCCCCATACTTACTTTCAGAAGACACTTCTATTCACAACTGAAATTCAGGTAAAATGGAATAAGTCATGAATTTCAATTATTGATATCTCAGTGAACTTTCCATGAAAGGTTACTTAGTAAATTTCTTTCAACCCAATTCAGAGTGGTGTAAATTTTAGTACTTGACATCTTTTCATTGGAGGGGGGGGGGGGGGGAGATATAAAAAATTAAGTTTCACATTATGAAATTATTTCTGGTAGGTGCAACTATCATAATTAATTCCCCTCTATTTTTTGATAATTTTTAACACTTTCCAACATAGTTGAAAAGTGTTTATGACTTTGATCAGTCTGTCTGTTCGCATGATAATGTCCATAAAAATAGCTTTATCAAAATGGCATTTCAGTATGTTGTTGAGATGGTCTGTCAGAAGTTTGGGAATGAAAATTATTAACATCACCCAATTAGTTTGGGATTTAGCCCCGGTTGAAAAAATGAAATACATTGTACCCTACGAGACAATGTTTCAGACATTTTTTAAGCGGAGTTAAATTCACAAATTGCTTCAAAAATTTTAGGAAATATTAAAATATCACAAAATGTGAAAAACAAATTTCAGCAAAATATGTTGGGTTGTTTTTAAATACGAATTGAAATAATTACACCCATATTATATGAACTGATATATGAAGAGATCACATGACTCAATGCAAAATAAAATATTGCTTTCATTTTTTTCATCTGTGTATACCATAGATGCTTAAATTTATATTTAGTGTTGCATACGTCATAAAACTACTTTATTTTTGAGTATTATCTGTGTAACTAAATTCTATGCAAATGCAATTACAATATTTTTCATTTTTAATGATCACTAAACTTTCTTTATTCCTACAACGAAACTTAATTTTAACACTAAACTATAGCATAGAGAATGTAAACAAATCAAGTGACTGTAAGATGAGTTGTATAAGAATTGCTGAATTTCTTTTTAAAGCAAATTATTTAGCTCTGGAGTCCGGAATATAAGTGATATGAATAAAATATTCATTGATTTTACATAAAGAGACAGATGATTTATAAAATAAAATGGTTTGTCATAGTTACAACAATTTTGAAGTACTAATTTAACATGAGATAAGCAAACTATATAGTCTCTATAATAATGAAACATTATAATTGTGAAGTAATATTAATTGTGAAAACATTCTAAACAATTTGCAAATTATACTTTCGATGACATCATTTGAATAAAGTTAATTTTATGTAACTAGCATTGTCTTTTTCGATAAAGTTTTAAGATTAATTTTGTCGATGGCAACTGTTAAAGCAGCTTACAATGTAAATTAAATTGCTTTTCAGTTGGAAACTGTTTCATAATCAATGCTTCATGCATGATTGATCTTTCTTGTTCATATTTTACATTACTTTTATGGCCAACCCTTGATTTTATATTCATTTTGGACACTCTTCATGAAACACCCAGAATAACAAAGAAAAAGGGTTCGATGACATTTATTCTACACTTTTACAGAAAAAAACAAGAAATATCAATCATGCATAAAGCATTGATTATGAAACACTTTCAAACTTCAATGCAATTTTATTTAAATATCTCTAAAATGCGATACATTCCTCGGTAATATTTTTTTAAATTATCACAATACTACATTAATTTATTATACTTGAAAACTTAAAACTTCATTGAAAAAAATGAACTTCATTCAAATGACGGCATTGAAATATAAATTACCTGGTTTAAACATCTCTAAAATGCGATGCATTCCTGGGTAATATTTTAAAAATTATCATAATACTACAATAATTTATTATATTTGAAAACTTCATCGAAAACAAATTAAATTTATTCAAATGACGTCATCAAAACATAAATCACCTCCATATAAAAGCAGCCTTTCATTCATCACAATACTATAATAATATATTTTATTTAAAAACTTAAAACCATGGCTTAAAACCATATAAATTGCCTGGTTTAAACATCTCTAAAATGTGATACATTCCTCGGTAATATTTTTAAAATTATCATACTACAATAATTTATTATATTTGAAAACTTCATCGAAAACAAATGAAATTTATTCAAATGACGTCATCAAAACATAAATCGCCTCTATATAAAAGCAGCTTTTCATTCATAAACATTTTTCCATTGATATCATTCATCACAATACTCTATGCTTAAAACTTCTTAAAACTAATACTCTATGCTTAAAACTTCATCGAAAAAATCGGTTGCAGAAGCGTAAAATTAATGAATGTTTAATTCATATCAGCTATATTGCAGACTCCACGAGTTAAATAATTTTGAGTTAAAGAAATGCAACAATTCATATACAACTCATTCTACATCTTTCAGTATTTACATTCTCCATAAGTGAAAAGTAGGCTTCATTGTAGAAATAATCAAAGTTGGATGATCATTTAAACTCAACTATATCATAATTGTGTTGTTTCAATATGTAGATGCACAGAATTCAAGCAAAAATAAAGCAGTTTTAGGACGAATACAACACTAAATACGAATTAAAAAGAACTTTAAAAATCATGATTTTGACACAAGATGGATGCCATATTTTATTTTGAAGTGGGTCACGCAATCGCTTCATATAATGGTCAAGTGATCTCTCCGTATAAAGGGTGTAATTATTATTTTAATTTTTATTTAAAAAAGCTACTGAATATATTTTACTGAAATTTTTTTTATAAATTTTATGGGATAATTTGAATATGTCATAAAACTTTCGAAGCAATTTGTGAATTTTAAATCTGCTTAAAAAATGTTTGAAAAATTAGGTCCCATAGGGTTCAATGTATTTCATTTTGTCAACCTGGGTTCAATCCAAAACTAATTGGGTATTATTCATTTATACTCCCATAGGTCCCACAAACCGTCTGAACAACATACTAAAGTTTCATTTTGATAAAGTCATTTTTATGGCAGTTATCGTGCTAATGGACAGACAGACAGACAGAATGAATGAACCAAGTCATAAACACTTTTCAACTATATTGTAAAGTGTTAAAAATGGGATTTTATTAAGGCAAATGTCAAGGATGTATTATATTAAGGCATATGTCATAAGACATATGATGTATTATATTAAGGGATATGTCAAGGATACCCTGTACTGGATGAATCTGGAGATCAATAAACTATATTTTAAAAACTAATAAATTTTATGTCATTATTCACTAATGTTAATTCTAAAAACCAGCAGTTGATTGATAGTAGTGCAGCCAGTACCAATTTACACTGTCTAGTACAAATACTACTCCAAAACATTTTATACTGCTTTCCTCTAGTTACAAAATCTGCTATAGGGGTTGTTCTTAAAAATTTGAATAGGAATATGTTTCAGATATTTGGGAACTTCATCTATAGGTGGGTTCTGATTGAGTATGAACTTAGCCATTATACATGAAGTTAAATTTTGATGAAATTTGAAGCCAGCTGCATGATAGCAGTGAATTTGTCAGTTCTTATAGAGGTTCACAAAATTATAACATATAGCAAATTTCTAAAAATGCGATACCACTTATTTTGCACCCTGGTGTGAAAGTTTATTTAAAAGACATTGATGTGTGTGTTGATGCTTTTGGTACAGATAAGTAGAGTTCAAATGTCGAAAATCTACCATCTCTTCAGTTTTCTGAAATCTGGACTAAATATAAAGAGTTCAAAACCTTTCTTAAAGAAAATTAATTTTTTTAATCTGTATTTCATTGACAATATTAGATAAGTAATAGTTAACAAAATAAGCAAGTTTTCAAGGTTTATGTTTGAAAAACAATGGTACAGTCAGGTCCCTAAATATGCAATAACACCTGTGTATTTCTATAATAATGCTAGATGTAGTTTAAAGCAAAGTTTAGTACTTCCTTACTATAGTGGCCCCTGACGATGAATTGCCAAGCGACTGAGATATATTGCCATGGTAGACTGTAAAATCTCGACAAACGCGTTTGCAGTCCTATAGACACAGCAAGTGTTTACATTATCATCATATTGCTTTTTCGTTAATGTTCCTGATTTCATACTGTTTTTTTAAAATCGCTTGTTTCTTTTAAAATATGTTGTTAACAATCTTTAATTTACTAAATAAATATGGCCTATAATATAGAGTGCGATGTCATAAAGATTATTAAATATATTCTTATGAAACATGTAAGTATTATATTATTTATTTTTATTTCTCTATTACATGTTCCCGCTATGGAGCTTGGCGAAATCATAACTGCAACATTGGCATAATCATAATTGTGGAGGCCATTATAATAAGGTAGTACCCAAAGTTTTTATAATACGAGTTTTTCACAGTATTAGGCTTAATATTAAAAAGTGCTTGGGCCTGCAGTAGCAGACAGTTATTGTGGAAACGCTTCTTCCTTCACACAGTGGTCATGAATGCGTTAATATTTTTATATAAATAATTACTGACATGTTTTACATACAAATGATTTATTTCCAGTCCTGTATGTGTAATTAAATATTAATGTTAATTACTTTTACAGAAATTTTTTTTTAACATAAATGAATCACCAGTTTTGCCTGGATACACATATTGCATTAATTTGTCAAAATACAAATGGTTTCTTAGTAGTGAGTTCTTGTTGATTAAGAAATTGCTTTCATGAAAATGATTTTTTTTTATATTTCATATATATTGTTTCTTGACAGTGAACAAGCTTATGCTAATTTATATCTTGTAAGCAAATATCATTTTTATAGGGTAATAATTTAACACATTTCACATACTTGCTTATGCATATTCAAAAGAAAATATATGTATTGAATTAAACTTACTTTTTGAACAAATTATTAGGAACATATTTGAGATACAGTGTTTCACAAGTTTATAAAAATACAAAACATACTTTTGTGTGCAAATGATCTACGACACATGGTTGAATATATGTAATTGTCATTTTATATCCCTTGAGCTTTACAATAATAATAATAATAATAATAATAATAATAATAACAATAATAAGTAAGATCGATACCGTTTTCAGTATTTCCTTAGAATGCAATCTGTTTTACATATTTCTAACAAAAAGTAGTTTCAATAATATTAAAGTACTTTTGACTTCATAAAAACAGCAATTTGTCATTTCTGCACTGCCCCCATTGATGTGTGAGTTGAGTTTTCAACTCCTAATTAAATAAGTAAACAACATAAAAAATGGAAATAAATGGGTGAAGCTTAAGAAACTACAATTTTACCATAAAAAAACATTTATTCTAAAAGTTTTAATATTATTTTGCGAAATTTCTGATATGCTTTTGCCCCTAAGAATAAGTGACATTATGATGTAAAAAAATTATTTCTTTCCTTCATTAGATGGCAACAGCAGTAATTTTAAGTCAGTTGAAGAACATTATTTAGAATGTTCTACATCTGCTTGAAATTTTTGTATTAACAGGCTAATGAAAAACACAATTTTATTATTTATTTTTAATTAGTATATTTATTATCCGTCATTCCTGATAAGCATTTAGTTACTATTAATATAAATTTTAAAATACTGTGTCTCCTATTGGTGCATAATGCCTATTTTGTTTCTCAATGTTAGTTTCAATTTTGATCCAGAACAAAAGCAGACTCATATGTCCTTTCCGCCATGTTCACTTCTAGCACAGGAATGTAATGCATATGCATTGAAATTCCATTACATTAAACAGCTCTGTCATCCATTGGAAATCTTAAAAGGCCAAGAACATATTATAAGCAGAAGTTTCTAGCAACTATAAAGTAAAACAAAACACTTTTTGAAACTGAAAATTAACAATTAGAGGATATTCAGCCATATATCACATACAAATAGCAGTACTTCCTTATTATAGTGGCCCCCAAGGTTGAATCGCTCAGCGATCAAGATGTATCGCTGAGGTAGGTTGTAAAATCTCGTCAAACGTTTGCAGTCCTAAAGAAACAGCAAGTGCTTATATTATTGTCATATTGTTTTTTCATTAACGTTTTCCTTGGCGAAATTGTAACTGCAGACTTGACATAATCGTAATTGCCGCTATAATAAGGAAGTACCCTAATAGCTGCTCTTCATTATACTGAATACAAATGCTGATCTAAAATTGTTTTATATACAAATGATTTCTATATTTCATATACAAATGGTTTCCTACCTATGTACAAACATTCATGTTCAGTCACATGATGCTTCTGCAGCAATGATTTTTGACACATTTAATAAAGGAAATGGTTTTACTTCTGTATGTGTATGCAAATGCTGGTCTAAATTTGCTTTTTCAGTAACAAATTTGTTAGATATTTTACATGATAATGGTTTCTCATTTGCATGTACAAGTTTATGCTTATTTAAATAATACTTTTGTGTAAATGATTTTTGACATATTTCACAAGGAAATGGTTTCTTGCTTGTGTGCACAAATTTATGTTGAATTAAATACTGCTTTTGTGCAAATGATTTCTGACATATTTCACAAGTAAATGGTTTCTCGACAGTATGAGTATACATATGTCGATCAAAATGTGTTTTTTGAACAAATGATTTTTGACATATATCACAATCAAATAGTTTCTCTCCAGCATGTATACGTAAATGTCGATTTAAACTTCCTTTCTGAACAAATGATTTCAAACATATTTCACATACAAATACCTTTTTACCTGTGTGCACAAGTTTATGTTGATTTAAGCAATACTTTCGTATAAATGATTTCTGACATATTTCACAAGTAAATGGTTTATCATCAGTATGTGTTAGCAAATGCCTATCTAAAGCTTTTTTGTGAGTAAATGGTTTCTGACATACTTCACAAATAAATGGCTTTTCTCCGGTATGTATACGCAAATGTTCATATAAACTTACTTTCTGAACAAATGATTTTGAACATATTTCACATTCAAATGTTTTTTCACCTGTATGCACATGTTTATGTTGATTTAAAGAATACTTTCGTATAAATGATTTTTGACATATTTCACAAGTAAATGGTTTCTCACCAGTATGAGTTAGAAAATGTCTATCTAAAGCTCTTTTCTCTGCAAATGATTTTTTACATATTTCACATGCAAATGGTTTCTCACCGGTATGTGTTAGCAAATGTCTATTTAAAGCTCTTTTCTCAGCAAATGATTTTTTACATATTTCGCATACATAGGGTGCCTCGCCAGTATGTGTAAACAAATGTCGATCTAAATCTTTTTTTTGAACAAATGATTTTCGACATATTCCGCATACAAAAGGTCTCTCACCTGTGTGCAGACGTTTATGTTTAGTCAAATAATATTTTTGTGCAAATGATTTTTGACATATTTCACATACAAAAGGTGTCTCATTAGTATGTGTAAGCAAGTGTTGAGCTAAATATTTTTTCCGAGTAAATGATTTATGACATATTTCACATACAATTGGTTTCTCACTGCTGTGCAAAAGTCCATGTTCAGTGATTTCACAATTATATGGTTTCTCTTTATTATGCATACACAAATGTTGAACTAAAGTACTCTTACAAACAAATGATTTCTGACACGTTTCACAGTCAAATGGTTTCTGATCAGTAGGTAAAAGTAAACTTTGTTCCACTTTAATTTTTTGAGTACAAGAATTAAGGCATGAAATATCATATGGTTTTTCACTAGTTTGCAAATATTTATGTTTATAAAAAGATTCTTCATCACAAACATTTTCTGACATGTTTTACAAATTGTTTTTTAAAACCACTAATGTCCAACTAAATTTTTTTGTGGATAAAATTATATTTGAACAAAAATTACATGCATATAATTTTTATTTTTCTTCAGCATGATTAGCTGTTCACTACACAGTTGAAGGTCATTTAATTTCTGAAACAAATAGTTTTCGGTCTATTTTACACGCAACTTTATTTTTGTTATTATTTATTTAGGTATCGAAAGGAATGTCAATTCAGTGCATTCTCTTTAAGTAACACTTTGAGATCTAGAAACAGTTTTTACTTGTTTGAGCTAATTCAAATCCTTATTCATACAAACACTCTATTACATGTTATTTTCAAATAAAATCTCAGTGTTCATAGGTACATGTTGATTTTTTATCTGATGAAATCTTTTTCAAGTCATTCCACGGCTATATGAATTCTTTTCGGTATAGACCAAGAATATCATGTATTAGTACTAATGTACTTTGCATTCTAACAAAACAGGTGCAATGGTTGTACATTTACTTTTCTCCTGATTTGAGATAGGGGTGCTGCATATAACAAACATGACAATTACACGAAGAAATAAATAAAATCCTCCTGATTTAATATTTATATATTAAATAAATAATACCTAATGATTATATCAATAATAATATAAATGGTGAAACAGACTCTGAAATACACTACAGATACTATATGGCAAATATTCACTGCATATGACCCCAAAATAAAAGCAGTAGGCTATATCACAAAATATGTTTGAACTGTTACGTTTGAGTATATTTTCAAAATTTGAATACATATTTACTATCAATTAATTTTATTATAAAATATTTAATGTACCTTTTTATTCATTTTAAGTGCTCTGCTTATTTAGCATTAAGAACGGCAATTCATCTAGGTCTATTAACTTCAATGTGATGTTATCTTCTATATTTTACAGAGTTACTTATGATATGATCTGCTGTAATCATTTTTTGAATCAGTTATTACACAAAAGTGCAGTGGAATTGAATTAATGAATAAGTATGTTTCAATATTATTTGTTATATCTCGAGCTAATACACAAGTAGCAAAATGTCAATCCAAACAAAGTCTATGAATAAATATTTTTACATGATTAACAGCTTGGTCATACACTTGCTGTATAACAATTAACAAAATCTTTGGATTATAATTCATATAATTTCTGAAAGCCACCAGCTTTCAGAAATTTATAACAATTCACCTTCTAATCATCAACTATTGCAGCAAAGTAAATTGTGATGAATTCTTCAGCAAAATAATTGTTTTCTTCAAAAAATAAGATCTTAATCACATTTGCAAATCAAAAAAAGTTCAAAAAAAGATATAAGCTCAAATCCTAAACCCACAGGAAACTTCTTTTACAAATGCACTTGATAACGCTCACAAAGAGGGGAACTAGATGAAGGTTGCTTGAACCAAACAACTTTATTGGATCATCAAATATTCACAAAAAGAAATTTAAATGACGCACATGATGAACTTATATAAGTTGTCGAATCTACACCTTATAATTCAGATACTGTGAAAGAGTAAAGAAAAGTATTTGCAAATGCTTCCTGACAACAAAGAAAATAAGTCCGAGGTTATTGTTACTCTACCCAAACAACAAAAAGACATTTGAATAGCACCATTCTCAATTCATTCATGAATCGTGGCATAGCGAATGACTCCTACTCGAATATCTGTCTCTACATAGCTTGTCTGTAACATTATGCATGAATGTCCACAATGAAAAGCTGCTACGGTTCGTGCCGAGGGAGAAATCAACCAATTAGATTGTACAAATCTGCTCTGTGGACCAAACTGCAGTGGAAATAAATATATACGAAAATTCAAATGCATAGACTCAAAACGAGTCGTTCGAAACGCTCATGAATTTTAAAGAAATACTATTCAATTTTTTTTTTTTTTTTTGCCGATGCAAAATAAAATACTTTCAAGTGCTTTGTATTAAGTGAACCACACGTTTGATATAAATTGTGCATAAATTTATGTTGCTTGGTGTGTCTTTACATTCTGATGTAAACTTTTGCCTGATCTATGAATTTAATATATTTCATAAAGCCTACTTCAGGTTTCTCTCTTCGTGTAGCCTATCTATAAAATGCATTTGGGAAATTTACTCATTTGGAGAAACTTCTAGTTGCAGGATACTATAAAAGATACGGTTTCAGAACTTTTAATATACGTTTAAGAAAAGATAATTCCGTAGGATAATTACGGCCGAGTATATTGAACTACATGCGGAGATTCACCCTTGTTGAATTATTATATCAGGAACATGTGCATGGATTATTAATATTAAGCCAAATTTTTTGATGTTTCATCAAAAAACATTAAAGAAAATTACTTTCTCAGCATGATTTACCAAAGATGCCACAATATTATGCATTTTATTAAAAAGCTTTGCAAGTTAATGATTAAAAGCGAAAAATCCGTTTAGGAAAACTATATGCAAATAATTTATTTCCAAATATTATTTTATCAGACAAGAAATTTGGTTTAGCACTTGCTTTCATATAATGTCAAGAAACAATTTGTTGTTGTTGAGACCCAGACCATCCAACCTACCAGAAAGGTGTAAGGTAACTGTTTGGACGGCCGGGAAGTGCCACCCAATTTGGACCGGAACCCAGTGGGGGAGGCATCCACAGGGACCGTACCCTCCTTCCCCTACCACCAACCTCTCGGAAGGACTTACGGACCCACATGTTTAACGTGATCGTAAAGAAACAATTTGTGAAACATGTCAGAAAATATTTGTGATAAAGAGTCGTTTAATGCACATGAATATTTGCACATTAGTGAGAATCCATATTGTGATATTTTAGTTGCCAAAACATGTAAAAAAACTGAATTGGAACAAAGTTTGCTAATTAATGAGAAATCATCAGTTGAATGTGAAATATGTCAGAAATCATTTGCGCATAAAAGCTCATTAATTAAACATTTACGTGTGCATACTGGTGAGAAACCATATTCTTGTGAAATATGTGCAAAATCATTTGTTTACAAAGATAATTTAAATCAGCATTTGCGAATGCATACTGGAGATACACCCTTTGTATGTAAAATATGTCATAAATTATTTACTAAAAAAATAAATCTTGAGGAACATTTGTTGATACACACTGGAGAGAAACCATTTGTTTGTGAAATATGCCAGAAATCATTTACTCGAAAGTATTATTTAAAACTGCATCAACATGTTCACACAGGTGAGAAAACATTTAAATGTGAAATATGTTCAAAATCATTTGCACGAAAGTATGAATTGAATCAGCATAAACTTGTGCATTCAGATGAAAAAACATATAAATGTGAAAAATGTCCCAAATCATTTGTTCAGAGAAAAAGTTTAGTTTATCATTTGCATACACATAATGACAAGAAACCATTTGTATGTGAAACATGTAAGAAATCATTTGTGCAGAAAAAGAACTATAATAGACATATACTTGTACATACTGGTCAATTTTCATGTAAAATATGTCAAAAATCCTTTAATGAAAAATACTCTTTAAATCAGCATAAACTAGTGCACACAGGTGAGAAACCATTTGCTTGTGAAATATGCTACAAATCATTTACTCGTAAAGTATATTTAAATCATCATTTACGTATACATACTGGAGAGAAACCATTTGTATGTGAAACATGTCAAAAATCCTTTTATGAAAAATATTTTTTACGTCAGCATAAACTAGTGCACACAGGTGAGAAACCATTTGCTTGTGAAATATGCTACAAATCATTTACTCGTAAAGCATGTCTTAATCAACATTTGCGTATACATACAGGAGAGAAGCCATTTGTATGTGAAACATGTCAGACTTCCTTTGCTCAGAGACATTTGCTTAATAAACATGCGCTCCTACATATTAATTGATATACTTGTGAAATATGTCGGAAATTATTTTTACACAAAAGTAATTTTTAAATCGGCATTAATTTTTGCACACAGATGATAAACCATTTGATTATGAAATATGTCAGAAATTATATACTCAAAAAATAAGTTTGGATCAACATTTGCATGTATATACTGAAAAAAAGCATTTATGTATGAAATATGTCAGATTTTATTGGCTCAGAAATGCACTTTAAGTTGAGTTTTGCTTACACATAATAAAGAGACCTGTATCTGTATATTATTGTTGTTGTGACCCAGACCGTCCAACCTACCAGAAAGGTGTAAGGTAACTGTTTTGGACGGCCGGAAAGAGCCACCCAATTTAGACCGGAACCCAGTGGGGGAGGCATCCACAGGAACCGTATCCTCTTACTCCTACCACCAACCTCTCGGAAGGACTAAGTCATATTATTTACATGGAAAATATTGTGTCATTTACGTATACATACTGGAGAGAAACCAGTTGTATGCGAAATATGTCAAATCATTTACATGGAAAACATTAGGTCATCTATGTATACATATTAGAGAGAAATCATTTGTATGTAAAATATGTTAAAAATCTTATGCAGAGAATTATTATTTAAATTAACATAAAGGTGTGCTTAGGTGAGAAAATATGTCTGAAGTTGTTTTTTCACCAATTTTGTTTTGACCAATATTTGCTTATGCATAGTGTAGAGAAACCATTTGTGTAAGAAGTGTTATAAATCTGTTACTTGAAAAAAATTTTAATCATTATTTGCTTATATACTGGTTGAAAACCATTTGCTCATGAAATATTTCGCAAATCATTTTCTTAAAAAGGTTTTAATGAACATTTGCTTTGGTTAGAAACCTATTGTTTGTTATAAATTATTATCAAAGTAAATTTGTCTAAGATCTGTAGCAATCAACTGTGCTTTCACCACCTTTAAGGGGACTCGTACTGTTCAGTGGAACTCCGATCCACGATAATCTTCTCCCTAGATGTCGCTTGTGAAAATGGCATAGTTGCAAGAATTCGGTCTTTAACACTTTTTTCATAGTCCCTCCTCCTGATTGGGCTGCCTATTATCAAAATTACTTTCATATGAAAAAGTACGCTTCTCATTGTAGTCGAATTTCGGGATGCACTTCAGCCATAAATTCTGGTACCCATCTTATTCCTGCTGAGTGAATGTCACAATACAAAGCACGTATGGGTGGGGCATTGGATCAAATGTGGCACTTCAGTCCTCCAAAGAGAAAGAAAGATATTGTTCAGTATTTCAAACTGCTCTTGTCTGATATATCATACTGATAATTAGATTATTTTATTGGGAGATTTGCATAAATCTAAAAATAAAGTGTAGTTGAAAGTTGGAGTCAGCAGCATAAATATTTTAACATTTATTAATAACACCAAATTGGCTTTAAAATTGGGAAAATCGATTTGAAAGGCAGTGTAAAATTCTTGTTTACTGGATTATGATTGCATACCTCATTCTATAAGAAAGAAAAAATCTTCCTCTTCAAATTACTAGAGAAATATTTTATCTCCATCAGTTTTAACATCTTTGGCAATTAGTGTTTATTTAAAAAAGCAGTTATTGCAATAGATATCGATATTGTTAATGTTGACGTATTTCAAAAACTTGTGTATTAATTCACAATTTAAGCCACTGCGGGGGAGGGAAGTCTGCCAGACTCACTGATCTACATTGACAGTGAAAAGTTCTACCATATGCAATGCTCAAATCTCAACCTGAACTAGTTCAGAGTCGCTGGCAGAGACACATGACAGAAACACAAAACTGCAGCCAACAAGTGGCCAGTTTTAGAAACTTATTAATCCAAACAGAATGACTTATTCATACCCACGTGCAATATCTTCATCAAAATGCAATTGGCATTTAATTAATATTCCACGAAATAAAACCCCATAGAATTCACTAATAATCTTTTAACTACAATGCTATTATAAAAAGTATCGTTCCTCGTAAATGGCATAAACTAAATCCATCAGAAATATATTAAGAGATTTGTTTAATAATATTGCATATTAAAAGAAGCTATTGGATGATATTTACTACTTTTTACTTTTTTATGCAATTTACTTATAAATATATCTGAAAAGCATACACTATCTCAAGAACGGTTTATTCTTGAGTTCTAAAGTTTATGTCATCCGCTTCCTAATAATTGCATATCAAATGATTAATTTATTTAAGGTACTACTATTTTAAGTATATTTTTTCAAAAATTCATTCAAAAATTGTCCATTATCTCGAGAACTGTTCATGTTAGCGTTCTAAAATTTAAATAATTCGATTTCTAATGAAACATGACATTAAATAAGAAATGATTATGTGTTTGTAATTATTAAAGGTCCTGGATGTTTTAAAAAATTCATACAAAAATCGGGGGGGGGGGGACAGTGTTCCTTACCTCGAAGAAAATTAAGAGAGTTCAACTAATCACTGAGTGTGGTAATCGTCCCAAATTATTTCCAAAACGCTTTATTCGTACGTGAGATATCGCGTCCTCAGGCTCACAGACACACACAAACATACACATACATTACATCAAAAACATTTGATTCGAGTTCAGGGATGCTTGAAACATGCTTTTCCTTCGAAAACTTGCATTCGAATTTTAGACCACATCACAGTAGTTTCCCTGTGCAAAATGTATGTAGGAAAAGTAAAAGTGATTGCGATGAAGTAAATGTGAAAATAATGTCTATCACTGATTACAAGAACATAGCAATAATTTATTCAATATTACAAGATATTTCTATCACTATAATAATGTTATAACCTTCAAAGTTTGACAATCAAAACTTCAAAAAATGTAATGTTATTTTCTAAGTAGCAGAAAATAGCTGCTAATATTTAGGAATCATATGAAACTAAAAGTCAAAAATGTATATATATCGATGTATTTAATGCAAAAAAAATAAAGAATACAAATTATATAAAAATATAATTAAATGTTTATTTAAAAAAAATAAGAACAAGAAAGATCAATCATGCATAAAGTATTTATTATGAAACACAATCCAAATGAAATACAATTTTATTTAAACAACTGTAAAATGTGATATATTCAGCACTGATATTTTTCAAATTATCTCAGAACTATAGTAATTTATTATACTTGAAAACTTCATCGAAAAAGACAATGCTAGTTACACAAAATGAACTTTATTCAAATGACATCATCGAAATATACATTGCTTGCCTCTCTATGTAAAATCAATGAATATTTCATTCATATCACTTAAATTCCAGACTCCAGAGTTAAATAATTTTGCGTGAAATTTTTTTTGTGATACATTCAGCACTGATATTGTTTAAATTATATCAGTACTACAGTTATTTATTATACTTGAAAACTTCAAACTTCATTGAAAAAGACAATACTAGTTACACAAAATGAATTTTATTCACATGACGTCATCGAAATATAAATCGTCTGCCTCTCTATATAAAATCGATGAACATTTCATGCATGTCACTTATATTCCAGGTGCCATAGCTAAATAATTTTGCATGGAAATATTTTTTGTGATACATTCAGCGCTAATATTGTTTAAATTATATTAGTACTACAGTTGTTTATTATACTTAAAAACATCAAACTTCATCAAAAGACAATGGTAATTACACAAAATGAACTTTATTCACATAACATCATCAAAATATAAATCGTCTGCCTCTCTGTGCAAAATCAATGAATATTTCATGCATATCACTTATATTCCAGTCTACAGAGCTAAATAATTTTGCATGAACAAAATTTAGCAAATCTTACAATTAGTTAATCTTTAGCAAATTTACTTAATCACTTGATTCTTTTACATTCTGCATGCTATACTATAGTGTTAAAATTAAGTTTCGTGGTAGGACTAATCAAAGTTTTGTGATCATTTAAATTCAAAAGTATTGTAATTGCGTTGGCACAGAATTTAGATACACAGATAATACACACAAAGAAAAAGGCGGTTTTATGGTGGATGCAACACTAAATATAAATTTAAATTATTTTTAAACATCTACTGTAACAGCAGAAAATGGAAGCCATATTTATTTTGAAGTGGATCACTTGATCTCTTCATATATCATGGCTATTTCAAATTTTATTTAAAAAAACTACCCAACATATTTTCCTGAAAATTTTCTCACACATTTTATGTGATAATTCGAATATTTCTTAAAATTTTCGAAGCAATTTTTGAATTTTAACTTTGCTTAAAAGTGTTTGAAAAATAAAGTCCCATAGGGTTCAACGTATTTCATTTTTTCAACTCGGGATCCTAAACTAATTGGGTGATATTATTTTTCATTCCCAGACATCCCATACATAGACCATCTTAACAACTAAATATAAATAATTACTAAAATATTATTTCAATAAAGTCATTTTTACGGCGGTTATCGTGCAAACGGACAGACAGAATGACCAAAGTCATAAACACTTTTTAACTATCTTGGAAAGTGTTTATAAAAGTGCTATAATTAAATTCGTTGTTTGCAAATGCATCAGCACACTATTATATTTTAACCAAAAAATATATATATATATATATGTATCATTTAATATTTATTCAGTTACGTTTTTAGATTGAAAAAAAAAAAAAAGAAATTTCTTATTACCTATACAAAACTATCTTTTAGCTGACACCGCCGTTTGACAAATTTCGCATTCCTCTAATTTCTCTGTCTCTTATCACAAAAATTATAACATACAAAAATATAACATTTGGTACATTTGTAGAGAAATGTTAGTGGAACGCGCTTAAATAAATCATTTCTTGATTCAATCTTTAGTTTAAGAAATATTTAAAGTCAAAGACAGAATATTTAAGTTGCGAGTTCGTATCGTTGGCAGGCTAACAATAGCAAGACTACGAATTTTTGAAGACATGTACTTGAATTTTTCCAAGACTGTTTTCTTTTATTTTTCTATCTAGTTTATGAGTTAGTTTACTATTTATGCACTTTTGAAGTGAAATTTTTTCTTCTGTGTGGTCGCGTCCCTCAAATTTCTCTATTGCTTCTTGTGCAGCAAGCTCTGTTTCTTGGTCACAAAATTTTTCAGCTTTAAAAAATTAATTTAATTTTTGACTGGAACTTCTTACGGCTACATCAGTTTTATGTTTCTTTGTGAATAAGTGATATCAGATTTCCCTCCATGGGCGATGCTAAACACGGTGCGACGGAAACTACATTCAACTTTTGTTCATGTAGTTTCACCTACATTCAACTTTCCTTTAAAATGGAATTTGTTCTTTCAAGGAGTCACTAAAAACACACTTCCTCTTTGGCATTTTTGCATATGAAACAATATAGTTCACAACCAGAAGTAAACTCGTTCGTAATTTCATTGCAAGAACAACGTGTACAAAAGCCACACGCCGGCGAAAACGGAACCAGAAGTCGAAACTTCAGAAGTATAACTCTAGTAGCGCTTTTGTTACTGTGTTACTGACTTTTGTAGTACTAACAAAATCTTCAAGTACACAAAAACTAGATTTATGATAAAAACATTTTAACACGTTTGAATACCGAGAAATTTAGCATCCCGGTTATAAATTTTCGGGACACCCGGATAACCCAACAGAAAAATGAAAAACCGGGACTGTCCCCGGAAAATCGGAATGGCTGAGATCCCTATTCTGGAACCACAAAAGCAAATAGCTTTTATACCTCGAACTGGGGAACTATAGAAGGCTGTGCTTTTCTTGATAAATAACTGTCAAACAATCACTTTCTCCCCCTAGTTGTTGTCTGCCTATAAAGATCTATTGCTGACCGACATTGATTGTACGACCCACAAATACGCGACTTACAGGGTTGCCGTAAACTTATCTACATTCCGTTCCACATATCTGTACTTAAAATAGTGTATGGATCATTTTAAATTGATCTTATATTGATAAAATTATAATATTTGCTGATATCAATAGAAAAATGTATTACTATTTTATTTCTTTAAGCAAAATATTCAAGTTTTCTTTCAAATTTGCTACAGAAGCCCCTAATGGAAATTTCCGTTGTGGTGTTAACTTTTAAATTCATTTTTGAAACACTTTAAATTTAAATATTTAAAAAAATCATAACCCAAATAAAATATTCATGGAAGAAACTTCTAAACAAATTTTCCTATTGGTTAACATGGAGACAGCTCATAAGTGCTAGTGAGGTATACAGATTAGCACAACAGCAACTATCTTTACTTCTAGTGTATGCGATGATTATATGTGATGAAAGAAGATACTTTCTCGTATTTTTCTTGGGATCTCAAGGAAATATTAACATTAATAATATTTATATATTAATCACAATTACACATAATATACGTCATGTATATTATAATTATTTTAGTTACAATTACACATATATTTATTTCATATTAATATTAATTAAATGCATATCTGAAATGACATAATAGGCATTCTCATTCAAAGTGAATAATAAAATTGTGTTTGTGCTTTTCACTTACCTGTTAAGAGCAGCATTCCTTAACCAAATCTGGAACAATACTTTTAAGTAGTGCAATTTACTTGCAATCAAAGCTGTCATCAACTGATGGATGAAAAAGAAAGCTTTTTTAGACATCATAATGTCACTGATTCTCAGGGACAAACACATTTCAGCAGTTTCACAAACTAGTATCATTAACATTTTTTACAAATTCAAATCACAATTCCTTAAACTTTACCCATTTATTTTGATTATATATGTTTTTAATAATGTAATTATGAGGTAAAAATTCATCTCATCCCTGTGGGTTAGTGACAAATATGCATTTTTATAAAGTCACAAATTACATTTAATATTATAGAAAAAAGCGACTTTTGTTGAAAAATATTTAAAATAGAGCATATTTTAAGCAACTGATGCAAAAAATATCTATTTTATGTATTATCCACATATACTAATTATCAAGCATTTCTCTGTTCGTTGCGCCGTTTAGGCACTTTTTCTCGTAATAATAGACATTTACAATTTGATACTTAGATCAATCATTTGATAAAACCCTTGGAAAAATTTAATTTTTCAAAACTATCCAGTAGAGGAAGTGCCTTTCACATAAAAGTTTGAAAGGTGAAATGATAGAAAGCGTACTTTGCAATAAGATATAGACTTCAAATTTGGTGTATGGGTATGTAGTTTGAAGAGGAAAAAGTGCAATCTCAATTTTCCAATATTTGCTACATTAAGGATACTGCACAGCACACCAAAATGCTCAATTTACTGAATAAATAAATGTCTTTTTAAGTGAAATAGAGCAAGAGCAATCTTTTCATAAATGCATAGCACTGAAACTAAAGTTTAAAAATTTCAGTACAATCAATTATTACATCTTGTACACAAACAGGAAGTGAAGACTATACTATACAGATACACTTGATCAAATTATTGTTACATTTTTATTTTGTTTAAATTTTTCTTTATAAAAAGGACAAATATTAAAATAAATATTAGCAAATGCGATCAACAAACAATATAATTATTGATGGACAAAATGATGTAATGTAACATTTGTGCTTGTTTGACAAAAGTTTCCTTATATCTGGTTTTCTTACTACTCACTTTTGAAGCGACTAAGCATGGTAGCATTTAAATTAAATATTATTGGAAATAAGCACATTTTTGTACTGCATATGAACAAATTATTCTCGTACCACTATTCATCTGTACTTAGCACCCGACTTAGTCTAACTGGGGCTCGGAGCAGACATTCCTTCAGAGGCCCCCTCCACTTCTTGACATATATGAAATGAACAGAAATATTTTTTTCAAAAACATAATTGCATTCTTGAGAAAGGTATTAAAAAAAATCTCTTACATATTTTAGTGGCAATTTTTTCATCATAGTCAAAGTCAATATATATTCCAAATCCTGAATTCGTACAGTCTTATATATCCCCAACTCTTTGATGAGCAAACCAATTCCGATACCATATATTTTTTTCAGGAAGTAGTCATTAATTATCGTCATATGCATACTCACCAATTGGTTCTACTGCACTTATGTTGATGATTAAATAACAAGTGATAACAGATTATATCATGAATTACTCTGAACTAGAACATTAAATCAAATTTAGGAGAATTGATTGACAATATATGTGTTGTCATTCACAACGATGAAATGGAAAAGCACTGAAAAATATATAACAATATAAAATAATATTTTAAAATTAAAATTAATTTGATGTAAAAATGTGTTAAAATCTGAAGACGTTAACAAATTCAAAAGTAGCATCATATATATTTTATATTTAATAAGGAAATACTTTTATTTCAAATTTTGTTTCATCACATTCAGTGAATTAGTAGGATTTTAATTTATTTCTCCATATGACTGTCAGTATTATTTTGTAATGCAGTAACTCATCATTTGAAATTGGAAGAAAAATGAGTTTTAAATCAAACATCAATTCTAATACACAATTATGATATTCCTTTTCAATCTAGTTGTGGAATGTCTTAGCAGATATTTCTGCAAAAAAATAATTAGAATCAATGTGTACCCATGTACACTGAGTAAGAATATGAAAAAGAATTTGAATTAATCTTATAAAAACTGCTTCTATGTGGCATATCTCAATGTGTTTCCCAAAGAGAAAGCTCTAACTTATCATTTACTGAAATACCAGACAAAACAGTTGTATGTGAAACATATCAAAAATATTTATTGTACACAGTTTGAATTTTTTTCAACTGTTTAAAACATTCTGTTTAGGAAAATCTTTCATATTCATACTAACATTTTCTTATACTGCAGAAAAAGAAAAATCATGTGCATATAATTTATTTCCAAATATTTTATCAAACAATTTTAGTTTAACATAAGCTTTTATATAATATCAGAAAACAATTTGTGAAAAATGTTAAAAAATGCATGTGATAAAGAGTATTTTAATGCATGCGAATATTCACACACTGGCAAGAATTCATATTGTGATATTTTAGTCACCAAAACATCTACTCAAAGAACTGAATTGGAACAAAGTTTACTTACACATACTAATGAGAAACCATTTGAATGTGAAATATGACAGAAATCATTTGCGCATAAAAGTACTTTAGTTAAACATTTATGAATGCATACTAGAAATAAACCACATTCTTTTGAAAAATGTGCAGAATCATTTGTTTAAAAAGATGGTTTAAATTCGCATTTGCATATGCATACTGGAGATACATCTTTTGTATGTGAAATATGTTGTAAATCATTTGCTAAAAAAATAAATCTTGATGTACACTTACTGCTACATACTGGTGAGAAACCATTCGCCTGTGAAATATGTCAGAAATCATTCGCATAAAAGCGTTATTTAAAAAAGCATAAACATGTACACACAGGTGAGAAAACATTTAAATGTGAAATATGCCCAAGTTTAGTTGCAAGAGAGTATGTATTGAATCAGCATAAACGTGTGCATATATGTGAGAAAACATTTAAATGTGAAAAATGCCCCAAATAATTTGTTTAGAGAGAAAGTTTAGTTCATCATTTGCATACATATAAGGACGAGAAATCATTTGTACATAAACCATGTAAGAAATCATTTGTGCAGAAAAAAACTATAACAGACATATTCTTATACATACTGGTTGATTTGCATGTGAAATATGTAAGAAATCATTTTTTTAAACATATTTTTTAAATCAGCATAGACTTGTGCAAGCAGGGGAGAAACTATTTGCTTGTGAAATATGTTACAAATCATTTGCTCGGAAAGTTTACTTCGATCAACATTTGTATACACATACTGGAGAGAAACCATTTGTATGTGAAACATGTCAGAGGTCATTTGCTTAGTAGACACGTACTTCTAAATACTAATCGATTTATTTGTGAAATATGCCAAAAATCATTTGCACAAAAGTATTCATTAAACCAGCATAAATTTGTGCACACAAATAAGAAACCATTTGCTTGGGAAATATGATTGAAATCATTTGTTCAGAAAGGAAGATTAAATCAATATTTGCGTATGCATGGAGAGAAACTGTTTGTTTGTGAAATATGTCAGAAATCATTTGTTCAGAAAGCATTTTTTGATCGATATTTGTATACTCATACTGCCGAGAAATCGTTTATTTGTGAAATATGCCAGAAATCATTAGCACAAAAGCAATATTTATTTCAACATAAATTTGTACACACAAGTGAGAAACCATTTGTATGTGAAATATGTCTGAAATTTTATACAAAGAAATATTATGTAAATCGACATAATCTCGTGCATAGGTGATAAAGCATGTAAAAAATAGTCTGAAGTTCTTTGTTTGCCAATTTAGTTAAGATTAACATTTGCATAACCTACTGTAGAGAAACTTTTGTGTAATAAGTGCTACAAGACAAAACTCCAAAGTTTTCAGGAGCCAGCACTTTCTGACAGACCTTAAACAGACCAGATATTTAAATATGTTTACTGAAATCAGTGCTAGATTCGATTACGCGACATCCCCCAGTAAAACTAAGGAGAAGCTCCATATTCTGATATTCAAACTAATTTATTAATATGAAAAGGATGCTAAATTATAACTTCTTTTTAAAAAATAATTGACATGTGTCCATTTGTTTTTACGTGCAATTCAGTGCATGAGTAATTGTTTGATTAAACTCCGGTTAAGAATAGAATTTGAAATATGTTTATTTGAGAGGACGCTTCACACCAGTTGTTCGAAAGCAAATTAATGAAAAACTCATGAAATAAAGACTTCATATATGGGGTAATAATATAGGGTGATTCAAAAAAATTGTTTGGTTAAACTCTTTGGTTAAACTTAAATAATTATAGTAATGACTCAAAAAAGCGACCGCCAACCTGAATGCACGTCTCACAGCAGCGATGGAAGGATTGCCGAACTCTCTCGAACAAACCAGGTATGTCGCTCACTTCGGCAGCAGCGGCCGAAATTATGGCGACGAGTTCCTCTTTAGATTGAAGGGGAGTGTCATAAACATGGAGTCTTGAGATATCTTCATAAAAAAAAAAGCCAAGACACGTCAGATCGGGTGATCGTGGGGGGCCAAGCTATGGGATCACCTCGTCCAATCCATCGCCGTGTAAAGTCTTTATGTTTCATTTCCGACCTGGTAAACTATGAGGGAAAATGCTGTGTTTGGTGTGTACTACCACCTCGTAAAGTTTGATCCATCTCTTTTTAATCACTCTGCATATCGTTTTATAGTCAGCAATTCAACCCTCGACGCGTTCTATTCGGACATGCGAGGTCTCTTTGATAGTAAGGAGGGAAATCACAGTTTGTAAATTGTGATTTTTTTACTTTCCCTGCAATACATGGTAATGTATAGGGAAAGTATTGGATTCATATCGAAAATCACAACTCGAGTTTTCGATAGATCTACACGTTTCGAGACCTCTAGAATACGGAAAAACTATTTTTAGCGTAACGTCTGCGTGTGTGTCTGTCTGTGTGTTTGTGCAGATTTTGTATCCACTCTAACTAAAAAACTAATGGACCGAATTTCATAAAACTTGGCAGGTAAGTCACTCGTGGACGACTCTGGTGTTGATTAGTTTTGGGTACGATTCGAGATAAAAGAACCCGCCTTTTTTTTTGCGAAATGGCCCGCAAAAAACTGTATCCACTCTATCTGAAAAACTAATGGACCGAATTTCACAAAATTCGGTAGATAAATTGCTTGTGAGTCATCCTGGTGCTGATTAGATTTTGGTACGATTCGAAAAAAAATAATCTGCCTTTTTTTGAAAAATGGCCCGCAAAAATCGTCAAAATCTAAAATAAAAAACTACGTATGCTCAAATATATCTATTAAATGCTTTTTCAATACGTAATTTTTAACGAAGAAAAGAATGAGGCCAACCCCATTACATTAGGACTAGCCGTTCTCGAGATATTTTAGTTTATTCGTATTTTCTCTACGCCACCTTTGAAAATAAGTCCAGTTACCAAATAGGACCTAAAATTGAATTAAAAGTGAATTAAATTCAATTAAAATAAAGAGAAAATGGATATAAGTCTGCAGGGAAAGTCATGTGCTGTTCACATCAGATTTTTTTAAAGTTGCTGCATATCAAAATATTGGATTTACTGAATAAATGCAAAACACCCTGTTTTAACTAATAGAGACCTGATATTTAGTACACAGATTTATTGTTGAATAAAAAGTTAGATGAAACTCAAGTTATAATAAAATCTACATTTCAGGGGGCAGAAGTCCGAAAAAAAAAAAAAGAAAGTTCGAAATATAAGCTGTATAGAAAATACACTTTCTGGTGAAATTGAAACTTTAAATTCTGTATTTGGTTACGGTGTTCGACAGCAAGAATTAAGAAAATTAGGGTTTTAATAAATTTGTTACTTTAGAAATGTCGCACATCAACATGTTTGTTTTGACGAATAAAATAGAAATATTATCTTTAAGTAATATAGATATATAAAATTATATAGTCCAACAGTTTAATTAAACCCTAGAGAAAACGAAATCCTTAAAAATTTACATTTTGTTTGAACTTTTAGAAAAATATACTCTTTCAGTTTAGATGGATACATGCTTATATGTATGAGTCAATCTTGCATTACTTACTTAGTTATATTAAATTTTTCAAAAATTTGCATTTGAAGGTGTGCACCAAATCAAAGATTCAAAATGTGATTTATTTAAAAAATACGCTTCTCAATGAGATAGAGACTTGAGATTTAGTACCATGATGGATAGTTTGATAGTAAACAAGAAAGATCAATCATGCTTAAAGCATTGATTATGAAACACTTTCCAACTTCAATGCAATTTTATTTAAAAAAGTCGAAAATGCAATACATTCCTCGGTAATATTTTAAAACTTATCACGATACTACATTGATTTATTATATTTGAAAACTTAAACCTTCATTGAAAAAAATGAACTTCATTCAAAAGACGGCATTGAAATATAAATTGCGTGGTTTAAATATCTCTAAAATGCAATACATTCCACGGTAATATTTTTAAATCTCTATAATAATACTACGATAATTTATTATATTTGAAAACTTCATCGAAAACAACTGAAATTAATTCAAATGACGTCATAGAAAAAATAACACGCCTGGATCTCTCTATAAAAGCAGGATTTCATTCATAACTTTCTCCATTTCATTCATCACAATACTATAATAATTTATTTTATTTAAAAATTAAGACCATGGAGCTACAATTCATAAACTTTATGCTTAAAACTTCATCGAAAAATATCGTCCTTCTGTTTATAAAATCAATTAATATTTCATTCATATCAGCCATGCAGACTCCATGGACTGAATTATTTTGTGTTAAAGAAATACAGTAATTCTAATACAACTCATTCTACATATTTTGCTGTTTACATTTTACATAGGTGAAAAATAGGCTTAATTGTAGAAATAATCAAATTTGAATGAGAATTTAAACTCAAATATATTGTCATTGTGTTGTTCTAGTATGTAGATGCACAGAATTTAAGCAGAAATAAAGTAGTTTTAGGATGGATACAACACTCAATATGAATTAAAAAGAACTTTAAAAAATCACGAATTTGAAACAAGATGGATGCCATATCTCATTTTGAAGTGGGTCATGGGATCGTTTCATATCATGGTCACGTGATCGTTTCATATAAGATGAGTAATTATTATTTTAATTTTTATTTTAAAAACTACTGAATATATTTAGCTGAATTTTTTTTTATATATTTTATGGAACAATTTGATTATTACCTAAAATTTTCGAAGCAATTTGTGAATTTTAAATCCGCTTAAAAAATGTTAGAAAAATTAGGTCCCATAGGGCTCAATGTATTTCATTTTTTCAACCCGGGTTCAATCCAAAACTAATTGTGTGATATTATTCATTTATATTCCCATAGGTCCTACAGACCGTCTGAACAACATACTAAAATTTCATTTTGATTAAGTCATTTTTACGGCAGTTATCGTGCTAACGGACAGACAGACAGAATGAACAAAGTCATAAACACTTTTCAACTTTGTTGTAAAGTGTTAAAAAAAAGGGAGGGGGAAAGGTTTTAAATTATTTATTATTTTGAGGGTACCACACACAAATCAATGACGCCAGCACAGAGGGTGAAAGGTATATTTGGGGCGTATTAAGAGCTTATTAAGACATCATAAGAGCTTATTTAGGGCGTATCAGGAGAAATTATATAGTGAGTATCAAAAGAGCATTTTTAAAGCATATTATGCCCGCACACAGGGTGAAAGGTAAATTTGGGGCTTATCAAAGTAGCTGATTTATGCCATATCAAAAGAGCTTATTTAGGGCGTATTAAAAGAGCTTATGTAGGGCGTGTTAAAATAGATTATACACCCAAAGTGGGCAAAGGGCATATTAAGGACGTAATACTCAGTCGTGTTTGGGCAGGGGTGGGATATTCCATTGGTTAAGGCACGGGGATTACACTTGGAGGACCTATGAGTTCGATTTCCGACTCTGCTTCGGGCACATTAAATCTGTGGATCCGATAGTCCTTCCGAGGGATTAGTGGCAAAGGAAGGAACGTACGGTCCCTGTTAATGACGCCCCACTGGATTCCGATCTAAATTGGGTGGCACTGTTCCAGCCATTCAGCAATACCTTACACTTTCGGGTAGGTCGGACCGTCTGGATCGAAAGAAAGAAAGTCTTGTTATGGCGTAGTGTTTGATGTGTCCAGCGTCGGGATTTGGCGCATTACCTACCCGAAGAAGCAGTCTAAGATGTGATTATTAAGAGCGCAGCATGTGCTTGCGTGTAAGAATAATGTTTAAGAGTGTGCTTGCTCAGCGAGCGACTATGCGTTTAGAAAAACTTAATGAATAGATTCAATAACTCCAGCTTTAAATACCGGGTAACACCTTATGCAGTTTCTAGTATTTTAAATTAAAATACTAGTTTAGTACCTTTTTTCAACATCAAGTCTATTCTGTAGTTTGGAATTAACTAAATTAATAATTTAAAAAAAAAATTGCTGAATTTCAGCTGATGAAGCTGCTACCATCAACAGTCGATGGATAATTTTTTTCACATGCTCCTTCACCGCAACCTAAAGAGCTAACCACTGTGATACACAACTTTAACTGATCTAGAACCGCAAATGCAGAGTAGGAAAGCGACTATGTGTAATCAATTGAGGAAGCTTGCAGCGCCTCTAGCGGCGAATTGAAGAAATTGGAGTTCTTATTTCGAAAACGAAGCAAGGTAGGTAAAAATTTTCAATTGCAAAGTTGTCGAGTTCAATCTCTATTTAGCAAGGAAAGATTTGCAGTTTGCACACAGCATATACATAGACGATAAAAATCAAGGTTAACGAAAAGGAATAATTATTGTACTGTATAATCTGTATGCCATTTTTGCACATCATTTATTCTATTGAGCTCATTTTTTATCGTTTGTGCATATGTTATGCGCAAACCGCACACCTTTCCATACTAAAAACCGATCGCTAACTTTGTAATTGAAAATTTTCACTTATCCTTCTTTGTTTAAGAGATAGGAATTCTAACTTCTTTAATGTGTCGCTAGAGGCTCTGCAAACTTTATCAATCGATAGAGCATAGTCGCTTTCCTATTACTAGACTCTGCCTTTTCAGTTTTAAAGGACTTATGAGTGAACATGTTTGACCTTAATAAAGTTTTACAAATTAGAAGACAAGTTTAAAAAACAAAATTAAAATAATTAATATTGTATATTATGCAATTTAAGCCTTTTGATTTAAATTTTTTTCGTACGATTTAAATCATGATGATTTCAATCAATGATTTAATCATCAAACCTTAACATGAAGTCCTTTTGACCGGCTCGAATTTCAGTCTCACTTATTTCTTAATCCTTCTTAAGTGTTCTAAAACTTCACTGTGACGTGAATGTCATATTGCAAAAACGTAACTGGACGTAACAGCAAAGTTACGAAATTACGGTACAGAGATATTACAATGTCGCGTCACAAACAAGTTAAAGTACGACGTCACAAAGTACCCTGAAAATGACCAAAATGACTTCGCTGTGACGTAAATGTAAAATTGCCGAGACGTAATGCGGCGTCCTGTGGCGGCCGAAAGTCACAGTGTGGCGTAAATATTACGTCACTGTGGAAAAAAATGCTGTTAGGGATTAAATGCTCATTTTCATTCATTTCCCACATTTTACGTTTAATCTTTTCAGTGAAATTTTTATCGAATAAACCCTTTTATTCAGTTTGGAGATGAGTATCAGATAAAATGAAAAGAAAGGAAAATAAAAGGATTACGAACTTCTTACTTTCCCTACAGTACATGATAATGTATTCTTTTCCAGGGTTCACAAGAGGTGAAGGGGGTGGGAGGGCTGTGCATGTGCCCCGAGTCCCCAAAGTTTGATGTGGGGCCCAGGGCTTGATGTTAATTCGGGGCCCCTATGCGCATACCAAACACATGCAAAACATCAACACATAACAAATTTGCAGGATTTTGGGATCACAGCTCCGAAGGTATCCTTTTGTACATGTTGTTGTTGTTGAAACCCAGACTGTCCGACCTACCAGAAAGGTGTAAGGTAACAGTTTGGACGGTCGGGAAGTGCCACCCAATTTAGACCGGAACCCAGTGGGGGAGGCATCCACAGGGACCGTACCCTCCTTCCCCTACCACCAACCTCTCGGAAGGACTTTCGGACCCACATGTTTAACGTGATCGTACTCCGCATGAACACGGCGGCAGTTTTGGCAGTGGCTGGAATCGAACCCGGGCCTACCGAGTGCAACTCCAGCGCGCTAACCAATGGGCTACCGCGCCCCCTTTTGTACATGTAGAAAACTTCCAAACTTTTTACTTCAAAGTAATATATTTAAGACTTTAAAATATGTATATTATTTAAAACTATTAATATATTTTGTCATTTAAAATAACAAGAAAGATCAATCATGCATAAGCATTGATTATGAAACACTTTCCAACTGAAATGTAATTTCATTTAAAAATTTCTAAAATGTGATTCATTCAGTGGTAATATCTTTTACATTATCACAGTACTACAGTAATTTATTATACTTAAATATTTAAAACTGTATCGAAATATAAATCATCTGATTCTTTATGCAAAATCAATGAATATTTCATTCATATAACTTGTATTCCAGACTCCAGAGCTAAATAATTTTGTGTGAAAAAAATTCAGCAATTCTTATGTAATTCATCTTACAATCGCTTGAGATATTTGCATTCTGCATATGTTAAAATTAGGCTTCCTTGAAGAAATAATAAAAGTTTAGGGATCATTTAAAATCACAACTATTGTAATTGCATAGGCACGGAATTTAGATACACAGATAATACACAGATAATATATATGTGTATGTGTATATACTCAAAGTATTGGAATCGTGCCGAAGATCGGAACTCGAATTTTCAAAGGATCTACACGTTTTGGGACTTCTAGAACACGAAAAAACTACTTTTAGGAAGACGTCTGTGTGTGTAAGGGTGTATCTGTGTATGTTTCTGTGTGTCTGTGTGGATATTACATCCACTCTAATTGAAAAACTAATGGACCGAATTTCATACAATTTGGTAGGTATGTTTTTTAAGGGAAATCCTGATGTTCATTAGATTATAGTACGATTCGTAATAAAAGAATCTGCCTTCTTTGCGAAATGGCCGCAGAAATTGCCTTTATCCACTCTAGCTAAAAACTAATGAACCAAATTTAACAAAATTTGGAGTATAATATTTCAATAACCTACAAGTGATTTATATACCAAATTTAACAAAATTTTGTATATAAATCATTTGTAGGTTATTCTACTACGATTCGGGAAAAAGGAACGGGCTATTTTTGCGAAATGGCCAGCAAAAATCGTTATATATAAAAATAAAAGACTACGTGTGCTCAATTACATCAATTAAATTCCTATTTTATATGTGATTTTTGACAACAAAAAGAATAAGACTAACCCCATTACTCTAGGACTAGCCGTTCTTGAGATATTCTAGTTTTTTCGCGTTTTCGCTACGCCACCTTTGACAATAAGTCCAGCTATCAAATGAGAACCAAATTTAAGTTTAACGTGCAAATTCAATGTCATTTAAAATACTTATTTTGTGCAGATAAACTCAAATTATCATTAAATAAATAAAGAGAACGAATATGAGTCTGCAGAGAAAGACATGTGCTGTCCACATCAGAATTTTTAACAATATTACACCAATGATTTATAGAAGTGAACGGGGATTATTTTCAGGCCATTTCGAAAAAAATGTATGATCTATATTTAAAGATCCATCAAATTTTTGTCGAATAAAATGTTCAACAAATTTAAGCTGTGTACCAAATTTTAACTCTCTAGGACGTAGGAAAGTGCATTTAAAATGCCATCAATTAAATTTATCAAGAAGAGTTATATAAAATTAAAAAAAAAAGAAAAATTGTTATCTACCAAATTTATTTTAAAATATGAAGTCACTCCCATATGCAAAACGTTTAAACAAAGGGAGAGATATTTATTATATAATATCTCTCTCTTTTCTTTCTGGAAGATATCCCAAAGTCAGAATTTAATTGAATTTGTTTTTTTCCCTATATAAAATAATTTTTTTTAATTAAAAAACTACTTAACATATTTTACTGAATTTTTTTTTATATATTCTATGGGATAATGTGAATATTTCCTAAAAATTTCGAAGCAATTCGTGAATTTTAAATTTACTTGAAAAATGTTTGAAAAATTAGGTCCCATAGGGTTCAATGTATTTCATTTTTTCAACCCGGGTTCAATAAAAAACTAATTGGGTGATATTATTTATTTATATTTCCATAGGTCCTACAGACCGTCTGAACAACATACTAAAATTTCATTTTGATAAACTCATTTTTACGGCAGTTATCGTGCTGACAGACAGACAGACAGGCAGACAGACAGACAGACAGACAGACAGACAGACAGACAGACAGAATGAACAAAGTCATAAACACTTTTCAACTTTGTTGTAAAGTGTTAAAAACTAATATTACAGTTTGAAATTAATTAAAATATGGTTTTGGCTTAAACTTTTTAATCAAAAAATTTAGAGACCTTGTAAAATTGGGGTCCAGGGCCGCGGCCCGGAGGCCCGTACATTATTTAGGCCCTGAGGATCTCTAAGAAATTTGTTGTATGCATGGCGGTAAGGGTGTATTGAGTTTTGTAGAAAATGTTTAGTAGAAAGTTTATTAAATAAAATTATTCTTGTAAGTAACGTCTTGTTGCATTCATCTCAAATTTAACTTTAGTAAAACGAAAAATAATAATAATATAAAGTTAAAATAAAAATATATATACAGCACTTGTAACTATTCAATTGTTTTGTTATGAAAATAAAAACAGTTTGTTTTAAATAAATCACTTACCGTTATCATTTCATTTTCTAAGACAACATATTGCAACAATTTATTTATGCAATTAATAAATTCTGATTGCGATTTTCTTGAAATTTTACACGTATACGTATTTGGGCGCGGTAGCCCAGTAGTTAGCGCGGGAGAATTGCACTCGGTAGGCCCGGGTTCAATTCCCCCGCCACTGCCAAAACTACCGCCGTGTTCACGCGGAGTACGATTACGTTAAACATGTGGGTCCGTAAGTCCTTCCGAGAGGTTGGTGGTAGGGGAAGGAGGGTACGGTCCCTATAGATGCCTCCCCCACTGGGTTCCGGTCTAAATTGGGTGGCAGTTCCCGGCCGTCCAAACGGTTGCCTTACACCTTTCTGGTAAGTCGGACGGTCTGGGTCTCAACAATAACGTATACATATTTGTAATGGTAATACAATATTTCGTCAAATTTATGTTGATCTTCCCCTGGATTCTTACCCCTAGAATGGTTCGCAAAAATTCCATTGGAAGATAAATCCGATATTAAGCTTCGCGCGCGCTTCTATATAGTATATATGATCCCATTGTTGTAAGGTTGTTATAAAGAGTTCAATATTCAGCTTCACAACTTTTAACACCTGATATTACTCATGGCGAGCTACAAATTGGTGTTTTTAAATATAAAAAGCCTCTACATATTTATCATAAAAAAAAAGGTTTGATTTGATATCTGACGCAAAATTGATTACAAAATTGCAAAAGACTATGTAGAAAGAAATGTATAAAATAAAATATTGTAAAAATCTTAAGTTGCATGGTTTTAGTAAAATAGTAAAAATTAATTAATTAATTTCTAGATATCACAACATTCTTGTCATATGTGATTATAAACACCGTGGGGGTGTCCATAAAGGAATTGTATTTGAACATTAGTAGAATTTTAAGGAACAACAGAAATGATAACATAGAAATGACGGAACATAGAAATAAAAGAATGCTGGATTTTTAAATCAAAGTTGTCAAAGAAAATTTTAGATGAATTGAATGTAATCATTTTTATATCTGTCATTTCTCTGTTATCATTTCTATCCTTCTTTAAAATGTTGTTAAATGTCCATATGCAATTCCTTTATGTGTGCCGCCCCATGATTTTATTTTAGTAGCATACTACCAAGTATGTTGTGATAGATAAAATTTGCTTTTTTTTTACTTTTTAGTACATTTTACTAAAATCGTAAGTTTAATTTTTTTTTTACAATATTTTATTTTTTGTTTGACGAATAACGTTATCTTATATCCACTGTACACAAACTAATAAAACATACACACACACAGTAACTTCCCGGTCGTCCAAATAGTCACTCAAGTCCTCAGGACGAGTCGGACGGCCTGGGGTTTCCACACACACAGTAACATAAGCATACACTAAGAGTAACATAAACACACAATAACATACACAAACAGTAATATAAACATACACACACAGCAACATAAACACACAGTAACATAAACATACACAAACAGTAATATAAACATACGCACACAGTAACATAAACATACACACACAATACTATAAACATACACAGAGAGAGAGAGAGAGAGAGACATCACCTCAAGAACGTTGGATTCGAGTTCTGTGATACTTGAAACGTGCTCTTCTGTCAAAAACTCGAATTCGAATTTTCGATCCGTCAAAATACTTCTCTATGCACTATACTTTGTATGTAGGGAGATGAGTACTGATAAATGCACAGACCAATTCTTCAAGGTAATACCATTTTGTTAAAACAAAAGTATTTTAATAGATGTCACAACTTCTGTCAACAGTTTTATGCAGTTTTAAAATGATAAACTCTTGGAGTTTTATTGTGTTCCATCTTTTTCTACCCAAAGATACTTGCGAAGTTTATGCCCTAATCCCCACTTATCTAGAGTAATCTCTTGAAAGGAGAAAGTGTTTTATGGAGCAAAAATGTTGATCCTGCTGTTGATTTTAAAAGGAATGAAAAGGATATTGCGTACAATGTCCCAGTCTTGGATTTGATGATTGCGACATACGTCAAGATCGGAGTTAAAAGTCCTATATACAAATTTGCACAAAGTGCTGTCAGAAATAAACTAAAATTTAAAAAAAAAATCTAATTTCAGAAGCATATTACTTTCCCTAATGATATTAGTTTTTCTCTTTATATTCGTAATGTATCGATTTAAGTTTATGGCAGAAAATAGAACACGGATATTTGAATTTATATCCAACGAGAACGAATTACGCGGCGTTGTCCGGGTCCTAAATAAGCGCAGATAACACCATTTAATTTCCAAATCGCCGTGTCAAACAGTATAGATGTCCTTACTCAGTGGCTATGCTTCACACCGCCTGAATTTCCGAATGATTTTCTCCTTTCGTTTCAAACCAAATGCCCACGTGTGCGCTCGGAAACTGTGGAAAAATGTAACTAAATAAATAAAAGAAAAGGAACACATTCCTTTCTCTAGAAGACGTAGCTTAAATTGCAAGTCTTCGTGGTTTCAAGTCATGTTTTGAGGGGCATGCGCAGAAAGTCCACCGGGGGGGGGGGAACTCGACTGTATTCATTAGCGGAATGTACCATTTAAATTTTTATGCGTTTGCTTAAAGAATCACAGAAAATAAAATAATGTAGTAATCAAAATAATGTTTTTAGTTAGAATACGAAGATATACACCCATATTTTTGTCAGATTATAGAATTGTACGATATATATTTTTAATGCGCCGAAATAACTAACAGATAACCTAAAAATGCAAATTTCGATGCAAATAAAATTAATAAATAATTATGAAGAAATTGTCCTACGGATTTGCTTTAAAGATCGTTGGAACAAATGTTTTTAACACTTTACAACATAGTAGAAAGGTAAAGACTTTGATCACTCTGACGGGTCCGTCAGAATGACTGTCTAATTAAAATTGTCTATCCGTTCGCCTGATAGCTACTTTAAAAATAACTTTATCAAAATGAAATTTTAGTATGTTGTTGAGACGGTCTGTGGGACATATGAGAACGTAAATGAATAATATCACCCAATTAGTTTTAGACTAAACCCGGGTTGAAAAAATAAAATACAGTGAACCCTATGAGACCTAATTTTTCAAGCATTTTTTAGGCAAAGTTAAAATTCACAAATGGCTTCAAAAATGTTAGGAAATATTCAAATTATCCCATAAAATACATAAAAAAAAATTTCAACAAAATAGGTTTGGTAATTTTTTAAATGAAAATTAAAATAATAGTTACACCCATATAATATGAGATCACGTCACCCACTTCAAAATAAAATATGGCATCCATCTTTTTTCCCAGTGGCAAAATCATGATTTTAAAAATTCTTTAAAATTTATATTTAGTATTGCATTCGTTCTAAAACCGCTTTATTTTTGCGTATTTTCTGTGCCAACGCAATTACAATATTTTTTAGTTTAAATGATCATCAAACTTTAATTAGTTCTGCAACAAAGCCTCATTTTATTGGATGCAGAATGTAAACAAGTGATTGTAAGACGAGTTGTATAAGAATTGCAGATTTTTTTTTTCACGCAAAGTTATTTAACTCTGGAGTCTGGAATAAAAGTGTATGAATGAAATAGTCACTTTACATAGAGAGCCAGACGATTTATATTTCGATGACGGCATTTGAATAAAGTTCATTTTTTTTTCTTGGACGAAGTTTTAAGTTTTCAAATGTAATAAATTATTGTAGTACTGTGATAATTTAGAATGTGTCAGTGCTGAATGTATCGCATTTTAGATATGTTTAAAAAAATTACATTTCAGTTGAAAAATGTTTCATAATCGATGCTTTATGCATGATTGGTCTTTTCTTGTTTCTGTGATACTATTATCGGTCGCTAAAAAAACGATTTGTGCGAAAATCGCTCAATATCGTGCTAATTCAAAACTAATTCAAAATCTAAACAAGAAAGATCAATCATGCATAAGCATTGATTATGAAACACTTTCCAACTGAAATATAATTTCATTTAAAAATTTCTAAAATGTGATTCATTCAGTGGTAATATCTTTTACATTATCACAGTACTACAGTAATTTATTATACTTAAATATTTAAAACTGTATCGAAATATAAATCATCTGATTCTTTATGCAAAATCAATGAATATTTCATTCATATAACTTGTATTCCAGACTCCAGAGCTTAATAATTTTGTGTGAAAAAAATTCAGCAATTCTTATGTAATTCATCTTACAATCGCTTGAGATATTTGCATTCTGCATATGTTAAAATTAGGCTTCCTTGAAGAAATAATAAAAGTTTAGGGATCATTTAAAATCACAACTATTGTAATTGCATAGGCACGGAATTTAGATACACAGATAATACACAGATAATATATATGTGTATGTGTATGTACTCAAAGTATTGGAATCGTGCCGAAGATCGGAACTCGAATTTTCAAAGGATCTACACGTTTTGGGACTTCTAGAACACGAAAAAAACTACTTTTAGGAAGACGTCTGTGTGTGTAAGGGTGTATCTGTGTATGTTTCTGTGTGTCTGTGTGGATATTACATCCACTCTAATTGAAAAACTAATGGACCGAATTTCATACAATTTGGTAGGTATGTTTTTTGTGGGAAATCCTGATGTTCATTAGATTATAGTACGATTCGTAATAAAAGAATCTGCCTTCTTTGCGAAATGGCCGCAGAAATTGCCTTTATCCACTCTAGCTAAAAACTAATGAACCAAATTTAACAAAATTTGGAGTATAATATTTCAATAACCTACAAGTGATTTATATACCAAATTTAACAAAATTTTGTATATAAATCATTTGTAGGTTATTCTACTACGATTCGGGAAAAAGGAACGGG